>JAMWET010000012.1:17500-117534 GCA_024036415.1 Prochilodus magdalenae | reverse complement strand
CGCTCAAAGGGAAAGATCAGACCCGAATAGACGATTACACCTCGGTTCTGAGAAAAAGATGGTTCAGTGTACCTCTAGATCTAAACGATCCGCACCACATAAACTAGTTTTAACACGGAACCTAATCCCGGCTAAACACCTCCCTGGTTACTAACACCCACAGCTGCAGCTCAGTGAGACTCTGAGTGAGTTTAGAACCAACGACCAACTGTGCTGGGACACAGAGGTCCAAGTAATGCAGTGAAACACCTGCACACACACTAGGGGGCAGTGAGCACACTTGCCCGCAAATACCCATAACCCCCAGGGAGCAGGGGCCTTGCTCAAAGACACTTCAGTCATATAGACAGCAACATGAAGGATCTGGGAGACCTACATAAACCACGGAGAGAAGGAGCCGATGGACTGTCTGACATGGAGTGACCCAACGCCCACGAACATACATGGAATGGTGGGCAGCACTACCCATAACACCCTCCCCGGTGCTCAGAGGCACTTAAGGGCACTTCAGTCATATCAGCTCACACACCTTCTGGTCACAATGCTGGTTAGCTAACCTCCAACCAGTAGTGGACAGTAACTCAGTTATACCCATCTTCTAATCAGTCAGTGGAAACGAAACTTGGTGGCTAGGTTTGACATTGTGAGACATGCCCATGATTCAAATTTCACGCTAGGGGACGAACCTTATCACTGCACCCGACTGGCTATATAAGGTCGTCCTGTTAGGCGTGCTTTCCATTTTGTCGCTGTTGTGTTGTGCTGTAATTCCAGTAGTGGGAAGAGTTGGAGAGGGCTGGCATCGCAGGGCTCCAGTGAGCGGGACGGTGCCTCATACTGCTCATGCGGATACTACCATAGCACACTGTTGGTGGCAGTTTATGGATATTCAGTGAGTGAACTCTTACTGTTACCCAGTCAGAACCGTTCACAGTGGTGGTGAATGGAACCAGACGTCCACCTCTAAAACCCCCCCTATAGAAACTTACTACATGAAAAGGTTATGAAGACGCTTATGATGTCTGAGACGCTGTTTATGATAGTTCTGAGAAGGTTTTGGCCTTCAGTTCCATTCCTGGTGGAGGGATACGTGTTGCAGGATGGCGTAGTGAGGCAAAAAATAGTCCCCCGAAGAAAATCGATTATTTCCAGATCTTCCAGATTTTCCCATCATCAGCATTCCATATAAAATCTCTGGTGGTTTAGATAGTAAATAAATTGTCTGTTTGTGTGTTGTAGACATGGTGACACCTGGTTCCCATCACCACCACCACCATAAAGAACGTCTGAACCATCTCACACCAAACCCACTCTGAAAGACGACGGACTTCTGGAGAAAATTAACAGGCTGAGATTTCTTCCTGTTCCTCCAGACTTGAGCTGACAAAAGCTTTCCGGCCGAGCCGAAACTCTCTCGGAGGTGCTTGAGTGAAGTCCTTCAAGTGACGCCTCAATCTGAGAGGACTCTGTGAAAAGATGCAAACATGTCGGCACAGCCGAGCCGGCTTGCAGATTGAATTTGAAAGTGTTTACCGAAGCGATGCAGTTCATATGCGTCTTAGGGTTTGAAGGTCCCAACAGCGCGGTGTCCTGCTCATTCATGTACAGCCAAGAGCTAAACAGCGTTTCATGTACAGTGTAAGCCAGACGCTTGCCAACCATCCGAGCGACTGACGAAGATTTCAGACACGCCAAAACAAATGCAGCAGTCAAGGGAAACGTAATGACCGATCAGGGCCTGGCCACGATTTCTCAAAACCCAATCAAGTCCATCTGGGCTCATATAAGGGGATCAGGAGATGTTGTGAAATCTCCCACCGTGGCGAGAGTTCTTTTTCTCCCACAGTTCGGCTCGCTGTGTTTATTCAGCTCAGCAATTCAAAACCTTATTAATCAGACGCCCTGTAGATCCTTCTTGAACCCCACGAAGAGGACCTTATTGTCACCATTCCCTGTTTCCCGCTCTGTCCACTAAATGCTCAGTTGGACTGTTTTTCCATCCAGGCCCTACGTGGAGACGGTTGGATCATTGTACTGGATCGTTTCCACAGCGCTGGGTATTGTCACGTTAATAAACCAGACCACAGATTTCTTGGGACTATTGGGGACCCGCCAGTTCTTGACCATTTCAGCCAGTACTGGGGTGGTATTAGGGTTGCCACCCGTCCCATTAAAAAAAACGTAACGTAACGTAACGTAACGTAACGTAAATGTTGCATCCCGTATTAAACCAATACGGGGCGTGATTTGTTCCGTACTGCCGTAACTGTCCATAAATTTGTTCCGTATTTCTGTAAATTTGTTCCGTATATCCATAAATGTCCGTAAATTTGTTCCATATTGCCGTAAATGTCCGTGAATTTGTTCCGTATTTCCGTAATTGTCTGTAAATTTGTTCCGTATTGCCATTAATGTCACTAAATTTGTGCCGTATTTCCGTAAATGTCCGTAAATTTGTTCCGTATTGCCGTAAATGTCCGTAAATTTGTTCCAGATTTCCGTAAATGTCCGTAAATTTGTTCCGTATTGCCGTAAATGTCTGTGAATTTGTTCCGTATTTTCCGTAATTGTCCATAAATTTGTTCCGTATTTCCGTAAATGTCTGTAAATTTGTTCCGTATTTCCGTAAATGTCTGTAAATTTGTTCCGGATTTCTGTAAATGTACGTAAATTTGTTCCGTATTGCCGTAAATGTCCGTAAATTTGTTCCGGATTTCCATAGATGTCCGTAAATTTGTTCCGGATTTTCGTAAATGTCCGATATACATGTCTGTCCCACACACATGATTGATCACACTCTCCCCCAAACAAGACCACCCCCCCCAAAATCAGATTGAATACTGGACGCGATTTCGAAGACATGTCACTTACACAAGACCACGCCCCCCGTCCTTTATTTTCATTTCTAAAAGGTGGAAACCCTAAGTGAAACTTACTTCGTCTACAGCACCATGTTTTTAGATTGTCAGATTTCTGTGTTCCAGCTAATGCTATGTTTGATGTCAGAATTCTCCGCCCCCTAGTAGTTTGTAGAATGGGAATAGCCGAGAACAAAAAGTGACATGACAAAGAGGACGAACCTGGCAAGGGCTGTAAGAGAGGAGCAGCACAACGTTGATGGGCAGTGAGAAGGCTCATCAGCAGAGCCTGGCTAGAAGGTAGCAGCTAGCAAAGACGCTTGGATGGTGGCCAGTCATTGGGACCTGCCAGTGCAGCAGCACAGCAGCCACGACTGTTTTCCTTCAAGGGTGCTTCAACCAGGCATTGGCGGCGCATGCGGTCGCTCCAGCGAGCACGCTCTCGGGGCAGTGTTAACATCTGCCATATATGGCTGTTGGTGACCTGCCTGCTTGCCAGTGGTCTTAGCCAACCTTCGTGGTGGTCCTCACTTCTGCTGTCCTAAAAGAGCCCCACATCATTATCTTCACCCTGATGCTATAACACAGTCAGTTAGTCCTTCTCTGAAGTGCCACCAATAAAAGCAGGTGTATATTATGTCAATCAAACTCCGTATTAAATGATTAATTATTACTGGTTAGATTGTAAGAGTCACAGGATTAGCTTTGATCGCTAACGTTAGCTTGCTAGCATTGTCTTCCCTTCTGAAATAAAACAGCCCAGTGTGATTTCCATGCTGGTGTAAGCTGCTCTAGTGCGGGTTTGGTACTGGTTTAGCTGGTCACCCAGTATTGTCATGCTTATTGCCCAGCATGTCAGTATCCAGAACACAACATATGCTAGTGTTGCTAGCCGTGCTGGCCTATGCTAGTTTCCCTAGCTGGGTCACTAAAGGGTCTCTGTTTTCCCGTCTGAAATAAAATAGCCCAGTTCAGCGCGAATTCCATGCTGGTGTAAGCTGGTCTAGTGCTGCTCTGGTACTGGTTTAGCTGGTCATCCAGTAGTCATAGTCATGCTTATTGGCCAGCATGTTAGATTCCAGAACACAACATATGCTAGTTTTGCTGGTGACCAGCCATGCTAGCCTATGCTGGTTTCACTAGCTGGGTTACTGGAGGGCATCTGATATTTGTCAGTATTTATAACTGAAGATTGAGGCATTTATAAAAAAATAAACATTAAAATTACCTCTGCAATAATGTGGCTAACAGTATGTGGCTATCATTAGCCTGCCAAATTAAGTTACGTAGCTAACCTAGCTAACATTAGTTAACCAAACAACATTGGTTTGACTAGATATCTCCATTCTTCTGTTGGTGTGGGGTACATTGGAATTAGGTGTTTTGGCCATTGGCTTCCATTCAAATGAAATGAGGTTTTTGGCCACACATGTAAAGTTGACATTTTGGAGATATCTGTTTTTCTTTGGACAGCGACGCTTTAAATATTGAGCTGAAAGGATTAGGAGTTGACAAACAGCACGACTCTTACAGAATGCTAAAGGTGTCTATGCTAAGCTATATATGTATATATATATATATGTATATATATATATATATATAAAATAACCACTCTAAACACTCATTTTGTCTAGTTACCATATATAAATATATATATATGTCTTAGCGCTTAGCATAAACAGAAACAGTTAGACCATTTGGTAAAACATGTTTTCTACATAATAATAGTTACTCTGTTCATCAAAACCATATGCTGAAAATATATATCCCATTTTATACATGAACTGTCGCTGTACAGCTGTCTAATGTCTGTCTACGGAAGTGATCACTTAGCGTCTTGCTCTTGCCGCTGGCTGCACTTGCTGTGTAGTAGTGTTTAATGTGAATACAGAAGGCAGATGAGTTCTGTAAGAGTCGTGCTGTTTGTCAACTCCTAATCCTTTCAGCTCAATATTTAAAGCGCCTCGGATGAGGTCAGGACATTTTTCAAAGCGGCTGTAATGCGCTCGGTGACGCGCAGTCTCGCTTCTCAGAAAGAGGCCCCTCTCTCGTACGTCTTTAAGGTGTGCGCTGGCGACAGTCAGTGACCTCTGATGGTGCGGTGAGGCTGTAATTGAAGCAGCGGGGTGAGGCCTGAGAGTGCAGCTGTGAATCCCCATACGCTGATGGGACGGCCAGGGAATCACAAAATTAAACCTCACCAAAGCGCAGGAGGACTTCAGTATGACCAGACTATCTGACACTATCAAAGCTTTACGAGGGTTAAAAGGCCAATATCATTTTTTAATTATTTTTTTTAGCATATTAATTATATATGGTAGTAGCTAAACATCATTAACCCTTTAACGTCCTCACCAAAAAAAAAGAAAGAATATTTTTGGTTGCTTATTTGTTTGGAGCAATAATATTAACGCACGTAGTCAGTTTAAATTACATTAGCTTAGCGTAGACACCTTTAGCATAAAGAAAAAATGAGTCCATTTGGTAACACATGGTTTTCTAACTTTATTAGACTCTTTTTGTTGTATTCTGTTCATCAAAACCACATGCTGATGAAGTAAGCTTAGCTTCGGAACTCCTACTAAAACAATCCACATGTGTGGAGTGATTTAATTGTTGCTTGCTTTCTCTATTGTCTATCTGTTGAAAAATCAGTAAATGTTTTTAGCCTCTGCCGATTGGTAGAGATGGCCCAATTAGGTTGAGTTAAGTACAAAACATTCATTAGTGACTCAAAATGTGCTCTACCAAAAGGTTGATCGGCAAGTTAATGGGTTAAGGTTATATTTCCAGGTCATGCGATCCATATACAGAAACTAAGCTGCCAAAAACAGTCAATTTTTAAATGATTATTTATGTGATGTCACAAAATGACTTTATCCAGGTTGTCCTATTAATGTTTGTTGTCTGCCTAATAATACAGCCGAAACTATTTGGTTCAACAGTGGCAAACCTTTTTAAGCCCATGCATATGTTGACCTAATGTACGGCAGTACCTATTTAGCAGCACTAGATGGCAGTGTTGCACACCATTAGACTCTTCCACTGTAAGTTAAACAAGTAGCATAAGGGTGCAGCGCTAACATTAGCTTTAGCATAACATATGCCTATAGTAGTGTGGGTGTTTTTACATATGCTCCGACAGTTTTCCTAACATTGACACATAGCTTACAGTATCGCAATATAGCCCTACATATCGAATTGCCACCCCTGGATTATGAAATGTATCGTATCACCAGGTTCTTGCCAGTATAAACCCCTAAGGTGTAAAAGGCGGTCCCGTCTGTGACCCAGGAACCCAAATCCATCCATATGTGCTCTGGTGGAAAAGTGGTTAACGTTCTGGGGCCCCTAAAAAAGGCCCTGATTTGTGAATAAAGCTCCTGCAGTAGACCTGGGCCTATAAATAACAGCAGCGCTGAATCCCTACTGCCCTCCGCTAGCCTTCACCAGCATCTGAAAAAGCACTTCACTCGCCGTCTGGCTGCTCAGCTCGGAGCCACGCCGACCGTATCGTTCCAACATGTTTTCTTCATTCAGCCGAACAGGAGTGGAGTTATCTGCTAGCTTCAGAGTGCAGCATGGGCGGGGTGGGGACCTTAAGCCCAGTTCGGAGCACGCACTTGTAATTTGTAGCTGTCAAATCAAACCCTAGTTACTGTTTTATTTGTTTGTTTGTTTGCTTTTCATTTCAGAACAACACCCTAGCAACCACTTGCGATATGATAGCAACCACCTGGGATACCAAAGCAACCAACTCCTGCTGATTACGGATGCTATCCAGATGAGAATGTGCAAGTGGGTTGCTGAGCATTGTTGAGCTGTTCCTCCTTAAAGACAAAGCCCGACAGGAGAGACATACTTACTGTGAGAACATGTGCTGGATCGGGGGGGATTGGGAGATTAGGGGGTGAACGTATGAGTGCCCAGATGGTCAGTAGATATATCGGTCGCTTGATAAGGTGGGCAGCTGACCGGTCCACCTTCAGACCACCCAGATTATTTACCTGCATACAAGATCTAACAAAGTCTCTTCAAGCAGATTTAAAATGCCCAGAGACTTTTATTTTGGAAAATAAACCAAGACTAAAACTAGAAAACTAATGAGGGAAAAAAAAATGAACCAAATCTAATATAAACAATATGTGTTCATATTGATTATTTTGAGATGAGTATGTTGTTGACACTGTGCTAAATGAAAATTAGCTAAATAAATGTATAATTGAAAACTAGAGAGAAATAAATCAATAAATTTGATTCTAAAATGAAGAAAATGCGATAGAAATTATGATTAATTAATCGATTATTCATTAATGCATTAATTTATTAATTGCAATTAATTAATTAGTTTTCAGTTTTTACAGAGTAATAATTAATTAGCACATTAATAACTAATTAATTAACAAATTATTTTGTTTAACGCATTTATTGGACCACCCCCAAAAAACACCAAGTGGACTGCCAACTTTGCCTTTAATGTCCCAACAATGGCCGGCGTTCCTGTTATGGGGAAGTATTAGGGTTGATGGGCGGGTGTCTTGAGTTGTTCCCGCCCCACAGTGAAGTGAAAGCCAATCACATGGTAGAAATTTTGGCGTGACATCTGGGGAACTGTCCAGGCATAGCAGCACCACTTGCAACATCAAGGCACCTAAGCTACCCAGCACAACAAGCGCCTAGCAACACGTTTGCAACCACCTGGGACAGCTTAGCAACTACCTGGCCCAAAATAAAATCACATGCTGACATTAACAATACTGTGCCCCGCCCACAGGTGCACAGTGATGTCATTAGAAGATCAGGAGGTTTACAGGAGGTGTGTCTTTCTGGGTCGTGGGCTGGAGGTACCAGGAACCGGCCTTGTAACCTGAGGGCCTCTGGGTTGATTCCCTGAACCGACGGGACACAACTGAAGTACCCTTGAGCAAGGCACCCCTCCAGGCACCATGGATAGGGCTGCTCACCGCTCTGGGCAAGTGTACTCCCTGCCCCCTAGTGTGTCTGCATGTGGCAGCAATGGGTTATATATGGAGGACAAATGTCCAAGAACCATTTCAGAGGTTCTTCAGTTCTGCCAGGAAGACTCAAAAGACAAGAGTGAAGATACTGTAATCATCGATACGGCCCTAAGCCCTAAAGGGGTGTAGCCTACGCCCTTCCTGGTCGTGATGGAGGCTGGGGAGGAGAACGTTGAAATGTCGGTTCCTGAAAGCAGCAGAACAGTGACGTTCTAGTGCACACACACAGTAGGACGCATGGAGCACCCGTTCCTCAGCACCCGGGGAGCAGTAGGGGGTTAGGTGCCTTGCTCAAGGGCACTTCAGTCACGTCCTGTTGGTTCAGGGAATCGAACCCACAGGTCCTGTGCAACCCACAAGTCTAGGCCCTTTGAACTCTGACCTCCCCAGCGTTTCGGCACTATAACCCTGGCCTCCCCTGCAATTTTCGACAATTTTCAAAATGCAATAGCTTGTATTCAAAATGCATTCAGAATATTCAGCGCCGCAGTTTCACTTTAGGCCTATGGACCGAACGCCAGAACTGACCTCTGAATGACACGCTTCTAAACGGTTACCAGAGGCAACGCACAGAAACACTCCGCACCATTTACACCAGTACACCGTGGTTTCTCCTTTTCGGCACAAACACGCATCTGTTGTTCCGAGATGCCCCTTCCGGTCGCTCAGGCAGGTGCAGTGGGATGCTGGGTTCATTCTGCAGCTGGACTCCATCCCCTCCTGTTTCCCGACGTGACCTGGGCACCAGCGCTCGACGGTGTGTCCCAATCAAGTCATGACCCAGCTCGTCAACAAACATCCAGGAAGTATGAACCCGCTCGGCAGGCTCGCTGTGTGGTTTGTAACGGTTCTGGATGATGTAAGCATCATACGCCCACCACACACAGTACCCACACAGTGCTATTTATAGACCCACAAATTCCAGCATCATGAGTGCCATGCACAGTGCGACCAATATTAGAGCAATGGCCGGTATTGCGGCCCGTCGGGTACTGGCGGTAGATAGGTGGGCCACTATAGCAGCCTTTCGGGTACATATGCCCCTGATATATGTTGCTATATGTTCAAAGGGCTAACCTCTTTGATGCAGCTGTGTTCCTGTGTATATCGTAGGTGCTCCCCGTGGACACGGGCCTTTAGGCAGGTCAGGAGCACCAACAGGGTCCAGTAATGGAGTGTCAGTGAGTGGTTGTGCACAGGCCGAGTCATTGTCCTCTGAAAGTGCTCAGCGTTGCAGTGTTAGTGCTCAGGCGCTTCGTCTTGACCCGGGGCCTCCTTTGTTTTTCAAACCCCATTTGGCCTGTGACGCAAAACTCCAGTGTCATGCTGGAAAGCCTGGGAGTGCCCGTTACATCATGTGTTTTGAATCAATAACCCTGAGCTCCTCGCGGAGCGGGGATAGGGCTCTGCTTCGTTTCGGGCTGTTCGCACGCGTCCCTGCGCTGCCTGGGGACAGCTTACGTTTGCGCTTGCGGAGCTGTTGAACCACTCTCATCTTGGAGTCCATGGATCGATACCGATTCTGCAGGCACGGGAGGATTGGGATCAGTTTCATTGGTGTCAGTGTGCAAAAAGAGCCAACCGGAACTGCTGAAGGACAAAGATGTGCAATAGGGAAATGCAGAGTGTGTCATAGTGTGTATATGCACGGGGAATTCCATCTGGTTTTCCCAAATTCCTGCATAATTCCTGATTGAGATACCTTAAGAAGGGTGACGGACGTCTGGTTCCTATCACCACTGCTGTTAACCATTCTGATTCCGTAAGCACTTCATACCCAACCATTCCGAATGACTTTGGATCATTCCCGAAATTCCCAAAACCGGTTGGAATTCCCCTTCAGTACGGAACTGTATCTCTATGAGTTACGGCCTGTGGGATATGTATCACATACATTCACATGAAAGTGCCCACATGCGACTGAGCACAGTAGAGATGTTTGTGGGAAGATTACATGAGTACATGTAAATCCAGCCGACCGTAGCTCAGAGCAGTGTGACTCCGGCGGCCCACCTAGTCCCCGTGGAGCCGGAGAGGAAGACGGCCCCCTCTTCGGGCTGAGGGGAGGGTGGGCCGCCGCGCAGGAAGTCCCCGTGTTTCTGCAGCATCTGGAGCTCCGAGTGGTCCCACAGGGCAACCTCAGCCCGGCACTAAATCAAAAGCCTCCGTCAAAACTGTCTCGGGTGCTGCAGGAAGGAGGACATCACTGCTGTTCTGGTTTGGCCCGGGACCTTCCACGCCATTAACTCTTTTTACGATGAAATGAGACACTCAGACGTGCCACAAATCGCTGTGTTGCTCGGCTACTGGGACGTCTTTAAACTGGAATGTGAATATAATAACCTATAATTACATGTATACATTTATATAGCACACTGTTGGTGGCAGTGGATAGAAGGAGCATGATAGACGTGAAGGATCCAGGAGGTCTACACGAACTACAGAGAGGGGGCACCACCGGATAGCCTCCATGAGTCATCCTGTTAGTGCAGCACCATTGGCAGACTGCACCACGCAGGACTACACGCACACAGACCGTTACCACGACTGTCCTTAACACCACGTCACCGTCACCAAAGACTGCAGTGGTGTCGTACCAGACTGTCATGGAGTGACTCAGAATGGCAGCGGGTCATCTTCAGTGACGAGTCCCGCTTTAGTCGCGGAGACGCCCAATGAATCCGTGTCCCATGGTCACGGCACCAAGATGAACGGTTGGTTGTCACACGTCCAGAAGGCCTGGTGTCCCTCCACCTCCACCCCTACCGCACCATCTGCAGGAACTGTGTGAGGATGTTCAAGCTGCATGGGATGGATTATCACAGGACTCCATTAGGAACCTCTACAGCTCCATACCGAGACGTCTGGTGTGTTGGGTTAGCAAACACGGCGGCCCGACTCCATACCGAGAGACTGACTTCTGTATGTGTAGCTCAATAAATATTGATCATATCAGTCTAAATTTATCACCAGTTATTGATCCTGGTCACCTTTAGCTTCCTTCCCAACAGAATTCCCAATCCCACACCTCCTTCTGAGGTAATATGTGATGCAGAGCTCAGCTCTTTCGTAGCAGCAGCCCTATAACCCGATCCACCCTCTGTAACAATGACATCTTGCTTCATCAGTGGGTTCGCCAGACTCCAGACTCCAGACCAGACAAAATAGGATGTGCATAAGAGCGCTCTCTGATTGATTGGATGAATCATAGAGCACTGATCATACACCACCTGTGCTAGAAGCCGAGAACCCAGCCCTCCATGTACTTCAAAGTACTGTGTCCACATATATGCAAGCCAATGGCACCATAGAAGGTGCAGCAAGACTTATACAAATAACCAGCCAGCTTCAGCCCTCCAGTTCCTACGTTGAGAGATGGTGGATGGGCTGTGAAGTTCTACCGCAGGTCTCCAAGTTGCTCAGTACATAAGTAGAATGAGTAGAAGGAAGAATGGGACAAAGGAGACTCGGAATGGTGAAGTAGCTGGAATCGAATAGAGAGCAAGAATGGAGTACATCACTATCAGAACTACAGCAGTCGGCTCCTCGGTTACCAAGAGCTTACATACTAACTACACTGAAACGTGTCGCTGACATCGGAATTCAAAATGGGCCGAGATATGGACCAGCGGCTGCACAAATCTCAAGAAGCTACTGTTCCTAGCTATGCTAATGTTGGTCCATGTTTATAGACGGGAATAGACACTCGCTCTCCGAAATAAATTCCTGGCATAAGGCGGCCATGCATGCTGACCTTGGCATATTATGTTCAGAGAACTGGAAGTCCTTTTGGAATATATCTTGACCCTTCAACTGGCACATAGATCAGTTGTTCATAATACTTGAAGTCAACCGAAATTGAATGGAGAAAAAATAATAATGAATATTAATTATAGGCAAATAGTAATAGTTATGTAAACATGAACCAGTGTACCCACAAATCTCAAGCTGCTACTGTTTCTAGCTATGCTAACGTTGGTATGTTGGTCCAGGCTTATAGTTGTTTAGACATTCGTTCTCCGAAATGAATAAATCATCAGATTTTACCTCAGGATTGACACAGATATCAGTTTTCCATAATACTTAAAATCGACTGAAATTGAATAAAGTAAAATTGAATAATGAATATATATATTCCATTCAATATATATAATGAATATTTCAGTTTCAGGGTTTGATATGTTGCTTGTTTAGGCTATTTCCATTTAAAAATAGACTATAAATGATTTGCAGTTATATAAACATGGACCAAAATACACCTCAAGATGCTACTGTTTCTAGCTATGCTAATGTTGGTATGTTGGTCCATGTTTATGGATGCGTATCGACACTCGCTCTCCGAAATAAATTCCTGGCATAAGACGGCCATCCATGCTGACCTTAGCACTCTTGGGATATTATGTTCAGAGCACTGGAAGTCCTTTTGGAATTTTTTTTTTTCACCCTTCAACTGGCACAGAGATCAGTTGTTCATAATACTTAAAGTCAACTGAAATTGAATGTAGAAAACTGAATAATGAATATTAATTATCATAATATTTCAGTTTCAGCGTTTGACATGTGGCTTTTTGTACTATTTGCTTTAAATATAGGCAAATAGTAATATACAGGGGTTGGACAATAAAACTGAAACACTGTCATTGTAGTGTGGGAGGTCTCATGGCTAAATTGGACCAGCCTGGTGGCCAATCTTCATTAATTGCACATTGCACCAGTAAGAGCAGAGTGTGAAGGTTCAGTTAGCAGGTAAGAGCACAGTTCTGCTCAAAATACTGCAATGCACACAGCATTATGGGTGACATACCAGAGTTCAAAAGAGGGCAAGCTGTTGGTGCACGTCTTGCTGGCGCATCTGTGACCAAGACAGCAAGTCTTTGTGATGTATCAAGAGCCACGGTATCCAGGGTAATGTCAGCATACCACCAAGAAGGACGAACCTCCACCAGCATCACGTAGTGACCTGGCCACTATCCTGCAAGAGGAATGGCTTAAACTCCCTCTGACCACTGTGCAGGACGCAGTATATGTCATTCCCAAGACCAACTGACGCTGTACTGGCCGCAAAAGGAGGCCCTACACCATACTAATAAATGACTGTGGTCTAAAACCAGGTGTTTCAGTTTCATTGTCCAACCCCTGTAGTTATGTAAACATGAACCAAAGTGCCCACAAATCTCAAGCTCTGCTACTGTTCCTAGCTATGCTAACGTTAGTATGTTGGTCCATGTTTATAGTTATTCCCCGAAATGAATAAATGAGCAGTAGAAATAATTTTGGAATACTAGATTTTACCCTCAGGATTGACACAGATATCAGTTGTACATAATACTTAAAATCGACTGAAATTGAATAATGAACATTAATTATTTATAATATTTCTGTTTCTGTGTGGCTTTTTTGTGCTACTTGCATTTAAATCTGTACTGTCAATGATTTGCCCACAAATCTCAAGCTCTGCTACTGTTCCTAGCTATGCTAACGTTGGTATATTGGTCCATGTTTATAATTATTCTCCGAAATAAATGAGTGGTAGAAATAATTTTGGAATATTTTTATCATCAGATTTTAACCTCAGGATTGACACAGATATCAGTAGTCCATAATACTTAAAATCAACTGAAATTTAATAAAGAAAACTGAATAATGAATATTATTTATTCATAATATTTCTGTTTCAGGGTTTGATATGCTGGTTTTTTGTCCTATTTCCATTTAAAAAATATAAATTAGAAATGATTTGCACATTATTGCATTATTGCACATTTTCCACTGAGTTATATAAACATGGACCAAAGTAGCACAAACCTAGTTATTCTCCGAAATGAATAAATGAGCGGTAGAAATAATTTTGGAATATTTTTATCATTAGATTTTAACCTCTGGATTGACACAGATATCAGTAGTGCATAATACTTAAAATTCAGGGTTTGATATGTTGGTTTTTTGTCCTATTTCCATATAAAAAATAATATAATAATTAGAAATTATTTGCACATTATAGCATTCTGTTTTCCACTGAGTTATATAAACATGGACCAAAGTACGCACAAACCTTAAGCTGCTACTGTTTCTAGCTATGCTAGTGGTGGTATGCTGGTCCATGTTTTACAACATCCATGCTCACAGCCAACCTCGACACCCTTGGGATATTATGTTCAGTGGACTAGAATATTCCTTGTGCAATATTTCTTCATCCTCCAGATTGGCACAGATATCAATTGTCCATAATACTTGAAGTCAACCGAAATTGAATAAATAAAGTTATAAATAATGTATATTAATCATAATATTTCTCAGTTTCAGGGTTTGATATGTTGTTGTTTTGTACCATTTCAATTAAATACAGTCTGTAAAGCATTTCCACATTACTGCATTCTGGTTTTGTACAGAATCCAGAATGTTTTGGGAAAGGAGTTATAAACATGGATCATAGCACACATCAGTCTCAGGCTGTTACTGTTTTCCAGCTACGCTAACACATTTTGGACCACGTTGCTCGAAGGTGAAGCGCCGAAAGTAGCACGCTTCGGTGAAAAGGACCCCGAAGACACGTGAACTTGATGAAGGTAACAGTCATCTGACGAGTGTTTAGGAAACCCATCGTGTTTGCATCAGCCGGCTGGGAGAGCTTCTCATCATTGTGTTCTTTCAGGAGGTCATTTGTTTTCTTTTGTTTATGAGAATTCAAGCTGGCGCTGAGTTCCGCCTGTCTCTCCTCCCTTCGTCATCACTGTTTCTGCCCCTAAATCACATGCAGAGCCATTAACAGCGCTGCTCTGGGTTGTTAGCCACATAAACATGCGGAGTTGTGGGGCTAAAGCTGCATCTCCAGCCAGAACTCCAAATGCACAGGACAGTTCCGCCGCAGATGCTCATAGCACCCGATGCACTTACTCGGTATACCAAATTGTTCTCTGACATCTGCGTAGAATCTCACACTCGCCCTTTTACACCCTATTATTTGGCCCTAGAATGCAGGTTTACCTTTTTGGTGAGCTCATGAATATTCAAATAAGCTCTGCTCTGATTGGCTGTTTTGCAATGAGACTCCACCTTCGATGATCACACTGACGCAACATGTGGAAACAGACTAAATAAAATGAGCCTCTGTGTAAATAAGCTCCGCCACCATACTATTTAGTTAGCTGTGCTAGTTAGCTTGCTAGAGGCTAACGCTACCTGTACTAGCTACTGGCTTTCTATCTGGACATCTGACAGTAGATTAAAACCTTTAGTTTAAGATGATCTGCTTCAACCGGTAAACACGGATACAAACACACAGCATAGCAGCTACTTACAGGTTGCTGTTGGGGCTGTGGTGCTAATAAAGGTGGAGTTGAAACGCTGAGTGGAGCTGCTCCATATTGTCCAAGAGTTTGGGAAACTGTCCGGAGTGAAATGTGTAGCCTGCTGGATTAAAGTTGGCCGGGATTTTGTTAGAGATGAGGGAGCTGAAGTTCCTGTTCGCCAGTATCTTTAAGACTTTTCAGTTCCACCTTAAATGGTGCCATAGTTACATTCCGCCACCTGTTTAAGCTGTAGCATTTAAAGTAGAACGGTGGAACACTGGATTAAGAAGCTGAACAGGTGAACAGGAAGCAGTTCCAGCCTGGTTTCAAGATGATCATAAACCATGTAGCGCTGACAGTTGGGTTCCTTGGGAAGCGCCATTAGCTGGAACGCTATGGTCCAAACTGAAGGCCTAGCGTTATTGGTCGGGGTAGATCATTGGTGACCAATGCCCATCCATTGGTTCTGTTTGCATCTTGGTCAGTGAAGGTCAGCACAAGCTAAGTGAGTGATAGGAGAGAGGGAGGACCAGTTAGGACCATAGCTGAAACATTTACAACACTGCAGAGTCCAATTGGCACGACTCTGTGACTCACGACTCACGGCTATCTGTACAGTGCTATCTGCACTGTCCCCTCCCTCTATTTATTGTTTGCCGTTTCGTATATTGTAAATTTTCTTGTGTATTTATTGTATTTATTGTATTATTGTTCTATGTAGCACCTTGGTCCTGGAGGAACGTTGTTTCGTTTCACTGTGTACTGTACACCACTGTATATGGTTGAAATGACAATAAAAACTACTTGACTTGACTTGTAGGGATGCAACTTTGACCATGCTGGTGTGCAAAGATTACATTTGGCATTGAACGCTTACAGACATTCAGTGTGTCTATTTTTAAAGTTATTCTTTGTTGTTGTTTTTTTTTTTATCAAAGAAACGTGAAGTGTATGACCTGCATTTAGATGTGTTCACTCACTAAGATATATAAGACGTTCGGCTGCTAAACATAACAAGCAGTAATAACAGTAATAACAGAAAAATTTAATATTTAATTGTCTAGTTGAAATCACAGCTGCCCCAGAGTCCAAACACTATTACTCACAGATCTACTGTTTTATGTTGGATCAGTTCGGAAATATCAGCTGGGTTGCAGTTGAAAGTTCTAAAATCAAGACTGAAAAAAGTTCTGATTAAATAAATACAATAAAATGAATGTCCAGAATGAAGTTCTAGTAAAATAAACACCCAGAAAGAAGTTCTAAAAAAACATAATGTCCAGAATGAAATTCTGCTAAAATGTAAAATTAAGTTCTGAGAAAATGAACATATAGAATTAATTCTGTTCTGTGTCATTTTGCGGGAACACATGATGTGTTATCTGTGATCTAATTGGCTATTTCATGAAACTTGTTTCTTAAAGTTGAGGTGTTACACAGTTGCTGCGAGGCTTAAAATACTTTGCACCACAATTTACATTATAAAAGTCTCAGGTTGTGTGTAAATTTCAAGCAATTAAAGTTGCAAAAATGTGCTTAGTAAAGCCAGCTAAATAGAATGTCCAGTTTTAATTAGACTAACCTCCAGAATGTAGTTGCAATACAATTAGCATCTAGATTAATGATCTAAATAAATGATCATACTGAATTGAGTTTGCAGCAAATCAATATTTAAAATAAGTACTAATAAAATGTAATATAGAGAAAAAAGTTATATTTTATATAAAATTAACAACAGAAATACATTTCTAATAAATGTAACAAAATAAAGTTCTAATAAAATGAATATCTGGAATGAAATTCTAATAAAATGAATATCCAGAATTGAAGTTCCAATAAAATGAATATTCAGAGTAATCTTTTTCATAAAATTAACATCCAAAATTAAACTTATATAAATAAATATCCAAACTGAAATTCATATTCAGAATAAAGTTCTGATAAAAAATAATATAAAGAATAAGTGAATAAAATTAACATATAGAATAAGTCCTGTTCTTTGTTGTTTATCTGCTATTTCATGAAACGTGTTTTATAAAGTTGAGGCATTGTTTCAGCTTCCAGTCATTTACACTACAGTTTACATGATAAAAGTCCAGTTTAATTTAGTTACATGTAAATTTCAAGCAACTAAAGTTGCATGAAAGTTTACTTTGTGAAGGCAGCCGAATAGAACGTCCAGCCACAAGATGAATGGAGACAATCAGAGAAACCATGAATCATGAGCTATTAAGAAGCCTGAAGATCCAAACAGAACACACGACATTCTGGAGACACACCATTCATATGCTCCCCAGGAGTCTGAACCCACTTTACGGCACTTAATAACAATTATCATGACAAGTGATTCCAGAAGTTGGACCAGTAGTGCGGTGTAGACTTATACACTTTGAGAGAGACAGAGAGAGCAAGCAGCCCGGCGTGTCCAGCTTTGTCTCCTCTGGGTGTCCTATAGTTGGCATCCTGCTGAGATGTAGAGAATAATAACAATGCTGGGCACTCAGAGAAACCCCGCTAATCACCGCCTCCTCCTTCCAGCTTCGACAAGTCCAGCGTTTTACGGCCAAATTCATGGACGCGGGAATAAAACACACCTCGTGCTGCCAAAACACGACTTAAAGTTTGGATCTCCGGCTCAAGTCAGTCCAGAGGAACAAAAGCACAAGAAACAATACAAAGCAGTGCTTGATAAGCAGAGCATGTAGCAGTGCGAGTAAAACGGAAACTCGACACTACAGCTTTGCAGAGTTGTGCAATCAAGAAAAGCTGTTCGCTAATTTGAGGCTTAGAATTTGAGCAATAAATAAAATGATATGAGAACACAGTGACTTTATTGCTCATTTAATAATATTGTGAAGCGTCCAACAGCAAAATGCTATTATGTTCATAGCTGATGACATCTAGGATAACTTTCACACTTTTCAAACCACAGTGATAACGTTTACACACTTTTCAAACCACAATGAAAACTTTTACACACTTTTCAAACTACAATGATAACTTTTACACACTTTTCAAACTACAATGATGACTTCTACACACTTTTCAAACTACAATGATAACTTCTACACACTTTTCAAACTACAGTGATAACTTTTACACACTTTTCAAACTACAGTCATAATTTTAACACACTTTTCAAACTACAATGATAACTTCTACACACTTTTCAAACTACAGTGATAACTTTTACACACTTTTCAAACTACAATGATAACTTTTACACACTTTTCAAACCACAGTGATAACTTTAACACACTTTTCAAACTACAGTCATAACTTTAACACACTTTTCAAACTACAGTCATAACTTTAACACACTTTTCAAACTACAATGATAACTTCTACACACTTTTCAAACTACAGTGATAACTTCTACACACTTTTCAAACTACTGTAATAACTTTAACACACTTTTCAAGCTACAATGATAACTTTTACACACTTTTCAAACTACAATGGTAACTTTTACACACTTTTCAAACTACAGTCATAACTTTAACATATTTTTCAAACTACAGTGATAACTTTAACACACTTTTCAAACTACAATAAAAACTTTAACACACTTTTCAAACTATAATGATAACTTTTACACCCTTTTCAAACTACAATGGTAACTTTCACACGTTTCTAACCACTATTCTAACTTTTACGCACTTTTCAAACTACAATGACATCTTTTACACACTTTCAAACTACAATGATAACTTTAACATACTTTTCAAACTACAATGGTGACTTTAACACAGTTTTCAAACTACAATGGTGACTTTAACACAGTTTTCAAACTACAATGATAACTTTTACACACTTTTCAAACTACAATGATAACTTTTACACACGTTTCAAACTACAATGGTAACTTTTACACACTATTCAAACTACAATGATAACTTTTACACACGTTTCAAACTACAATGGTAACTTTTACACACTATTCAAACTACAATGGTAACTTTTACACACTTTTCAAACTACAATGATAACTTTTACACAGTTTTCAAACTACAATGGTAACTTTTACACACTATTCAAACTACAATGGTAACTTTTACACACTTTTCAAACTATAATGATAACTTTTACACACTTTTCAAACTACAATGGTGACTTTTACACACTTTTCAAACTACAATGAAAACTTTTACACACTTTTCAAACTATAATGTTAACTTTTACACACTTTTCAAACTACAATGGTAACTTTCACACTTTTCTAACCACTATGATAAATTTTACACATTTTTTAAATAACAGGAATAACTTTTACACACTTTTCAAACTAAAAGGATAACTTTTACACACTTTTAAAACTACAGTCATAACTTTACCATACTTTTCAAACTACAATGGTGACTTTAACACAGTTTTCAAACTGCAATGGTAACTTTCACACACTTTTCAAACTATAATGATCACTTTTACACACTTTTCAAATTACAATGGTAACTTTTACACACTTTTCAAACTATAATGATAACTTTTACACACTTTTCAAACTACAATGGTAACTTTTACACACTTTTTGAACTACAATGGTAACTTTCACACTTTTCTAACCACTATGATAACTTTTACACACTTTTTAAATGACAGGAATAACTTTTACGCACTTTTTGAACTACAGTGATAACTTTTACACACTTTTTGTGCTATGAAGATACATTTTGCATTCTTTATTACTGTAAGGGGAATGCTTGCACACTTTTGTGAAGTTAATATAACTTTTGCACATTTTGCACACTATAATGATAACATTTGCACACTTTCTTACTCTTAAGAAAATTTTCACACACTGTTAGTATGCTAATGATAACTTTTACACACTTCTTGTACTGTAAAGATAACATTTACACAGTTTAAATTTGCTAATGATAACTTTTAAAAACTTCTCGTACTGTAAGGATAAATTGTACACACTTTTATTTTGCTAATGCTAACTTTTACACACTTTTTGCACTGTAAGAATAACTTTTACACATTTTTAGTTTGCTAATGATAACTTTTGCACACTTTTTGTAGTGTGAGGATCACTTTTACCCACTTTAGTTTGCTAATGATAACTTTTGCATGTTTTTTGTAATGTAAGGATAATTTTACACACTTTTATTTTGCTAATGATAACTTTTACACACTTTTGAACTACAATGATAACTTCTACACATTTTTGAACTGCAATGCAAATTTTACACACTTTTTTGCTAATGATAATTTTTATACACTTCTTGCACTGTAAGAATAACTTTTACACACTTTTAGTTTGCTAAGTAAAGCTTTTGCACACGTTTTGGTATAGATAATTTTGTACACTTTGCACTGTGTTACTTTGTTATCACTATCGTCATATACATGAGAATAGTTTAATTGCACATAATTACAACTGTGCACAATGTGTGCAAAAAAAATAAACTTGAATAGAAATAAACTGAATTGGTCTTCTGCTCAGAAGGAAAAAGGCAGAAGGAAAAAGCAAAAATGACTTGAAAAGAGAATGGATGGTCTTAAGAAACTTGATTGTTCATATTATACACTGCAGTTGTTATTAGCCCTGTGTGGTGTGTTAGCATGTGTGCTTCAGCTTCTGCGTGCTGAGTGTGTCCCTTACAGCCCATGACATCATGTTTACTTTACAGCCATGATTCTGTTCAGTTCAGCTCCGTTACTGCCAGCTGGCAGAACCCACTGAGCTCAGCAGAAGTGGAATTACTGGAAGCCTGGTTTGGTGGAGTAGGTCTCATTTGTCCTTACTGCTGTTGCATGATTCCTGCTCCACATTTGACTTAAAGTGTTTCATAATGTACACAAAGTTGCCTCAAATGCACTCGATCTTCCGACACATGTTTGCTTCTTTTAAGCAGTGGGACTATGAGGCTAAAAGGTAACTGAAGCCCACTAATTAGCATGGTGCTAACTGCAGACCTAAATTATTTCACACTCATGTGTATATGTTTGGTAATCTCTAGTAGACTTGATTATGAATTTTCCGACACTGTTTGAGATACTAATTTATCTCTAAGCATGATGTGGTTTATGTTTTATGTGTGATACTTCAGGCACAGAGTTAGCTCATAAGGTGAAGAGTCCATTATGTGTTAGGGGTAAAATGATATGCTAATTCATTCATCACAGCTACTGAGTGCTGATTGATTAGCATTACTGTTACCGATGCTGATTGGTAAGCAATACTGCTACTGAGTGCTACTTGGTTAATATTAATCCTACTGAGTGCTGATTGGTAAGCATTACTGCTACTGAATGGTGACTGGTTAGCATAACTGCTACTAAGTGCTAATCGACTAGCATCACAGTTATTAAGCACTAATAGTTAGCATTACTGCTACTGAAAGCTCATTGGCTGACATTACTACTACTAGGTGCTGACTGGTTGAAATTACTCCTACTGACAACTGACTGGTTGGCATTACTGCTACTGAGTGCTGATTGGATAGCATCACTGTTACTGAGTGCTGATTGGTTAGTATTACTGCTACGGAACACCGATTGGCTGGCATTGCTGTTACTGAGTGCTGATTGGTTAGTATTACTGCTACTGAACACTGATTGGCTGGCATAACTGCCACTGAGTGCTGATTGGTTAACATCACTGTTACTGGTCTTTGTAAATTTAATAGCTTAAAATAAAAAAATATTCAGCTGATTTATAAATACTAGGTGCTCGAACCCTGTGGCCAGTCACACAAACAAGTCTGCCATTTTGTTGGCCTCTAGAATATATCAGCTGAATAGAATATATATAAGTAATACAGGTTGATGAATGTCCTTTCAATCTGTATCCTTCAAAAGTGGAAGAATGACCAGACCGGAGTGGTCACATCCTGACATACACAACTCAAATCAGCAGGTGATGTATGTTTAACATTTGTCCCTTGGTTACGACACTTCATTGAACGTTTTGGTTGCCTGTCCAACACGATGTTAGCGTAAACGAATTCCATAGCTAACATTGTCATACTGAAAGGGTTAGCATGCCTACAAGGTAGCATAGACAGTAATACTTCTATCCTGTTAGCTAACTTAGTGTAGCGGACTGAAAAAAAGGGTTAAATTATTTTCAGTTCAAATAAATAGGGACCCTTTTCATTTTTTTCTTTATTTTACTTTCCTTTATTTTATTTGATTGAATTACATTTAGTCTGTTTTAAACTTTAGTATGATTATAATTATACTGTTGTTTGTTTGGATTAACTAAGGCTAATAGGTCATTTTCGTTTCGTTTCGTTTCGTTTCGTTTCGTTAGCGCAGTAGGTTCAGAAATAACCTTTTGCCACAGGCTGACAACACATTAACCTGTGTGTTGCTTTCTTTCTTGTCATGTAGAGGTAGGAAATGTCTTTACATACATTCTGGTAAAACTGTTCACTAATATGTTCTTGAAGCCTTGTGCCATGTCTTAGTTCGACTTGCGTGTGTTTTGGTTAAGTTATATCGAGTGAATGAGAAGATGGAAAATCCGTTAGCCATTTAGCTTAGCATAGGGACTGTTCTAATCGGTTGAAAAGGAGAATCCCACTCTTTGTACTTTTTAATGTTCTGTAATCCAGTGTTTTACTAAAACGTCTAAAGCATTTGATACAAGTTTCAGAGTTTCGTAGAAGTGTATTTCCAGTGTTGTTAGCTTCTGTAACAGCAGTACTTTCTCTTTATCCTAAGCTGTAGCTCAGCTGCCTAGCTTAGCTACTCTGCTACGGCCAGAAGTATAATGTGGTTCTTTGTACTGGGTTTTTCTTTTGTTAAATTGTGTTTCCAGTGTTTGTTTCTAAGTAAGATATAATGTCAGCCACAAAATCTAAAATGAGCTTTGTAAAGCTGCTTGTTTTTTTTATATATATGAAACTTGAAAATTGGAATTATGTTCATATTACAGTGTGAATTTCCATAGAGTGATTTTGTACACTTTAAGATTCAATGATTCAAGGAGACTTTTTTGTCATTCACATCACATGTGGTACAGGGGGTGGAACGAAATTGTGGTACCCAAGGACCCAGTTTTACCCAGACAGCAGCACTTAAATCAATAAAATATACATAAATCTATAAAAATATATGTAAAAAAAATACAGAGAGAAAGAGCAGCAGGAAATTGAAAA
Organism: Prochilodus magdalenae; assembly: GCA_024036415.1. Taxonomy (NCBI): domain Eukaryota; kingdom Metazoa; phylum Chordata; class Actinopteri; order Characiformes; family Prochilodontidae; genus Prochilodus; species Prochilodus magdalenae. Next base: position 94,258 of record JAMWET010000012.1, on the reverse strand, counting down.
TGTAGCAGCAGAGTGTATTTAAAGTGACTAGTGTCCTCAAAGTGTTAAGGAATTAGGAGCATAATAGTCTAGATTTAAAATGTTAATGTGATGTAAAATGCATCTGCATAAGCTACCAACTATTTCATATATTTAAAATAGAGAGAGAGAGAGAGAGAGAGAGAGAGAGAGAGAGAGAGACAGAGAGACCAATAGAGCCCACCATAGTCATCATACAGCCATCCATGGCGATGATGCCTTTCTGTGCACGGCCCAGGTACCCCTAGGCCTCGAGGCCGGCAACTACTAGCTATAGTACTATAGCCCTACTATTGCAGGCTAACAGTGAGTGTTTTTGGCTTTATTCTGAGTTAGCGTTAGCATATACTGGTAATCTTAACATTCCTATTGTTGATTTGAACAGAGTTTAATATACCTGTGATGAAGTGTTTGATGCTGTTTTCAGAATCCAGACATGTGCTGCTGGTGGGCTATTGGAAGTTGTGTGTGTGGTGGAGTGGGGGGTGGTGGGGGCCAAAGCGTCTGAAATGCTAATTTGTCTATTGGTCTGAGGCATGGGTGGTTTGTTTCTCACCTCACATCCTCCAGATTTAACCCCTAATTACCAAATTTAACCTAATTGTGAAAATGACTCCTCCTCGTCTGGGAGGAACATCTGCCTAATGAAGTTTGAAAGAAGCTCCTTCATCATCAGGAACGTTTGCCTGGTGAGTTAGGACTAAAGACCCATTCACGCTCTGATGTTAGCACACACCTACCGGAGCGACAATGAAAGAGAGATGGATGCTTCTTTCCTTTTCAGGCACCTCGCTCGCCCACAGGCTGCTTTGATGTTCCATCTAGCATGAAGTCCCTCTCTTTTCTAGGTGTTGCGGAATCATGAGCGTCACAAGGAGACCTCTGTGGAGATCATTGGGGGTGTTAAGCTCCATAATGTCCAACATACTGATGCCTGCTGGGTTTAGAGGTGAGTAGATTAGGCATTTGAAGGACATTGTTGGGCTACTTTGTTCTGGTTGTCTCTGCCAGCTGTTACATTAAGGTGTATGTCCTTCCAGGGCATGAATACGCAAATCTATAATAGGCTTTATCTCAGGAACGTTCTCCAGAATATACACCCATTATCAAAAGAACAGCTGCACCCTGAAGGAGGTGTGGGATTACAGCGCTGTTGGGAAGGGAGTTAACCTCCTGAGACCCGGACTTGCTTGGTTTGCAATTTTGATTAGTAGGACCTAACAAGTCTAAAAACTAACCGTGGTCTTTGTACAGGAAGTTGTTTTGCCAATATGAGGACGCTGGGGTCTCAGAAGGTTAAAGGTGACCAGGATCAATAGCTGATGATAAATTTAGACTGATATGATCAATATTTATTGAGCTACACATACAGAAGTCTGTCTCTCAGTATGGCGTCGGGCCGCCATGTTTGCTAACCCAACACGCCAGACGTCTCGGTATGGAGCTGTAGAGGTTCCTAATGGTGTCCTGTGATAATCCGTCCCATGCAGCTTGAACATCCTCACACAGTTCCTGCAGATGGTGCGGTAGGGGTGGAGGTGGAGGGACACCAGGCCTTCTGGACGTGTGACAGCAGATCGTTCATCTCGGTGCTGACCACGGTGCCTCCACACACGGATTCGTTGGGCGTCTCCACCAAGACTAAAGCGGGACTCGTCACTGAAGATGACCCGCTGCCGTTCTGAGTCACTCCATGACAGTCTGGTACGACACCACTGCAGTCTTTGGTGATGGTGACGTGGTGTTAAGGACAGTCGTGGTAACGGTCTGTGTGCATGTAGTCCTGCGTGGTGCAGTCATCTGCCAATGGTGCTGGTAACAGGATGACTCATGGAGGACACCAATGCTCGCTGAATGTCTGCAGTCATGGCTGTTGGGTCACTCCATGCATGTTGGACAATCCGTCAGTTCTCTCTCTCCGTGGTTTGTGTAGGTCTCCCTGATCCTTCATGTCATTGCTGATGCCAAACGCGTGCTATGGTAGCATCCAGGCTGGTGCTTGATTTCATGCACTGAAGCTGACGGTGCTCAGAAGCCAATAATGGTGGTATGAGCTCACCGGACTAACATTAAATCCCCTGTGACCCCTCCACCAGCACCAATAACAGCTGGTACAGGATCGGGCATGGACTGGACAAGTTTCTGGATGTAGCCACATCAATGTTCAGACACTCTTACATCAAAGAATTTGGTGGAGGCCTTCCCTGGCCCAATTCCGAGGAGAATTCCCTGTAGACTGGGATTTTCCCACTGCTGGTAGACCCGTATGACCGTACGCTTCCATACACCTGCAGATTCAGCTACTTCCTTCACACTATGGTCTTTGGCCACGCCCACATGCTCAGTCACTCCTTTTAACCAATCAGTAACATCTGCTCTGGAGTGTTTTCCACACATGGAACGAGACATTCCCTGCACTGTAGCACCTCTTCCCAATCTATGGGTCGCATCACTATCACCCCACAGGTATTTATAGCCCCATCATCCTCGTACAGCGCCATCTGCAGGAGCCTGAAGTTACTACCACCTTAAACACACAAGGGGACCATGAGAATGGCCTATTTCATGGCCCTAGCTTTGATCCTAATTTTCACTTCCACCTTAAATGGTGTAGCAGAAAATGAATTTAAGGTGGAAATACTATACATACTAACACACCCACAGTCATGTGACATCCGTAAACTAATTATGAATTGATGGTGCACCTGTATACGGTGTGAGGTGTTATCTTGTAAGTGAGGCTGGACACTGGTCAGCAGGCTCACGGCAAGGAGACGTTTGGACAAGGCGTGATAGTGGGTGCTGGACGGATGGGACCTTCCATTTCAGAAGTAGTGTGGGCATTTAACATTCCTCGATCCACAGTGTCGCATGTGTGTTGGGAATACTGTACATCATAGAAGGCATTAACACCCACAGTGGACAGTACAGTGGACGTCCACCATGAGCCATTCCACAACTAAATGCAGAGCAGGAACTGAACCCTGAAGCTCAGATCTTTTGATTCTGGAGCCTTTAGGCCTGGAATAAACCTCTGAACCTCTGAAGTGAGAGCAGTAATTCCAGGAGCTCCTTCCAGTAGCCCAACCAGCATGAAACGAATGAGGCTATATATGAAGAACTGGACTGTAACTGAGGGCTAATACACTGGAGGGCTATCATACCATCAAACACTATGATAAGTACAAGTAACTGACCAAACGGGGCTTGTTATTACACATATCTGCTCGACTGTGTGGGCTTTAAAGCTCCGGGAGAGCCCGGCCTCCATCTGCTGTTTTATCAACAAAGTAAAGAAAGCAGTCGGTTGGGTAATGAAGGCCTAATGATGAGAAGTGGATAATCTGCTGAGACCGAAACCCACTGCCGCTCCGTGCGAGTCTATTCCCACCAGGCTGAACCATGAAACAATTAAAATAAAACGCAGACACATGTTCGCTGCTGACTGGGAGAGAATAGGCCTTTGAACGCGGTGGTTCAGACACACGGGGCTGTGCCATGTCCTCTAGCCCTTGGACAGCAGTTATAGATGCTGATACAGGCCGGTGTAATGCTGCTCCAATGGCTTTCTACCAGTGGTGGACCACATACGTCAAATAACACCCACATAATGCTACCTGCTAGCACCCCTATGGGGTTCCTAGTAGTTTGTTAGCGCCAGGCGAACACTGGAGGGTGGTCATTCTAGACTAAACATGGACATTATACCTATTTCAACCTTTTAAAATATTAGAATTAGCACCATTTGCCCCCAACTGCTCCCCCGGGGCAACGGCAGCCCTATCCAAAGCGCTAGGGGAGCAGTTGGGGGTTGGGCGTCTTGCTCAAGTGTGCTTCAGTCACTTCCTGTTGGCTTAGGGAATCGAACCGACGACATTCCGGTTACAAGGCTGGTTCCCTAATCTCCCACGGGTGCATGTTTTAGCCGATCTGCTATTCGCTCACATTCGCTGAAACGTGACTTGTATTCACGATCAGCGACATATCTAGAACTTCCACAAGGTCCTGAGTGATGGTTCTATGATCTCCCCATAAATAAAAGACCTCCAGCCTACGACTGCATGTTTTAGCTAGCTTGGACTGCTTTAGATTTAAGCTTTCAATGAAACGTGACTCGTATTCAGTGGCATATCTAGAACTTCTAAAAGGTTCTGAGGGATGGTTCTTTGGTCTCACTGCAAATCAAAGCCGTGAGGGTTCCACAATGCGTCTCACTCATAACCAACGGGAGAAACTGAACCACATTAGCATCTGTAATGGTGCATTCACAGAAGGCTGCAATATGCTTAAGGGCCCTTGAACCAATCACAGGGTTGTGTAATGAGCATCCTGACCAATCACAGCTCCAGGTGGGTTTCTGTGTTCTCAAGGTATGTGTGTGTTGAAGAATCAGGGTTCCACAAAATAGAAATAAGGTCCAATTTTGCAGGCCAATCAATTATCAATGAGTTTATAATATTTTAAATAAGCGAATCTGACAAAACATGAGTCAGCTTGCGTGTTTAAGGGGGTAGTACCTTCAGGCTCCTGCAGATGGCGCTGCATGAGCATGGCAGGGTTATACATATCCACGGGGTGTGAGTGACGGGATCCATAGATTGGGAAGAGGTGCTACAGTGCAGGAAATGTCTCACTCCATGTGTGGAAAACGCTCCAGAGCAGATGTTAATGACTGGCTAAAAGGAGTGACTGCATGTGGGCGTGGCCAAAGGCCATAGTGTGAAGGAAGTAGCTGAATCTGCAGGTGTATGGAAGCGTACGGTCATACGGGTCTACCAGCAGTGGCTAAAATCCCAGTCTACAGGGAATTCTCCTCGGAATGGTGTCAGGGAAGGCCTCCACTAAATCTGGACCAACTGACCAAGTCTTTGATGTAGGAGTGTCTGAACATTGATGTGGCTACATCCAGAACCTTGTCCAGTCCGGGCCCAATCCAGCCACAGCTGTTACTGGTGCTGGTGGAGGGGTTCCAGGCTATTAGGTACGTTTCAGTCACAGGGGTCTCGAACGTATGTCGATATATGGTCTTGTTGAGTGCGATAATTTTTCAAACTAGTCTGAATATAAACAAACTGCTGATTTTCAGGCTATTTATGTTAATTAGACCTGATTTAAATTGATTTCCCTTGCCAAGATAGTTTAGTTAATTAACGAAACGTGACCACTACAGCTGTGCATGAACAACAGAACACTATTAACCTTGCAGGACCTTTAGAAACAACTGCTCGGCAGATGCTGCTTGATCTAGGAGCTTTATTGGATTCAGCCTCCGCTGACCTTCTTCCTCTCTCACCAAAAAAAATAATAAACTATTATATGACATTAAGATACTGTAAGCAGCTCACATGAAGTCCCACATCCTCTTCCTCTACAAAGTCCATGCGCCGCATTTAACACGGCCCTCGCTATAAATCAAAACCGTACCCAGATTCGAGCAGAATTCCTCCATTCAGGGCTTCCAGTAAGCCGTGCAGTCGAGCTGGTTAACTAATTATTGTCAATTAGCCCCATATCCCCCCATTAGGCGGTTCAGCTTTCATTCTTAAATCAAATCTTTATCGCGGAACGTCGCCCGCAGGCCGGCCTGCGCGTTCTACCGCTCTGGTGCATGGTAAACTGATGCTGTTCCCCAAAAAAAGCTTCACATAGACCTAAACTTCCTGTTTGGCTTCACGTGCAGTTAACGCTAGGGGAATTATGGTATCGGAATCACTGAAGATACAGATGAATAATCCAAACCTAATGTTGTTAACTGTATGAGCGCCAAATAGCATTAGCACTAGCTTTAGCTTCAGAAAGCATCAGCGGTGTGGTTGGTGCAGCTCAGCGGATAACACCACATGTGGGAGACTGGGGTTCGAATCCCAGTCTGGGTGACTACGCTGTGCTACACCATTAAGAGTCCTTGGGCACGACTCCTAACACTACACTGGCCTACCTGTAATATGATTAACCTTGTAAGTCGCTCTGGATAAGAGCGTCAGCTAAAATGCCGTAAATGCACTGCAAAAGAATTACAGTGGCATCTTAGCAAGTAGAATTATCTTATATATAGTTTAAATAAATTATTAATATAATTATATCATTTTAAAAATTGATTTCAGGGTGTTATAAGATTTTTGAACTTAGACATTTGTTAGCTTTTACTTCTACATAAAATTTTACTTTATTTTTGAAATTTGCTTGCAACAAGCCGACAGATTGAAAGTAAGTCTTATAAAAATCACTTAAAACGAGTAAAAAATGTCTAGAAATGAGTTAATTATGCTTAAAAATGTGAATTTTAAAGATACAGTTGTCGAAGAGTTGAAAATTATGTCAACTAGATGTAATATAATGCAAAAAATGATATCTTGCAAGTAAAATTATCCTATATCTAAATAATTCACCTTACAGTTCTCATTCTGAGATTGTTACAGGCTCATTTTAAGATTATTTTACAGATTTGCTGATAGCTTTAGCTAATTTGAAGTCATTTTAGTAAGATAAGTTTTTCTCACTATATTGGCATATAAGTTTGCTTTTAAAATATTAGCTTAAAACAACTTAAAACAAGCAGAACATGTCAGAAAATAAGTACAATTATCTTAAAATGAGATTTCAACTATCATTCTAATAAATGAACTAGATACGAGATAAATTTACATGCCAGAATATCATGTGTTGCAATGTCGCTTTAGCCTAAAAATGTATCAGCACTACATTTCAAAGAATGATAATTTGGTTAGTATAATAATGTAATATCTAGTTTATATTTCTCATTTTCTCATGTTTGAGATTGTTCTCAGCTTATTATAGCTGACATAGTAAGACAGTTTGATAGTTTGTCTTGTGAAAATGGGTTAGAACAACAAACAAAAGTCTAGAAATGAGTTAAATAAGCTTAAAAATGAGAATTATAAGATGAATCAACTAGGTATAGTATAATTTTATTGGCAAGATAACATTTTGTTTTGCAGTGTGGGGTTAGCACCAAATTGCATGTTGCAAGCGAACTTCTTAAATTGAGCAAAAGTATCTGCTAGGGTAGTGGGACGACTTAAAGTGGCTTTTAAAAATCACCTCTAACAAGTAACAAATGTCTAGGTGAAATAAACTTATTATAATGTAATATTTAAGATGAAAACAATGTCAACAATGAGAAAAATAAAATATATGTACTAGATATAAGATAACTATGCCAAAATATAATATTTTCAGTGAAACGGTAATGCATTTTGAAGCTGAAGCTAGACTGCAAGAAATGACATCTTGGCAAGTGACATGTTAAGCCAAATTTTCTAATACAGCTAATTTGGCATGTTAAGCAAATTTTTCATTTATATATTTATTTTTATTTGATATTATTTTAAGCAAAATTATAAGACAATACGGGGAGATAGAATTGTGCTTACTAAAATGATTTAAATGAGTACAAAAATATCTGAAATTCTAAAAAATTATTTAAATATAAGCTAGTAACAACCTCAGAATGGGAATTCTATTCTGAGATTCTTGTGAGCTCATTTTAAAATTCATTTTTAAATTCATTTTTAAATTCATTTTAAAATTCATTCTAAAATAGCTAATTTTTTTAGCTTGTTTTATGTGTTTTACAAGCCAAAATTTCTCAGTATATTGATAAATAATGTTGCCGGTTTTAAGCAAGTTTCTTAGATATACTGTAGGTATAAATATAGGTATAAATATAGATATAGATATAGATATAGGTATGGATATAAATATAGATATAGATATAGATATAGATATAGATATAGATATAGATATAGGTATAGATATAGATATAGATATAGGTATAGATATATATAGGTATAGATATAGGTATATAGATATAGATATAGATATAGGTATAAATACAGATATAGATATAAATATAGATATAGATATAGCTATAGATATAGATATAGATATAGGTATAGATATAGGTATAGATATAGGTATGGATATAAATATAGATATAGGTATAGATATAGATATAGGTATATATATAGGTATAGGTATAGGTATAGATATAGATATAGATATAGATATATATATAGGTATAGATATAGATATAGGTATAGATATAGATATAGATATAGATATAGATATAGGTATAGGTATATATATATGTGGCAGATATACGGCAGGATAAGCACCACCTTTATCTCCAGAGTCTCCCATCTTTAGCTCTAGCACCAGAACGCTACGGTACTGGCATCGGTGGGAGGAAAGTTGGCATTCCCAGCCCCCTTTTTATCAGATTACATAACAGTGTATTATTATATAGTGTATTATTAGAAACCCCTCCGCATTTAAATAACCAGAGTCTTCAGAGAATGAGCTCCAGTGGTCTTACTCAGAAACTGCTTCTGTTGCAAAATTCACCCTGCCTGAGTCAGTCCGGATGATGCAGTTCAGTACATTTCAGTGGAATTCCATAGAATTCCGATGGAATCTCAGTCTAATTGCATTGGCTGTGTAATTAGTAGATGTGTCCTGCTCCAGCGTACTGCTCCAGGAACTACCATGCATGCTGCACACATGGCCTTTACAGCAGGTTGCATCATCCAGAGTCTCTGTGGTAAATAGATCAGCTGTGTGTCTGCACGCTGTTCTGCCAAGAACACAAGGAACATGAGGAAGTCATAGTGTCATCGCGGGGACGGAAACGTAGCAGAGAAGCTACGGCTAGTACGGCTAACGATGGCCCTGGCTGCTGGTGTCACAATGCACTGAAGGTGCTGATCCGATCCTACTAACAGCCTGGAGAGAGGTTTACATGTGAAGGAGTGCTACTGTCTCTGTTCCACTAATCTTAAAAATACCTCCTGGAACGAGTGTAGGATCCTGAAGGATCATGCCTGAACAGACTCACGGAATTCAGACCCTTTAATGTTAATGGAGCCGCAGTGCTCAAGGAGAAACTCCAGTTTTCCTCTCCGAGTGTTTACAGCTGCACCTGGAGGAGTTCAGTAGAGCAGCGGCAGAGTTTGCCAAGGCTGTGAATGTTCTGCAGCAGGAAGTCTGCAGGATGCTGACCTCACACAGCTCCTGAGCTGAAGCAGCTAGCCACACGGAATACTGCCTAACACACACGGACAGGTTCGGGACGGACTGTGTTGAGTTTTACGTTTAAGAGAATTACAGATACGTGCTCCGACAAAGAGCTCGGACATCTTTACACTTCCAGAATTCCACCTCACCCACCCAATTCCAGCACAAGAGTTTCCATAGTTACGCTACACCCATTACAAGGGTTTCCATAGTTACGCTACACCCATTCTCATGGTAACACTACAGTCATTCCTATGATTACACTACACTCGCTTCCATGGTTACACTGCGCTAGTTACCACGGTTACTCTACACCCATACCCATGTTTACATTACATTAGTTTCCATGGTTTTATTTATTCTACAAGCATTTCCATGGTTACAAGACACCCATTTCCATGGTTCCACAATGGCAAGTTTCTATGACTATACCCCACTAGATTCCATGTTTACTCTACACTGTTTCCATGGTTACACTACACAGTTCTTTGGCTACACTTTCCCACAGATATGCTACAAGAGTTTCTGTGGTTTTGCTACACCCATGCCTAAGGTTACACTACACCAGTTTCTTGCTACACCCATGCCTAAGGTTACACTACACCAGTTTCCATGGTTATGCTACAGCAGAGTTGCACTACTTCCATTTCCATTGTCACAGTGCACAAGTTTCTACGGTTACACTACACCCATTTCCACAGTGGTGAATAAAGGTGACGGGATGCTCCATGCTGATGGTGGTGATTAATATGCATTAGTTGTGGAGGAATAGGATCAGCTATAATCAGCTACAACAGTATTCCAGTAATGAGGTCTTTATTTTAAAATCATACGTGTGTGTATATACACACACATATGAGAATGGATATGTATATATACAGTGGGGTGCGAAAGTTTGGGCAGCGTTGTTAATTTTCCTGATTTACCTTTATAAAGCATTGATTGTTTGGATAAAAAAATTGCGTTAAATATATCATATAGGGGACAAACACAGTGATACTTGAGAAGTGAAAAGAAGTTTATATGATTTACAGAAAGTGTGCAATAATTGTCTAAACAAAAGTAAATAAATTTGGGCACCAAAAAAAAACCTTTAGTAGATCCTCCTTTCGCAGAAATAACAGCCTCTAAACGCTTCCTATAGCTTCTAATGAGAGTCTGGATTGTGGCTGAAGGTATTTTAGACCATTCTTCTTTACAAAACATCTCTAGTTCATTCAGGTTTGATGGTATCCGAGCATGGACAGCTCTCTTTAAGTGACACCACAGATTTTCAATAATATTCAGGTCTGGGGACTGAGATGGCCATTCCAGAACGTTGTATTTGTTCCTCTGCATGAATGCATTAGTAGATTTTGAGCAGTGTTTAGGGTCGTTGTCTTGTTGGAAGATCCAGCCCCGGCGCAGCTTCAGCTTTGTCACTGATTCCTGGACATTGGTCTCCAGAATCTGCTGATATTGATTGGAATCCATGCGTCCCTCAACTTTAACAAGATTCCCAGTCCCTGTACTGGCCACACAGCCCCACAGCATGATGGAACCCCCACCAAATTTTACTGTAGGTAGCAGGTGTTTTTCTTGGAGTGCTGTGTTCTTTTTCCTCCATGCATAACGGCCCTTGTTATGCCCAAATAACACAGCACCTTATTCCAAAATGAAGCTGGCTTGTCCAAATGTGCTTTAGTATAACTCAAGCGGCTCTGTTTGTGATGTGGGTGGAGAAAAGGCTTCCTCTGCATCACTCTCCCGTACAGCATTTCCTTGTGTAAAGTGCGCCGAATAGTTGAACGATGCACAGTGACTCCATCAGCAGCAAGATCATGTTGTAGGTCTTTGGTGCTGGTCTGGGGGTTGACTCTGACTGTTCTCAACATCCTTCGCTTCTGTTTATTCCAGATTTTTCTTGGTCTGCCACTTCGAGCCTTGACTTGAACTGTGCCTGTGGTCTTCCATTTTCTCACAATGTGTCTCACAGTGGAGACTAAAAGCTGAAATCTCTGAGAGAGCTTTCTGTATCCTTCCCCTAAACCATGACGCTGAACAATCTTTGTTTTCAGGTCATTTGAAAGTTGTTTTGAGACTCCCATGCTGTGACTCTTCAGAGAAGATGCAAAGAGGAGAAAAACTTACAATTGCCCCCCTTAAATACCCTTTCTCATAATTGGAGTCACCTGTGTATGGAGGTCAAGGGTCACTGAACTTACCAAACCAAATTTGAGTTCCAATAATTAGTTCTAAAGGTTTTGAAATCAATAAAATGACAACAGTGCCCAAATTTATGCACCTGCCTACCTTTGTTTAACCAACTATTGCTCACTTTCTGTAAATCATATAAACTTCATTTCACTTCTCAAATATCACTGTGTTTGTCCCCTATATGATATATTTAACGCAATTTTTTTATCCAAACAATCAATGCTTTATAAAGGTACATCAGGAAAATTAACAAGGCTGCCCAAACTTTCGCACCCCACTGTATATATATATATATATATATATATATACACATATACATATACATATATCTTGCTGCTTTAATTTTGGATTTTCAGTCTGGCTGTATCTAGAACCCCAGGCCCATATTTTGGACTGCTGAACAATGAACTGTGAGTGACTGAGGTGACGTAGAGTTTAGGTGATCAGTCTAGACTCCTGCCCTCGTCCTCCCGGAGCCATATGTGCTGTAAACACGGCGTCACCATGGCAACCCTTCTCTCATGACGCAGTGCTCAATGAAGCCCTTCGTTCTTCTCGCCAGTCACTGGATGAGGTCACAAGGCATGATCCGAATCCAGAGGAATTCCCCTAAAATCTGTTCGGCCGCGCAGCTAATAAACGAGACCGGCACTCAGCCCCGTCAAGTCACTTCTTTATTTTTCAAGGACATACGGTTTACAAAGGAGAACAACATCAGCACGTACGCATCACGTAGGAAAACAGGACTTTTATTTTGGCACAAACACAAAAAGTGCTTCATAACAACACTGTCCAAGGAACTTTGGGCCTGACTGGACCGGAAGAGGCTGGTCAGTCTCCATTTCAAGATTGCGGCACATCTCTTTGACGTTTATTCGACAGATTTCAAATACGACACAAGGACTCCGCCTCACCCCTTCGGTACTTCTCAATAGGCTCACTCGTATCATAAATAACAATAACAACAATAATAATAATAATAAATGTTTGTAACTCCTCACACTGAATATGGAGATTTGAAATTTCGTTGTGGCGCAGATTGAAAGTCTTTCTGTGCAAATGCTCTGTCTGAAACTTGCGCAGGCCTTTCCAGGATGGAAGGAATTCTCGGACGGAATTCCCAGATGGAATTCCAAAAAAAAAAAAAAAAACCACAACAACAACAACAACAAGGGCGAGACGACAGGCGATATAAAACATCTAGTAAAATACAATTCCTCAGGTACAAAAGCTATGAACCACAGATTTGCTTTATAAATACGCTGGCTTTCACGTCACGTAATACTTTCATTGTTCAGAATAACACAGGTTCCGCCTCCTCCTCCTCCGATTCCTCCTGAACCAATAACTTATCACTGCATTTTATTGTCATCAATGCAAAAACACGAAACCCAGCTTCTCAAAAAATTTCACATTTTTGGTAAAAGTCATTGTCGTAACAGTCAAATGCACGATGCATTTTTCTTTAAAAAGGTTTCTTATCATACACAAACATATGATCGAAAATAGAGATTCTTTGGTGGCTAAGCAAAAAATAAACAGGTCTATATTTAAAAAAAAAAACAAACAAAAAAAAAAAAAAAAAAAACACAAGGCAATATGCAAATACAAAGTACAGCATGGCCAAAACAGAGTTTCCCGTTTTCGGCTTTCATTCAAAAAATTAAAATAATTATAATAATTATATAAAAAACAAGTTTACATTTATATAAAAACAACAAACAATGTTTCTAAAAACAACAAAAACACATGAATAAATTACTTAAGAAGAATGAGCCTCATGTGACTGCATCCCCATCACTCACACAATGCAAACATTAACCACTGAGGTATTTTGGTAATCAAAGTTCTTTGTCAAGCATCATGCACAATGAGAGAGAGAGAGATAAAAGAGAGAGATGAAAGAAAGAGAGGAAGAGAAAAGAGAGAGATGTGAAAAGAAAGAGAAAAAAGAGAGAGATTAAAAAAAGAAAGAGAGAGAGAGAGAGAGAAAAAAAAGAGACAAAAGTGCATAGGAATTGAGTGTCAAAAAAAACAACAACAACAAAAAAAAAAACAACGTATGGCCGTGTGCAAAAGTGCAAAACTTTTTTTTTTTTTTTGCTGATTTTCCAATTGAAAATAAGCTACAGAGCTACAATTCCCCACACAGTCACTGTTCATTTACTGATCATCTACTGCACGGCAAAAAATGAGAACCTGGCTAATCTTGATGCATCTTCAAATTTAAAATCAGCTTAAAATTAAATAATTTTCTTACTATATTAGCAGATATTTTGGTTTGTATGAAGCAAACATCTTGAAATGAGCAAACTTACCTAACAATATAGTGAGAAAGTTAACTAAAATCACTTAAAAGTAAAAAAACTAAAAATTTCTAAAATTGGAAATGAGTTACTTAATCTTATATTATAATCTTATAGTTAAAATCTTATAAACAGCATACAGTCTTAAAACGAGAAACAGTATACCAACATATACCAACTAGATCATTTTGGGTCACTTTTATAAGATAAATTTGCATAAATTAAGGGAATTTTTTGTGCCAATTTTTGCAGTGAAAAATGTGGTGCAAATTTTCATAGTAATTTTTGATATTTCATGTGTTTCCAATATAAACAGAAACTGTGCACTAAATTTAGCAGACATCTCGGCGGAGCTCTTATTTTCACATAGAAAAATCAGCATAACTCGTAAAAATTTGACCCAAACTTTTGCATACGACTATACAAGGAAACCAAACAGCAAGTTCAGTTGGTGGTTTTTGGAATACGATCACATTAAAGCGAAGGTTTGGTGAAAAAATCGAAAAGTTTAAAATGTTTAAAATTTCATCCTTTGTTTGTCATTGCCCGAAACGGAAACAAGTCCAAACGTCCTCCTCAGGGATCGACCTTATGCTAATGCAATGACCAATTTTGCGCAGATTTGTTTTAACACATAGGAAAATTTGACAATTTGAAAAAAATATTCAGTAAAAAAATAATATTTAAAATTTCCGACGTGCTAAAATCCAGAAACTGGAACAGAATTGGTGCGCAAGTTGGCTCCCCGGTAAAGCACGCCTCGACTTATTTCCGACAAAGGAGACCACAAACAAAACAGGTCAAGCGTTTCACTTGGCACCATGCCAACAAATCTGATTTCCAGCCAACCTGTCGCTTTAAAAGAGCCAGAGCTCCGTTTGAAAACACTTCGGTAGTGTCAGTCACAGCAGCAACAACAACATCTCTCTCCTGTGACGTCGCGTCACCTGTGGAGAACCCATAGCGCTCCAAAGTCTGAATGTAAACTTTGAAAAAAAAGAGAATAGGAGGGGAGAGGGGGCGGGGCTAAGCGGTCGTCAGACGTCGAGCACCATGTCGTACTGCTGCTCTTTCTTCCTCTTGCCGCACTTGGCTATGAGGACCATGTACAAAGTCAAGAGCACGACCCAGTAGCTGGCGTAGACGATGGCTCCGATTATCAGCACGATCTTCTCCGAGTCCGGGAAGGACTTCCGTGTGTCATGGACGACGGTGTACAGGATGCCCACGAACAGGATGGTGAACCAGACGGAGATGGGAATGAGTCCGATGAAGTTCACCACGATGGTCTTCCTCCCCGAGGTGCCCCAGCCGGACTTGTTTATGGTGGCTATGGCGAACATCTTGGCCGGAAGCAGACTGGACATGTACAAGACGGAGTAGAAGGACATGAAGACCATGACGATGTTCCCTCGCAGGCAGCTGGCGAAGGAGGACTTGATCAACGCCACCGCCTGCACGATGAGCAGGAACAGCAGGATGTTCCATATCCTGCCCTGGTAGAAGAGCTGGATGGCCGTGGCGATGAGAAAGAACGGGAAGAACCCCGTGATGACGGCCTCGTAGGTCATCCACAGGTGGTGCTTGTGGAACCACATGGAGTTGTACAGCCACTCGCGGAAGTAGGACTTGCTCCAGCGGGTCTGCTGGTTGAGCCAGCGCAGGTACGTGATGGGGGTCTCGGTCAAACACTTGGAGCGCGCCGTGTACTTGGTGGCGTAGCCCAGGCTCAGCACGCGGTTGGTCAGGTGGCGGTCGTCGCCGAAGCTGCAGTGGCTGCCCATGAACGTCTGGTTGTACCAGTCCTCCAGGAACTCGTGCAGCAGAGAGTTCCTGTACATGCCCAGGGGGCCGCTGATGCACTGCACGCAGCCGAAGTACGACTGGCACGCCCGCTCGATGTTGAAGGCCATCCAGTAGCGCACGCTGCTCAGGAAGGAGATCCACGACTCGTACTTGTTCAGGATCTGCAGGGAGCAAACAGGACGTTACACACGTGAGCAAAGGCTCCGCAGAACCATCCGGCTGAACACCTACACTGGGGTTCTATGGAAACTGAATCTCAGAGCTCAGAATTTGATTCGATTCAATGAATCAGTGAGTTCTTTAGGAAATGACTCAGTGAATCAGCACCTAGAAGCGGTACAGGCAGATGCTCCTGAGGCATCGTGGAGCCTAATGTCCACACCAATGAAGGCTTAACCCTCGTTATAAACATTTTACTGAGGTGGGTGGGCCAACAGCATATGGAGTATGCCCCCCGAAGTAATTAGAAATGGGCCCATGCAGGATGGAAAGCAGCTAGACGGGCTGGGAGTGGCTCAGTAAGGTCCCGGTAGGTTGTCACAGGTACTTGGAGCCATGCTGACTGTAGTGCATCCCACAGCTGCTGGAGGGTGTGTGGGGGAGGACCCATAGAGGGTACATGGCGATCGAGGTGGTCCCACAGATACTCAGTTGGGTTCAAGTCTAGGGAATTCCTTGGACAGGGTAGTGATTGGAAGTCATGGTCATGCTCTTCTAACCAGTGTCGGACATTTCTGACCGTATGCCGTGTGGCACTGTATTGCTGGAAGATCCCACCCGCCCCATTGAAGACCATCAGAATGTATGGGGGTACGTGATCTGCATACCCAACAAGCCAGCTCACCATGAGCTACAGCCTGCCACTGTCAGAAGTGGGAAAGTGGTCATAATAATGTGACTCCACTGCTTGTTTACTGATGGACATTATTAGGTCATTTTGGGATTAGTATAGAAAGGACAGGTACCTGCACATCTCCCCCGACACCCCCAACCATGGGGTCTTCCTCAAGAACTTTCACCATCTCCACCGAAGACGCAGGGTCCAGCATGGTGTCCGAGTCACACACCTGGAAACACAAAACATCAATCTCAGATCCAGTCCATAAATCTCATATTCCTCACTGTACACTGTTATAGACCTACTGAACTTATTTCTAATCAGTTTCTAAATATTCATCATTCGTTCCCCAGTACATACAGTCCATATATGGAAGCTGATTTTGAGAACCGTTTTTATATTTGTCACATAGATTTTGCAGCATATGACATCTTAGGCCCACCCATTCAGAGTACAGGGGTTTAGCCACGCCCATTCAGCCTACATCAGTTCGGCAAAGCCCATTCAGTCTACAGCAGTTTAGTCCCACCCATTCAGCCTACAGGAGTTTAGCCCCACCCATTCAAGCTACAACAGTTTAGCCCCACCCATATAGTCTACAGCAGTTTAGCTCTGCCCATTTTGTTGAAAGTTTAGCCCCGCCCATTCAGGCTACAGCAGTTTAGCTCTCCCCATTCTGTTTACAGGAGTTTAGCCCCGCCCATTCAAGCTACAGCAGTTTAGCCCCACCCATTCAGCCTACAGCAGTTTAGCTCTGCCCATTCAGCTTATAGCAGTTTAGCGCCACCCATTCAGACTACAATAATTGAGCCCCACCCATTAAGCTTACAGCAGTTTAACTGCCCATTCCATTTACAGACGTTTAGCCCCACCCATTCAGCCTGTGACAAGTTAGCTCCACCCATTCAGCCTACAGCAGTTTAGCTCTGCCCATTCCATTTACAGAAGTTTAGCCCCACCCATTCAGCCTGTGACAAGTTAGCTCCACCCATTCAGCCTACAGCAGTTTAGCTCTGCCCATTCCATTTACAGAAGTTTAGCCCCACCCATTCAGCCTGTGACAAGTTAGCTCCACCCATTCAGCCCTTAGCAGTTTAGCTCTGCTCATTCCATTTACAGAAGTTTAGCCCCACCCATTCAGCCTGTGACAAGTTAGCTCCACCCATTCAGCCTAGAGCAGTTTAGCCCCGCCCGTTCACACTAAAGTTCTAGAGTGTTGCAGCCTAGGCTACTCATTAAATGTAGCAGCCAATCAGGACAGAGCTCATTTACATCAGTCTTAAAGGCACAGTACCCAAAATAGCCTGTCCAGTTTTAAAAGATGAAGGGCTGTAATGCTGCTCCCGCACTCTGAGGTCTGAGGACCTTCAGAAATCAGGTTCCTTAAGTTCTCCGCTGTTCTGTAGCCTCCAGCTTTTCCAAAACAGTGTTCAAAACCCATGTTCAGACAGATGTGCTTTGTGTGCTGCTTAAAGCTCCTCTTTCATGTCTTCATTAGAGAGGTTTTTAGAGGAAAGCTGGGGTTTGAACACCGTGATCCTGGAGCGGGACCCTTTTTTAGGCCGTGTGAGAAACATACGTGCCGCATCTCACATTCCACAAGGTTATTGCACATTAGGGCAGAATTTGGCATAATCCAACGGATGAGATGGAAGCAGATTCGTCTGGAGTGGTTTTGTGTGAAGCTGCTCTGAGAGAAGTCTCTTAAGAGAAGTCAAAATGTTAACACTGGTGGTGAAGGTAACCAGACGTCCACCTCCAGAGAAAAGCCCCCTTACTGGAAGCTACTACATGAGATGGCTATGAGTACACGTCCTGACGACGCTGGTTATGATATTGTATGATATGTAAGTTTACTTAAGCATATATAAGACGGCAATCTGAGACGTATATCAGATCGTATAGACTTTGATTGACAGTGGAAGCTAACAGAAACCCTGGACTGTGATGATGACCAAGTCAATAACTAGTTAATCACAAAGAAAACCCTTCAACTGATGCAGATCTGAGGTCTCTCACTGCACCTCCAGCGTGCGGAGCTGTAGAAGCATGCAAGACGAACAACAGGCTCATTCAGACTACATGTGCTCCGAGCGAGGGTCGTCCAAGGACATTTACACCAACTACAGCCTCATGAGATAAGGCCGAGCGAGGATCGGCACAAACGTACCCCGGAGCTTTATTAGATCTCAGACCACTTATAAAGGCACGCTCATAGCTCGTCTGTACGGACTGTATTAGTCCTGGCTTTGAAGGGACACCCCAGCCAAAACGCAACAGCAGTCCTGCAGTGTGCCTGAGAGTGGGATTCCTGGTGAGAGTGAGGCTGGGAAAACCCCCCTCTGATGATAATGCATCTCTAAAGTGGTCAAAGGAACCACAGCTGCTCAGGGACTATAGATTAGTGGCTAGGCTGGCAGTCATGATGGAGGGACACTGCATGCTGGGTGTTGTAGTAGGCTTGGGGATACAAGGTTGAGCTGCAGAATATTTAAATAATGGTTGTTGTTGGGGTTGAATAGGCAAGGCTCAACTGCTGTAGGCTGGCAGGGTGGGGCTCAACTGCTGTAGGCTGACGAGGTGGGGCTCAACTGCTGTAGGCTGACGAGGTGGGGCTCAACTGCTGTAGGCTGACGAGGTGGGGCTCAACTGCTGTAGGCTGACGAGGTGGGGCTCAACTGCTGTAGGCTGACGAGGTGGGGCTCAACTGCTGTAGGCTGACGAGGTGGGGCTCAACTGCTGTAGGCTGACGAGGTGGGGCTCAACTGCTGTAGACAGACTGGGTGGAGGTAATCTGTTGTAGACTGACGGGTGAAGCTAATCTGCTGTAGACAGACTGGGTGGAGCTAAACTGCTGTAGACTGACTGGGTGGAGCTAAACTGCTGTAGACTGACTGACTGGGTGGAGCTAAACTGCTGTCGACTGACTGGGTGGAGCTAACCTGCTATAGACTGACTGGGTGGAGCTAACCTGCTGTAGACTGACTGGGTGGAGCTAATCCGCTGTAGACTGACTAGGTGGAGCTAATCTGCTGTCTTCAAACCAGTGCTTAGGGCCTCTAGACAGTTATGCTGTAGCTATACCCCAATTTACGGTGCATAAGGGTGGAGTAAAATGTGGACTGTCCATGTGATAAACTGCTCACCACCAAGACTACAGAGGGACTCGTCACTGAAGATGACCCGCTGCCGTTCTGAGTCACTCCATGACAGTCTGGTACGACACCACTGCGGTCTTTGGTGACGGTGACGTGGTGTTAAGGACAGTCGTGGTAACGGTCTGTGTGCATGTAGTCCTGCGTGGTGCAGCCGTCTGCCAATGGTGCTGCACTAACAGGATGACTCATGGAGGACACCACTGCTCACACGTCACATGCATTCAGAGAATTTGGAAGACACTCTTGTCCAGAGTGCTTACCCAGGTAGGTGACAGTAGCATTGGGAAACTAGCCCCATTGGTATAATGCAGGGTGTGAGCCCAGGTAAGGGATCGAACCCCACTCTACAGCATGGGAGGCGGAGGTGTGACCCGCTACAGCTACCATTTGTCACAGTCTGACACATTCCCAGGCTGGAAAACTGCAGATTAGCGTTGAGATGACAAAGCCTTTTAACAATCAGGCATTACCGTGAGGTCACGACCTTTCCATTTCCAGCCTGATGCCCCTCAGAGTTCACCTATCCATCAAGAGCCCGCGGTCAGCTCCAGCCTGGTAGCCGCTTTGACAGACTGGTGATAAGCTAAAGGTAATTGCGCTCTCCGTGTGGAGCAGAGATCAGAGCTTCATTGGAAGCAGGTGGTGTCGGGACCAAGCTCACACCGTTTGTAAAGATTCCCAGGAGGCCCCGACATGATTACCTGCGTGTAAAAGCTGCAGCTCGGTTTGCAGAAACAAGGCCATTCTTTCATTAGGCTCACTCTTTCATTTCCCAGCTCGGAGTAGACGGGTCCACAGACGTTTCCCTTCCCGAAGAGAGCCACATCCAACACACACACACTTCTGTTTCGTCTCAACCTTCACGGAACCCAGTTCGGCTCCGATACTTGTAAGTCTAAACAGCCTAACGACCGGCTAGCGAAGCGGAACAGTTTACTATTTTCATTAGCGCCCAGACAAAACAAACAGCCAAAGGCCATGAACCCTTAAAAGGGAAACTCCACCAGTCAAGGTCCAGACTAGGGTCCTTCAGAGGGGCTTGGTGTAAACATGCTTCCATCCCAGAGAAACTACATTCCCCAGAGTCCCAGAACTGCTCACAGTGGTGGTGAATGGAACCAGACGTCCACCTCTAAAAGCCCCCCTCACAAAAAGTAAGATGTTTATGAATACGCGGCCTGACGTCCGAGGCGCTGTTTAGGATAGGTGTGTGAAGATTTTGGCTTTCAAATCCACAGGTGGTGGAGGGATACATGCTGCAGGGCGTTGTGAGAAAAAAATAGTCCCCAAAGAAAACAGTTTTTCCAGATTTTCCCACATCATCAACATTCCATATACTACTTAGAAGACCAGCGTAGGTTCACTGGTGATTTAGAAAGCACATTAAAGGTCTACATGGTTCCCATCACCACCTCCACCACTATAAGGGTCTCTACAATCAACCATTTCACACCAAATCCACTCTGAATGACCACATGTACTTGGAAAATTGGTGGAATTCCCATTTAAAGCTATACACACACCTTACGAAGTGGTACACACATACAGGAGTAGGCTAATTAATCATATGACCTTTTCTTATGATATATTGACTAGACCGAAACTGTGTCCAGATACTTTGTTGCTCAGTGGGCCGGGCCGCAGCAGGGTGGATAAGAAGGCATATGCATGAGCGTTGGTTTCTGTGACATAATAAAAACAGAGAATTTTAAAAAAACAGGCTGTTTTGCCGTTAAGCTTCCACATCTGGACTGAATGGAGCAATACTGTTTTGCAGAAATGAGTTTCCCTGAAACCGAAACTGAAGTCTGCCTGTCTGACCCTCAGGGCCGGACACATCAGCCCAGAGCCCCCTTTAAACACGCACAGAAGCACCTCTGTGCTCCGGGGCTCGCTGACCTCAGAGAGACTCACCTGCACGTAGTCCACGCTCTTGCCCAGCGCCTTGAAGGCCGTGTACATGACCTCCCTCTTCCCGCCCCACTTCTGCATGATGCACACGCACTTCTTGTTGAGCACCAGGCGGGAGACCTGCTGCAGGCTCTCGGCATACGACTCGTCGGTCTCCTCCGGCCCGCGCTGGTGGTAGTTACTCTTCCACACGTAGGTGGCGGCGATGTCGCGGCCCATGATGTCCCGGAAGATGTCCATCATGTAGCCGTCGTCTTCGTTGTTCCCGTCGATCACCATGATCACCTTGATGCCCGGGTAGGTGAGCCTCTTGACCGAGATCAGACACTTCCTCAGGTAGTTAGGGTCCTCCTGGTAGGCAGCGATGCACAGCGCCAGCGACTTGTTGAGTTTGATGGGGGTCTCCAGGGACCGCCTCATGTTTCTGTGCTCCAGCAGAGCGAACAGGCTCTGGATGATGAGGTGAATGACCAGAATGGCCCCGTAAAGCCCGAAGGACATGTAATTGCCCGTAGTGGTGAAGAACTGGTAGCCCATGATGTAGGCCGTGGAGATCCCCACAAGCAGCGAGACGCCGAACAGTGTAGTCCCAATAATCCTCAGGTAGGTGATCACTTTATCACATCTCATCTGAAAAGCCAGAACAGAACACCCGCCGTTAACAACCACACGGGGAGACACGAAAACACAGAGAGAACCGTCCACGAGCAAAACTGTCCAGCTGACCGCATCCTGTGTCCACTGGTGAAGGACTAGAGGGTGACCAACACTGCACTGTGCAGCAGCAGATGAGCTATCGTCTCTGACTGTCCATCTACAAGGTGGACCAGCAAGGTGGGAGTGTCTAATAGAGTGGACAGTGAGTGGACACAGTGTTTCCAGATCTACATTTCATGCAGCCCCATATGATATGACTTTATATGTTGCATTAATAATAATAATAATAATAATAATATTAACTATTAATGTTTGCAATATAACAATCATACTCCTGTTTTCGTTGATATCGTTCAGCCCTACTGCCGAACATGCATCATGAAATCCTCATAGGCCGTCGCTCTACATGACACACGAGCAGTAGAGTGTTTCAGACAGCAGTATAGAACCACCACCACCCCCAAACTTCCCCCCACCCCACCCAAATGTCTGCGTGGTCTCTATAGCCGTTTGTTCCAACCTTCCTCGCTAATGCATTTCCCCATCTGCTTGGCAGACCCTGCTGAGGAGCACCACCCTCTGACATCATGTGTTTATATCTCCGTGGGAAGACTCAGATTTTCGGGGAGGGGGGTTTACACTATAGACCCTCTGTGCTGTTGTTACGGGTGGCGGTGGTTGGGGGGGGGGGGAGGGGGGATGGAGATCCCTTCTTGCTAATGAGTGCTTTTCGAATAATCCACTCTAAACACTGAGATCTTTCTCTCCGTGCACGTGCGCACATCTGGACTCTACCCTCTGGTTGAGGTCACACAGCTGGCTCCGGCAGGGGTGGAGCTGTTTGTAAGCGGGGCCGATATGACGACTCCTTAACACAGTTTAACTGGCACTCGCACGTGGCTTCCAACGTCACCGCCGCGTTTACAGGACCCTCGGCCCTCCTCTGCTCGACCCACCGGTGCTCCACCTTACAGCCAGACACGTGCAGAACCTTCAGCAGCCCGGCAGATCACAATTAGCCCGTTTAGGCCCCCTCCAGCCTCCGTCCCCCCACTCCCCCAGTGTAGTATTAGTTATCTAGTGTTAGTCTGCCAGACTTGGACAGGCTAAACGGAACAGCGGTTACGTTCTGGTACCTGTACAGGCCCGAATACAAGTCCAGCACTGTTTGAGATAGGGGCTTCAGCTGCAGCATTTCCTCAGAGACCCCGGTGAACTGGCATGTTCACCGTTCCCCAAGACCATTTTCCCCATTTAAAGAAGTGACCAGTATTTAATAATTCATAGTAGATGCTGAAGTATTCATAGTGGTCACTGAGCCTGTGCTCAGGCGAAGCTAAAGTCGTGCAGGGAGCAGTCACGCAGCAACAGAACCGGTGAGGTGAATCATCATCTACAGGGAAAACTCAGATTTCCCCAGCCAGATTAAATGCTACAGCACAAATCTGAAACGCAGCCAGCAGGACCTCCAACTGCACCGGCAGGACGGCGCTGATTCGGTACTCCTTCTATTCTGCGTTGGCAAGTTTTGGTGTTGGCTGTGAATTGTTTTCTGTGGCGTATTAGAGCATTTAAGCCGGAGTGTTTGGTTAGCATTACTGCTACAGGGTGCTGACTGGTTAGCATTACTGCTACAGGGTGCTGACTGGTTAGCATTACTGCTACAGGGTGCTGACTGGTTAGCATTACTGCTACAGGGTGCTGACTGGTTAGCATTACTGCTACAGGGTGCTGACTGGTTAGCATTACTGCTACTACTACTACTACATGCTGACTGGTTGGCATTACTGTTACTGAATGCTGACTGGTTTGCCAAACTGATACTGAGTACTGATTGGTTTGCCATACTGCTACTGAGTAATGATTGGTTGGCATTACTGTTACTGAGTGCTGACTGGTTGGCATTACTGTTACTGAGTGCTGACTGGTTGGCATTACTGTTACTGAGTGCTGACTGGTTGGCATTACTGTTACTTAATGCTGACTGGTTTGCCAAACTGATACAGAGTACTGATTGATTGGCACTGCTGCTACTGAGTGCTGAATGGTTGGCATTCCTGCTACTACTAAGTGCTGATTGGTTTGCCATTACTGCTACTGAGTACTGATTGGTTGGCATTACTGCTACCGAGTGCTGACTGGTTAGTATTACAGCTACTGAGTGCTGACTGGTTAGCATTACTGCTGCTGAGTGCTGTCTGGTTAGTATTACAGCTACTGAGTGCTGACTGGTTAGCATTACTGCTGCTGAGTGCTGACTGGTTGACATTAACGCTTTGAGCACAGTACTTAAGTGCAGTGCTCCGTTAAAAATATTTTATTTTATCCACTTAACAACAACCAGCAAATTAGCAATCAGAGCTAACTACACCTTTGCACTGTAGATCACTGAGAGTAACTGAATGAGCTTAGTTTAGTGCAGTGATATCAGGACCACTCAGTTTAGATGTAAAGGGACGTCTGCTGCATGGCAGGGACACCAGCTCCCAGACGATACTCCAGACAGTTGTTCTGAGCGCCAGTAAATCCATGAACTGGTAGCGTCTGGGTGTGGGACAGTAAGGGGAATCCTAGCTGCAGTGACTAACGCTCTGAAGTAGAGTCCTGGTTTAAAATGACCTTCCTACATTAATTACAAGTTACAAGTAATTACAAGTGTAAATCCTAGATTACACACGGGTTTAAAGAGATGCTGTAATCTACCGTAATCTGTAATGCTGCGGATAATATACAGCTCTGGGTCTTCACTGTTATTACAGCAAAAGGGAAAAGGGGAATGGCTTATTTCTGAGTTCACTGGAACCATTTCTGCTAAATTAGAGAGTTAAGATGTAATCAGAGTCATTTCGAATGGGTTCGGTGTGAAACTGAGAAACTTAGGAGTAACTTACTAACTCATCTGAGTCATCCTTACGGTTCACAGTGGTGGTGAATGGAACCAGATGTCCACCTCTAAAAGCTCCAACGCTGATAGCATGAAATGGTTATGAATATGCTGCCTGATGTCTGAAAGGTTGACTCCATTCATGGTGACACATGAGTCAAAAAATTAGTCTCCAAATATTTTTCCACCACTCCATATGAAACTCAGAAGACTTGCTCGATGAGGAACGAGGGATGAGTAAACCAGTGCAGGTCGGCATGATATTAGCGTCTGGGGGCTTGCCCTTAGTGAGTATGTGAAGTTTGGTGGCTCTCGGGCGAACGGAAACGTTACTGCTTGGTTTGAGTCGAAAAAGACTGGGACTCTATGGGAGGAACGAGGGATGAATAAACGACAGATAGAGGAGTGCAGGTCAGTATGGCTGTGGGTTAGTGCTTGGGGACCTCCCCTTAGTAAGCATGTGAAGTCTGGTGGCTCTCAGGCAAACGAAACAGCCAGGCTGAAAATGACTGAGACTCTATGGGAGGAACGAGGGATGAATAAATGACAGACAGACGAGGGCAGGTCAGTATGGCTGTGGGTTAGTGCTTGGGAACCTCCCCTTAGTGAGCATGAGAAGTCTGGTGGCTCTCGGGCAAAGGAAACAGCCGCGCTTAGCTGGGTCCAAAAATGACTGGGACTCTATGGGAGGAACGAGGGATGAATAAACGACAGATAGACGAGGGCGGGTCAGTATATCTGTGGGTTAGTGCTTGGGGACCTCCTCTTAGTAAGCATGTGAAGTCTGGTGGCTCTCAGGCAAACGAAACAGCC
Organism: Prochilodus magdalenae; assembly: GCA_024036415.1. Lineage (NCBI taxonomy): Eukaryota > Metazoa > Chordata > Actinopteri > Characiformes > Prochilodontidae > Prochilodus > Prochilodus magdalenae. The sequence goes on along the minus strand of JAMWET010000012.1, from coordinate 68,635 downwards.
AGGCTGAAAATGACTGAGACTCTATGGGAGGAACGAGGGATGAATAAATGACAGATAGACGAGTGTGGGTCAGTATGGCTGTGGGTTAGGGTTTGGGGACCTCCCCTTAGTGAGCATGTGAAGTCTGGTGGCTCTCGGGCAAAGGAAACAGCCGTGCTAAGTTGGGACCAAAAATGACTGGGACTCTATGGGAGAAACGAGGGATGAATAAACGACAGATAGACGAGTGCGTGTCAGTATGGCTGTGGGTTAGTGCTTGGGAACCTCCCCTTAGTGAGCATGTGAAGTCTGGTGGCTCTCAGGCGAACGAAACAGCCGGGCTGAAAATGACTGGGACTCTATGGGAGGAACGCGAGATGAATAAACAACAGATAGAGGAGTGCGGGTCAGTATGGCTGTGGGTTAGTGCTTGGGAACCTCCCCTTAGTAAGCATGTGAAGTCTGGTGGCTCTCGGGCGAAGGAAACAGCCGCGCTTAGCTGGGTCCAAAAATGACTGGGACTCTATGGGAGGAACGAGGGATGAATAAACGACAGATAGACGAGTGCAGGTCAGTATGGCTGTGGGTTAGTGCTTGGGAACCTCCCCTTAGTGAGCATGTGAAGTCTGGTGGCTCTCAGGCAAACGAAACAGCCGGGCTGAAAATGACTGGGACTCTATGGGAGGAACGAGGGATGAATAAACAACAGATAGACGAGTGCGTGTCAGTATGGCTATGGGCTAGTGCTCGGGAACCTTCCCTTAGTGAGCATGTGAAGTCTGGTGACTCTCAGGCGAACGAAACAGCCGGGCTGAAAATGACTGAGACTCTATGGGAGGAACGAGGGATGAATAAATGACAGACAGACGAGGGCAGGTCAGTATGGCTGTGGGTTAGTGCTTGGGAACCTCCCCTTAGTGAGCATGAGAAGTCTGGTGGCTCTCGGGCGAAGGAAACAGCCGTGCTTAGCTGGGTCCAAAAATGACTGGGACTCTATGGGAGGAACGAGGGATGAATAAACGACAGATAGAGGGGTGTGGGTCAGTATGGCTGTGGATTAGTGCTTGGGGACCTGCACTTAGTGTGTATGTGAAGTTTCGTGCGTCTCGGCCGAATGAAAATGATGGCTTTAGGTGGTCCAAAAATGACTGGGACTCTATGGGAGGAACGAGGGATACGAAAAAAAAAAGGAGAAACGAACGAGTGTGGGTCAATCAAACACTGTATTCCTGCTCAGGGCTGCACCCCGAGCCAGTGTATCCGATTTGGAGTCTCTAGGTCCAGTGGAAGTGGGTTAGACAGGCACATGTTTTTCGATCCTATTCATTCTCTATGGGAAAGAATTCCGGAAAAATTCCTTCCTACTCGGAATCCGTGCATCCGATCAAAAAGCTGTATACAAGCACACATCAGCGCATCATACCGGACAATCTGGAGTTGGAACGGAGTCGATATCTCGAAAGCTGCAGGACGAGTTAGCAACCATAATAAAATGTCTACATGTGTGTTGCAGACATGGAGACCCCCGGTTCCCACCACCACCACCACTGTAAAGAAGGTCACGTAACGTAAAGAACATCTGGTGTCCTCAGGTTTCTATGAGATACGACAGTGACTACATAAAACCCTACAGCCCAGAGTTACTGCGGGCGGTCCGAGTGTTCCCCAGACCTCCTCTGGCCATTTTCCCAGACCCAGATTAAGCCCAAGTCTAGGCTTTCAATGGAGAAGTTCCCCTGGCCTTAGTCTACAACCAGAGTTAATCCGCACTCAGGAAACCAGTGGTTAGATTTTGGTGGAGATCTTACTCTGCTCAAACCACCGCTAGACTCCCTCTTCTCCTGGGTGGGCAGCGGAGCTCTGGGAAAGCGTCTGAGAAGAATCTGATCGACAGCCATGGCGTCCTGCCATAGCCACCTCCCAAACGATCGCCCTGACCACCAGAACATCCATCATTCTCCCAGTTCTGGAGGTCTGGAGGTCTTCTCTGGTCGGACGCTGCTTCTGCTCAGCTTCCCTCACCTCTGCTTCCTGCCCATCGTTCCTGCCTCCAGCTACTTCAAACAGCTTCCAGCTTCCCTGGGCTAATAAGAACCAGGCATGGTGTGCCTCCAGAGCCACTTTCAACCCGTTCACCCCAAACCCCGAAGCAGCCCGGAGGACGCATGGCACAGTACACTGCCTACGAAACCCCGGCCACACTGACCGCACCACCGCATGTCCCTGTTACTGTAGGTCCACCACCTGAACAATATCTGGTCAGCAGTGGCGGTAGCTTTCCATTACTGTAGGTGGGCTGATACACCTGTATGTAGAAGCTGAGGAGACGTGCATGAGCACTGCGGGTACTGCTGAGTCACATGTAAGGCTTGGGCAATCATGGCAAAGGATGACTAATCACAAGGTCTGAGGATGCCAAAGAGATGCAGCTATTGTGCAATAAATGTGTCTTGGTGTTTACTTTAAGGGGGCTTACTGGAGTTCTGGGAGTCCGCACCGACATCCCTGCTATCTGTGGTGTCACGACCACACGTGGGGAAGAGCTTCTTCCGGACTTTTGGGGGTTTGGGCTTTGGCAACATGTCACTAATCACTGGAGGGGTTGGGGGAGGGTGGTGGGGGTGGCGTGCAGTTATGAGATTAGGAGGAACTGAGGGATTAGGGGTTAAATGGGTTAACTTTCAGCAGTCAGTTTTGGTTAGCAGGTGACTGGATTCATTAGGGTCAGACCTCCCTCCAGCACGGTTCACCGTGGACATAAGCCATGGTGGTGAGGTCGGAGGCTTTGAGTTCTGATGCTTTTACTTCAGATGGTGCAATAGTACCACGAGGATGCTGGACAGCTGGATGTATATCTTATGTATATCTGTATAAGTTCTATAGGTATACAGTATATATCCCATAAACACACACACACACACACACACACACACACATATATATATATATATATATATATATATATATATATATATATATATATATATATATATATATATATATATATATATATATATATATATATATGGTATTTACAGTATATATCTCCCCACCCCCCGACACACTCACAGACACATACACATATGGGGTATATACGTTAGATATAGGGTATTTACAGTATACATCTCATACACACACACACAGTATACATTTTATAAATATAGGGTGTATACACACACTATATACTTTATATATAGGGTGTACACACACACAGTATATATTTAATATATAGGATGTACACACATGCATATGGGGTACTTAATTTATATATAGGGTGTGTACACAACACACGGTATATACTTTATATTTCGAGTGTATATACACACACACACACACTATATACTTTATATATAGGGTGTACACACACACACATACACATATATATATATATAGGGTATATACACTTTATACATATATGTTATATATATACACATATATATATAATATATACATACATACACACACACACACACACACACACACACTGCTAATGACATCCTGTCAATATACACTGTCATATTCCCAATACTAAATAGAGTATAGACATTCATGTGTATCTGTGCTTTAGCTGTTTGTTAACACTACCAGACACAAACTGTAAAGCTTCCCTGTTCCTCTGTCCACCCTATGTAGTGATTTTGGAGCACCAGCGACATTTTATTACTGAAATGTGAAGTAAACGATGCTAATGCTAAACCCTCAGCTAGCTAGTGCTGTGACATCACTCCCGCGTCACCTCAAACGTGAGGAATTAATACATGTTTTAGGCTATTTTAATAACGGAAAGGGATTTCTTTCCTAATTGGACTTTATAGGCATTAAAAAATGAAGAAATAAAATAAAAAAATCCGCGAGGCTAAAGTTCGCCTCTCGTTCGAATTGTCCGTTCCACCTTAAATGGCGCAGCAGTTACATCCAGGTGCCTCGGGTGCCTGCATGTAACTGCTGCGCCATTTAAGGTGGAACGGACCATTCGAACACGAAGCGACAGAAAAGGGAGAAATAAGCAGGTAAAACTTTACTAGCAGCATAGAAACTTTTCTAGGCTTAACCGTTAAGGTGGTGGACGTGGGGCTGCCTGACTCACACGGGTGCACCCAAATGAGGTGGAAGGCTCACCGGCCAATGACAAGAGAGCCTCCTCCATTCATTCTCACAGAGCATCCAACAAGCCGAAGTTTGTTCGGCCAGATTAAGCAGGGGAATCGATTAAACCTACCTTGAAGCAGCGTGCCGGTTGATTTGTGTCCCTCTGGATGGATGCAGTCAGTGGAGGCTCTGCATTAAAACTCCCTTCTGTGAGAAGCTGCAACGCGCTGTATCCATCCAAAAGGGCTGTTCAAGTCTGAAGATGGTCCTCCCTTACATGCATGAAGTCCTGACAGGCATGGTTTTGAAAGAAGCCAAAAACTCTCCCAGAAGTAGTCAGTATAAGTGACAATACGTGATAATAAAATTCTCAAGTTTCTCTGTTGTCTTTTTTTCCCTCCCCAAGCATAAAAAAGTGTGAACTAAACTTTTTGTGTTGTTTTTTAATTTATCATTTTTCCCCTCCTGCGTCTAATTTCTTCCAGACGCCACACGTTTATGGTTCCTGTAGCTCATACATTTGTAAAGAGTCTTTTAACCGGGCAGTTGTTTTAATAAGGGGGCAGGTTCAGGGGTATAGGAGGAGCAAACGACTTGGAGTGAGAGAGGGAAGGGGGGGTGAAAAAAAAAAGAAACGTGCTACTCATTCAAACTTCTGTACTGGGCTCATGCACTTTAAACAAGTTAACAGCCCATAATATACCTTTATAACCAATGGCACCAACTTTAGCCCCCTTAAAAACCTGAATATAAGACTTTCAAACTTTAAAAAAACTTTTAAAAACTTTTTTTAAAACTTAAAAAAAAAATGTAGCAAATTTCAGCACAAATTAAAAAAAATAATGTTCAGGTTCCACCTTAAATTAAAGCCCCATGACACTAAAAACATTTGCTGAGTGATATTGTTGTATCTCTTGAGTGCTGAGAATTATATCAGTACTGTGTTGCAGTTGCTTTGCATTTAATGCAGTATAAAGCGGCTGCGGTGCAATACCTCTGTCTGCCAGCAGGGGGTGCCATAATTCTGGCTCATTGTTCCTCAGTGGCGCGAGGGAGTGAAAAAGAGACCCATAAGGCCTCGTGTGGAGATATTAGGCTTTATTTAAAGGGGGAATTCCACTTATTAGTTTAAAGGAAAGTGCATGATTAAGTGGTTGGGATGAATGCAGCAAGGCCTGAGTTGCAAAACTTCGGAGAAGCTTTACAGTGATGGTGAATGGAACCAGGGGTCATCATGTCCGTAACTCAGGTACAGGGTTTTAATTCCCATCCAAACCACCAGTGAGCCTACACGTGAGCTGTATATGGAATGTTGATGGAGGTGAAATAGTGGGAAACCTGCATATGGTTGCTGTCCAAAGGAAAACGGCAACTTTACAGGAGAGGCCAAAAACCTCATTTATCCTCAATGGAAGTCAATGGAACCGGACGTCTTTCCAAGCAGTTTTGGGCCATTTCTGTTGGTCTATTTATCATGAGATTTTCACACAGTGTAAACAGCAGCTGCTGTGTTCAGATGATGCATTAAAGTAAAAATAGACGAAAATGGCGCGACATGATTTTCATTGGACAGCGACGATATAGTAAATAAATCACCAGTATCAGGGACTTGTTGGTGAATTTTTAATTTTTTTGGAGGGGTGGCAGCAGGGGGAAGGGGGGCTATTGTACTTGGATGCATCTAACCACCAATAAATACATTTTAGGTCCACGTCTTAGAGTTTTTAGGCACAATGACAGTTTGAGATGTCTGGTTCCTATCGCAGCTGCTTTAAGGAAGCCTTTCCAACGGCTCGGAATGACTTTCTATCCCTCTAATGATGCTGGAATATTAAACGTCCAAGAAATCCTGTCTTTCACAGCGTATTAAAAACCTAACAGCTCCAAAATAGCAACTTTACAGGAGATGTCAAAAACCCGATTCATTTTACATGCAAGTCAATACAAAGCGGTTGTATTCCAAACACGTCTGGAGCAACATCAGGAAACGTTCCCAGGATGTAAAGGACAGCCGGCGTGTTCAAATGGTGCCGCAAGCTACAAATCAACAAATAAAAATGGAGGTTTTGTTCGTATCACCTAAGAACAGAGAGCTCATGGTTAATTCTGAGGAGTTATTGTACAGCAGTGGGAACTAGAGTTCACCCTCCACCCCACCCCACCCAGCCCTCCTAGTTAAAGACTACACTGTCTGCTTATCTTCCCCGCTTTGTTGTAAACCAATCAAAGCCCAAAAAAGCCGACCATGTGCCCATTTGGAAGTAGCACCGGGGGCCTAATCTGGCCACGGTCCATTCACGTGAAAATCAAGTTCCTTATGTGCTAATTTGGCCCAATGTTTATTTGCCTAGGGAATACACAACGGCGGACCGAGGCCCCCGTGCGCACCATGAGGTTGCCTGAGGGTAAAGCGGCGTGCTAATGCTAATTCAGCTCCAGAGGAACTCCCAGGGAGGCGCGCCAAACATGAAGGCTCTGTCTTCTGCTAGCAGTCCGGAGAGGCGCTGAGGGCCAGCGGCCGACGAGCTTAATGCTGGGGGGGGGGGGGAGATTGGGTGGTGGTTTCTACCCCTAGCTGGCTGACTTTGATGAACAGCAACCATATGTTCTGCTGACTCACTTAAAGCCCCCGGACCGCGTTGGCCAGTGAGGGCCCGGCACAAAACTCTATTGTACTCAGGCGGCGTATGGATCCTATCCTTCTCTTCCAACCACCCTAAATACCACCTAGGGGTCCGTGCCGCGTATACGGGCCAAGACATGAGAGCGGAGAAAGTTTACTTTAGCTTTAGCTTGATGGACCCGGAAGGCTCTTTGTTGATTCCTCGGCGAACAATGGCATCATTGAGAGCCCCATGTGCTGCCCATTCCGCATTCTGTTTTGATCAAAGACACTGATGTAGGCTAGTTATTGTTTCGGCTCGGGATTGGAACCAGAGAGAACACAGCCAGACGTTGCAGAAGCGAGGCTCCATTGTTGGCAGCGGTTTTAGCCCGAGATTAAAATATTCAGCCGCGCTCAAGTCCCTCTCGCAAGCTCCCGCTCCTCTCTGTCGTGCTGCTGAAGTTCAAAGCCAGCACTGCTTATTCCCAAACTCCGTTTCTGTGGAGACTCTTTTCCCAGCTGAGGTTTCTGAGGTGTGAATCTCTCTCAGCTGCCAGGCGTGAATGATAAATAGTGAACTGGAGGCCTGCCCTTACAGCTAATTAGGATTGGAGGACAGTCTAGTTGACGTTGAGTGGAGCCTCCTGAGTTCATTTTTGTGTTTTCCTGTATTCCCACATAGCCATGCGTGATCTGGAATCTAGAACGTTTGGGAATAATCGCGAGAAATTGTAGAGCTGAGAGGTCAGGACATTTCCAAACCAACCGGCTCACGGTAGGGGGAACTGGTGCGCTCGTTGGCATTGGCAGCTTGCCTGTCGTTAGCACATAGATGTTAGCACAGCTAAAGAGGAACCCACATTTCATTAGCTAATTATAGTACTTCTCAGTGTACACCACAATACCTACATTTAGAGCTTAGTTATACACTCGACCTAATGAGACACTAGAAGAGGAACCCACAGTTTACATTTAGAGCTTAGAGTTATACACTCGACCTAATGAGAAACTGTAGAACAGACTCAGTGTACACCACAATACCTACATTTAGAGCTTAGTTATACACTCGACCTAATGAGACACTGTAGAACAGACTCAGTGTATACCACAGTACCTACATTTAGAGCTTAGAGTTATACACTCGACCTAATGAGAAACTGTAGAACAGACTCAGTGTATACCACAATACCTACATTTAGAGCTTAGTTATACACTCGACCTAGGGACACTGTATGACTCAGTGTATAACAGTGAGCTTAGAGTTATACACTCAGTAATGTCAGTCTATACCACAGTACCTACATTTAGAGCTTAGTTATACACTCGACCTAATGAGAAACTGTAGAATAAACTCAGTGTATACCACAGTACCTACATTTAGAGTTTAGTTATACACTCGACCTAATGAGAAACTGTAGAACAGACACAGTGTATACCACAATACCTACATTTAGAGCTTAGAGTTATACACTCGACCTAATGAGAAACTGTAGAACAGACTCAGTGTATACCACAGTACCTACATTTAGAGCTTAGAGTTATACACTCGACCTAATGAGAAACTGTAGAACAGACTCAGTGTATACCACAGTACCTACATTTAGAGCTATTAGAGTTATACACTCGACCTAATGAGAAACTGTAGAACAGATTTGGTGTATACCACAATACCTACATTTAGAGCTTAAAGATATACACTCGACCTAATGAGAAACTGTAGAACAGACTCAGTGTATACCACAGTACCTACATTTAGAGCTTAAAGTTATACACTCGACCTAATGAGAAACTGTAGAACAGACTCAGTGTATACCACAGTACCTACATTTAGAGCTTAGAGTTATACACTCCACCTAATGAGACACTGTAGAACAGACTCAGTGTATACCACAGTACCTACATTTAGAGCTTAGAGTTATACACTCGACCTAATGAGAAACTGTAGAACAGACTCAGTGTATACCACAGTACCTACATTTAGAGATTAGAGTTATACACTCGACCTAATGAGAAACTGTAGAACAGACTCAGTATATACCACAGTACCTACATTTAGAGATTAGAGTTATACACTCGACCTAATGAGAAACTGTAGAACAGACAGTGTATACCACAGTTGCAGTTGGCTTCTTTAGTTCTAGCACTGGTGCTACGAGGCTAATGTAGTTAAGACGTTATATGGAAGCTCAAGGCCCACCGATTAGCATGATGCTCAATACGTGCCTGAGAAATCTTTCACCTGAGTGGTTTTATAATCTCCAGTAGACATATGAATAGAATTCATATAGACACAGTGTTAAATATATACATTAGCATGGCCTACAACGTGAAAATAGCTTAGCATAGCTAACAGGCTAACATGGCAAACGTATAATGAGTCCAGCATGCATGTTGTACCATGCTAAATGGTGGGGTATTGGCTGTCTTTACTTGTTAGCTACATTAGCCTCGTAGCTCCGCTGCGAAATCACGGGAAGCACCAAGGAAGACCTGGCTGATGACTATGTTTGGGGAAACCTGGGTGATTGCTGTACTGTGGCACCGCTCTCCATCTGCAGGGCTGTGAGGGATGACTCAGTCTGTATGGGAGTGTGCGGGAACAAGTCCCATGTTACTCTCCGACCACTCATTGTTTATCTGCTGCACTTATAAATTATGATTACGGTTGTCTTAGCTGTTCCCAAAGGCGTCTTTGGATTTGTCCTAATTTGCCCGCGCGTGAGGAAGCAGTCCTCCCTGCTCTTTACCAAAACTTTCCAAAACCCAGTCGAGCTTGGTGGGAAAGCATGGGCGGAATTCAGTTTACCGGATTAAAAGTTGTGTGCTCATGCTTTTGGTTCAGACCAAAAAAAAAAAAAAAAGATCGTGTGAAAGCAAATTGGTGTTTGGGGTTTGGTATAGTGTACCAATAACTGCATTCGTTTTAGCCCCGCCCATTCATCTGACAGATGTCTAACCGCTCCCATTCAGTCTATGAGTTTAACCTCTCCCTTTCAGCCTACAGCAGTGTAGCCCTGTCTATTCAGTCTACAGCAGTTCAACCCCACCCATTCAGTCTACAGCAGTTTAGCTATACCTATTCAGCATACAACCATTTAGCCCCACCCCATTCAGTCTACAGCAGTTTAGCTATACCCATTCAGCATACAACCATTTAGCCCCACCCCATTCAGTCTACAGCAGTTTAGCTATACCCATTCAGCATACAACCATTTAGCTCCACCCCATTCAGTCTACAGCTGTTTAGCCCCATGCACTCACCCAACAGCAGTTTAGCCCCATGCATTCAGTCTACAGCTGTTTAGCTATACCCATTCGGCATACAACCATTTAGCTCCACCCCATTCAGTCTACAGCTGTTTAACCATACCCATTCAGCATACAACCATTTAGCTCCACCCCATTCAGTCTACAGCTGTTTAGCCCCATGCACTCAACCAACAGCAGTTTAACTATACCCATTCAGCATACAACCATTTAGCTCCACCCCATTCAGTCTACAGCTGTTTAGCCCCATGCACTCAACCAACAGCAGTTTAGCCCCACCCATTCAGTCTACAGCTGTTTAGCTATACCCATTCAGCATACAACCATTTAGCCCCACTCATTTAGCCTGCAGCGGTTTAGCCCCACCCATTAAGCCAATAACAGTTTAGCCCCACCCCATTCAGTCTACAACTGTTTAGCCCTATGCATTCAACTGACGGCAATATTAGCCCTACCATTTAGTCTACAGCAGTTTAGCCCCACCCATTGAACGTACAACCATTTAGCCCCACCCATTCAGTCTACAGGGGTTTAATCCCACCAATCAGCCTACAACCATTTAGCCATTTAGCCCTACCCATTCAGTCTACATCAGTTTAGCCCCACCTATTCAGCCTACATTAGTTTAGCGCCACCCATTCAGTCTATAGCAGTTTAATCCCACCCAATCAGCTTACAACCATTTATCCCTTCCCATTCAGTCTACATCAGTTTAGCCCCATCCATTCAGTCTACAGCTGTTTAGCCCCATGCACTCAACCAACAGCAGTTTAGCCCCATGCATTCGGTCTACAGCTGTTTAGCCCTGTCCATTTAGCCTGCAACTATTTAGCCCCACCCAGTAAGCCAATAACAGTTTAGCCCCACCCCATTCAGTTCAGCTGTTTAGCCCCATGCTATTCAACTGACAGCAATTTAGGCCTACCTATTTAGTCTACATCAGTTTAGCCCCACCACATTCAGTCTACATCAGTTTAGCCCCACCCATTCAGTCTACAGCAGTTTAATCCCACCCAATCAGCCTACAACCATTTACCCCTTCCCATTCAGTCTACATCAGTTTAGCCCCACCCATTCAGCCTACATCAGTTTAGCCCCACCCATTCAGTCTACAGCAGTTTAATACCACCCAGTCAGCCTACAACCATTTACCCCTTCCCATTCAGTCTACATCAGTTCAATCCCGCCCAATCAGCCTACAACCATTTACCCCTTCCCATTCAGTCTACATCAGTTTAGCCCCACCCCAGCCCATCAGTTTTAATCCCCCCCAGTCTACACAACCATTTCCCCCTATCCCATTTAGTCTACATCAGTTTAGCCCCACCCATTCAGTCTACAGTAGTTTAATCCCACCCAATCAGCCTACAACCATTTACCCCTTGCCATTCAGTCTATATCAGTTTAGCCCCACCCATTCAGTCTACATCAGTTTAATCCCACCCAATCAGCCTACAACCATTTACCCCTTCCCATTCAGTCTACATCAGTTTAGCCCCACCCATTCAGTCTACATCAGTTCAATCCCGCCCAATCAGCCTACAACCATTTACCCCTTCCCATTCAGTCTACATCAGTTTAGCCCCACCCATTCAGTCTACAGCAGTGTAATCCCACCCAGTCAGCCTACAACCATTTACCCCTTCCCATTCAGTCTACTAGTTTTAGCCCCACCCATCAGTCTACAGCAGTTTAAATCCCACCAATTCAGCCTAACCATCCCACCCATTCAGTCTACATCAGTTTAGCCCCAGTTCTACAGGCAGTTTTAATCCCCACCCAATCAGCCTACAACCATTTACCCCTTCCCATTCAGTCTACATCAGTTTAGCCCCACCCATTCAGTCTACAGCAGTTTAATCCCACCCAATCAGCCTACAACCATTTACCCCTTCCCATTCAGTCTACATCAGTTTAGCCCCACCCATTCAGTCTACAGCAGTTTAATCCCACCCAATCAGCCTACAACCATTTACCCCTTCCCATTCAGTCTACATCAGTTTAGCCCCACCCATTCAGTCTACAGCAGTTTAATCCCACCCAATCAGCCTACAACCATTTACCCCTTCCCATTCAGTCTACATCAGTTTAGCCCCACCCATTCAGTCTACAGCAGTTTAATCCCACCCAATCAGCCTACAACCATTTACCCCTTCCTATTCAGTCTACATCAGTTTAGCCCCACCTATTCAGTCTACAGCAGTTTAATCCCACCCAGTCAGCCTACAACCATTTACCCCTTCCTATTCAGTCTACATCAATTTAATCCCACCCATTCAGTCTACAGCAGTTTAATCCCACCCAATCAGCCTACAACCATTTACCCCTTCCCATTCAGTCTACATCAGTTTAGCCCCACCCCATTCAGTCTACAGCAGTTTAATCCCACCCAATCAGCCTACAACCATTTACCCCTTCCCATTCAGTCTACATCAGTTTAGCCCCACCCATTCAGTCTACAGCAGTTTAATCCCACCCAGTCAGCCTACAACCATTTACCCCTTCCCATTCAGTCTACATCAGTTTAGCCCCACCCATTCAGTCTACAGCAGTTTATTCCCACCCAATCAGCCTACAAATCTCCGTCGTGTCAATACATTGTCTCAATACATCTCAATTAATAAATATTTATTTGGAAATAAATAATTAACTCCATAAATAAATAAATAAATATGGTGAAAGGGTTGTGTGCTGTGCTTTTAGTATCGTCATCGCTGGTCAGCGCGCTTGGCTCTCAGTGAACCTGCTGAAGGACAGGGAGAGGACGAGCTCCTGGACTGAAGCTGGGCTCGTTTAGAGTTTCGGGTTTCGTGTTTTGGATGGACTCGGGTTCTGTTCTGTGAAGCCGTGTCCCCTGAGCTCCGTCTGCAGCACTGTTTTATGGCAACGGACCTTCCTAGACCCTCTGGGCGACAGTAGAACAGGAGAGTGAGTAATGAGGGAACGTGACCTTCGACCTTCAGAGGAAAGCGTCCTATTCACTGCTACCCACTGCTCACTTTTTCCATAATTAGTGTCCGGTGGCTGCGCTATCATCTCTGGACAGCAATAATTGGGTCTTTCAGTGAGCGGTGGTCATTATCATCAGACTCGGAGTGCGCCCCGACTGCACAGGATCTCCAACATGTGTTTCTCTGGGAGAGAAAGAGAGAGCGTGTGTGTCGACGGTCCACCCTGCTTGTTTTCACTGTTGCCATAGCAAGTGCTCTGTACATGAATTGAAGGCGTTCATGTTATTTTGTCCCTCCGCTACCTCTCGCGTGTCCTTAGAGGACTGTGTCGGGTCACCGTTCACAGAACAAGCGGTTACATCACTCCCGCCATGAACAGTAGGGCAGCAGGGCACGTGGAGCAGCCACAGGGCTGTACTTAGACTGTTCATCACGGTAGATGTTAACTAGGGTATGTGAGCACGCATGGCCCAGATGGGTGGGTAGGAGAGGCGTATAGATGGGTGGGTAGGAGAGGGGGGGTAGATGGGTGGGTAGAAGGTGGGGGGTAGATGGTTCGGTAGGGAGTGGTTAGATGGGTGGCTATGGGGTGGTTAGATGGGTGGGTATATGGGTAGGTCAAGGGCTGGACATATGGGTTAGTAGGAGGGTGGGTAAAATGCGAATAGATCGGTGGGTAGGAGAAGGGGTAGATGGATGGGTAAGAGAGCAGGTAGATGGGTGGGTAGGAGAAGGGGTAGATGGGTGGGTAGGAGAGCAGGTAGATGGGTGGGTAGGAGAAGGGGTAGATGGGTGGGTAAGAGAGCGGGTAGATGGGTGGGTAGGAGAGCAGGTAGATGGGTGGGTAGGAGAAGGGGTAGATGGGTGGGTAAGAGAGCGGGTAGATGGGTGGGTAGGAGAAGGGGTAGATGGGTGGGTAGGAGAAGGGGTAGATGGGTGGGTAGATGGCATAATTGGTAGGTAGGTAGGTAGATGGGTGGGTAGATGGGTGGCTGGGGTGTGGTTAGATAGGTGGGTAGGAGAGGGGGCAGATGGGTGGGTAGGAGAGCGGGTAGATGGGTGGGTAGGAGAGCGGGTAGATGGGTGGGTAGGACAGTGGGGCAGATTGGTGGGTAGGAGAAGGGGTAGATGGGTGGGTAGGAGAGCGGGTAGATGGGTGGGTAGGAGAAGGGGTAGATGGGTGGGTAGATGGCATGATTGGTAGGTAGGTAGGTAGATGGGTGGGTAGATGGGTGGCTGGGGGGTGGTTAGATGGGTGGGTAGGAGAGGTGGGTAGATGGGTGGGTAGGAGAAGGGGGCAGATGGGTGGGTAAGAGAGGCAGGTAGATGGGTGGGTAGGAGAGCGGGTAGATGGGTGGGTGGCAGATGGGGGTAGATAGGTGGGTAGATGGCATGATTGGTAGGTAGGTAGGTAGATGGGTGGGTAGATGGGGGGCTGGGGGGTGGTTAGATTGATGGCTAGCCGGGGTGGTTCGATGGGTGGGTAGGTGGGGCGAGTAGAAGGGTGGGTAGATGGGTCGGTCAAGGCGTGGACATATGGGTTATTAGGAGGGTGGGTAAAATGCGATTAGATGGGTGTGTGGGAGCAGAGGGGTAAGGTGGGTAGGTAGATGGCATGATCAGTGTCAGGTAGGTAGGTAGATGGGTGCGTAGGAGGGTGGTTAGATGGGTGGGTTGGTGCTGGAGTAGGAGAGTGGTTGGTTTGGTGGGTAGAAGGTTAGGCATAGGGGTGAGTAGATGGGTCGGTCAAGGGGTGGACATATGGGAAAGAAGGAGGGTGATTAGATGGAAAGGGGGGTAGATGGTTTGGTAGGATGGTGGGCAGAGGTGTAGGTAGGAGGGTGGGTAGAGGTGTAGGTAGGAAGGTGGGTAGAGGTGTAGGTAGGAGGTGGGCAGAGGTGTAGGTAGGAGGGTGGGTAGAGGTGTAGGTAGGAGGGTGGGTAGAGGTGTAGGTAGGAGGTGGGCAGAGGTGTAGGTAGGAGGTGGGCAGAGGTGTAGGTATTAGGGTGGGCAGAGGTGTAGGTTGGAGGGTGGGGAGGGGCGTGGTTAAATATGTGGTTAGGTAATTCAGCCTACATCAGTCTAGCCCTGTCAATTGAAACTGTCAATCAAATGCGAAGTCATTAACTATAGAACCAATGCTGTCGTTTACATGTGAGTAGAACCTTCAGTCAGTATTCATGCCCCCACCCCTACAGCAGTAACCGAGCAGGCCTGGGTTTTACATCTGACCCTCTCCTCACACATCTGTAGCAGTGAAAGTAACAGGAGCCAAAAGGAACCGGAGCTATGTGTTCACTTTGGTGCTAATAGATCTGAAGAGGTTTGAGCGTTCTCCAGCGCGGGGCCGGCTGCTCGTTACGGTCTCACTTCCACGCTGAAGCACCTCAGGCAGCTTCAAAGCAGTTTCACAGCTGTGTGTCCCGTCTGCGGACTCAAGGTTAGGGTCACTGCCAGAGCGAGCAGATAGAGTCTCTGCCAGGAGGGAAGGAGGAAGGGAGAGAGAGAGAGCGGGAAACGACTGTACTGAGTGTGAAGTGATTCAGCGTCCAGCGTCAGACCCGCAGTGATAAGGAGAACCACACAGAGCTTCTGATTCATCTGGCCTGAAGCGTTTATGTGCATTAAGGAGTATTACGGAAAACAAGCAGCCTTCAAATGCAAATGATCTCACTCAGCCGTGAGTGTAGGTTCCACGGAGGCTGTGGGGTGTCCGGTTCCGCTCCCAGCCCTTAACAGTGAAGTTCTGCTCAGCTGTCTGATGGTGAAAGTACAATAATAACATCCACCGAAAGAACATCTACACCGCTGATGTACAGACCAGTGCCATAAATCAGTTTCCATGGTTACACTATGATTTTTCTATGGTTATTGCGCTACACCCATTTCCATGGTTATGCTACATCAGTGTCCATGGTTACACTACACCAGTTTCCACGGTTACACTAAACCAATTTCCATGCTTATGCTACATCAGTGTCCATGGTTACACTACACCAGTTTCCATGGTTATGTTACACCAGTGTCCATGGTTACACTACACCAGTGTCCATGGTTACACTACACCCGTTTCCACGGTTACACTAAACCAATTTCCATGCATATGCTACATCAGTGTCCATGGTTACACTACACCAGTTTCCAAGGTTATGCTACATCAGTGTCCATGGTTACACTACACCCGTTTCCACGGTTACACTAACCAATTTCCATGCATATGCTACATCAGTGTCCATGGTTACACTACACCAATTTCCATGGTTATGCTACATCAGTGTCCATGGTTACACTACACCAGTTTCCATGGTTACACTACACCCATTTTCATGATTACATGGTTATGCTGCAGCAGTTTTATGGTTACATTGCACAAGTTGTCATGATTACACTAAAGCCATTTCCATGGTTATACTAAATCGGTTTCCATGGTTACACTACAATTTTCTATGTTTATGCTGCTTCAGTGTCCATGAATATGCTACACCAGTTCATATGGTTATGCTACACCCATTTCCATGGTTACACTACAGCAGTGTCTATGGTTACACTACACCAGTGTCTATGGTTACGCTACACCAGTTTCCATGGTTACACTACACCAGTTTCCATGGTTACACTACACCAGTTTCCATGGTTACACTACACCAGTTTTTTATGGTTACACTACACCAGTTTCCATGGTTACACTACACCAGTTTTTTATGGTTACACTACACCCGTTTCCATGGTTACACTACACACATTTTCATGATTACATGGTTATGCTGCAGCAGTTTTTATGGTTACATTGCACACATTGTCATGGTTACACTAAAGCCATTTCCATGGTTATACGTAATCAGTTTCCATGGTTACACTACACCAAATAGTGTAATATGGCAGTTTCCAAGGTTATGTTACTTTGGGTTCAATGGTTATAGCGCATCAGTATCCTTGGTTAGGCTACACCCATTTCCATGGTTACACTACACCAGTTTCCTTGATTACACTACACCGGTTTCCATGGCAATAATACACCCTATTCCATGGTTATGCTACTTCGGTCTCCATGGCTACACTATAACAATTTCTGTGGTTGCACCACTTTGGTTTTTATAGTTACACTCCACCCATTTCCATGGTTACACTACAAGCTTTTCCTTAGTTACCTAACACTTGTTTCTATGGTTACACAACGAGTAAAAGGAGATGTAAGTCAGCTGATGATGGGAGAACCTATTCTGTCATCACTTCAATTATACTGCAATTTTAATAACTCCAATGATGCTACAGTACGACCCAACTGTCTACCCCCCAGCAGCACCCCCTCCCCCACCTGACTTCTGTAACCGAAACTACGCCCTCGGATGCAGCTGTAGGCGCCGTGTGGAAATATGACCTTCGCCTGTCATTTCAGAACATTTATTGTTTTGCATCAGGACTGACTAAACCATTTCCCTGTCATATTCAATATCTGGAACACTTAAGCTAACAAGATCCCACAGATGGTGGAGGAACGTCGTGCGGTAGAGAAGGCTTGTAGTCCAGCTGTTCTTCAGAGTGAAGAGGACCTGTTGGTTTTCAAGATGCATATGTCTTTAGGACGGCCTACAGCATGCTGTTTATGGCCACGGTGCTGAACGAACTACAGCATCCCTTTATGGGAATTAGCCGGGTTCCTGGGAATTGTGTTCTGGAATTGTGATCAGGAACTGTGCTCCTCTGAAGGTCTTCTTTGTCTGGCTACCTTTCAGAACTGATCTTTAATCTCGGTCGCATGTTATTTCCAATGAAGTCAGAGACATGAGACAGTATATCACTTGAACCTATCAGTGGTGTGATCTTCTAGGCCAGTTGCATCAGTGTAGAGTAAGAGGAGGTCATGTTTGGAACAGATGGGAGTTCCTCCAGGACTTCTCTGCATCCCTCTGTGCTGGAATCAGACACAGAAAATCCCTCAGAATTCATTTAGATCACCCTGCTGCACACTGGCTGGGCTGGCTGGTGGTCAGCTGGACATGGCAGACTGTGGGGAAGTTCTGTGTATCTGATCAAACCTTCTGCACGGTGGGGGATACATACACTGTGTTAGTGACAGGTGTGTGTTTTTTTAAATATGTATAAATAAAACCTGAATGGAAAAGCCAGACATTCCATTTTGTGGGAGTTTGGTAATGTTTACAGGGTGCGGTAAGGTATGCAGGAGTTTGGTCATTTTTGTAGGGGTTCTATTGGTGTAGCTGGGATTTTGCAGGTGTCGCAGGTGTTTGGCAAGGGCTTGGTAATGTTTATAGAGGTTTGCTAAAGTTAGCAGGGATTTGATCAAATTTGCAGGGGCTAGGTAAAGTTTGCAGGAGCTTGGTAAAGTTTACAGGCGGTTGGTAAACTTTGCATGGGTTTGGTAAAGTTTACAGGGGCTTGGTAAAGTTTACTGGGGCTTGGTAATGTTTACAGGGGCTTGGTAAAGTTTGGGGCTCGGTAAAGTTTGTAGGGGCTTGGTAAAGTTTACAGGGGCTAGGTAAAGTTTGCAGGAGCTTGGTAAAGTTTACAGGAGCTTGGTAAAGTTTACAGGCGGTTGGTAAACTTTGCATGGGTTTGGTAAAGTTTACAGGGGCTTGGTAAAGTTTACTGGGGCTTGGTAATGTTTACAGGGGCTTGGTAAAGTTTGGGGCTCGGTAAAGTTTGTAGGGGCTTGGTGAAGTTTACAGGGGTTTGATAAAGTTTACAGGGGCTTGGTACAGTTTACAGGGGCTTGGTACAGTTTACAGGGGGTTTGTAAAGTTTACAGGGGCTTGGTAAAGTTTGCAGGGGCTTGGTAAAGTTTACAGGGGCTTGGTAAAGTTTGCAGGGGCTTGGTAAAGTTTGCAGGGGCTTGGTAAAGTTTGCAGGGGCTTGGTAAAGTTTGCAGGGGCTCAGTAAAGTTTGCAGGGGCTCAGTAAAGTTTGCAGAGGCTCTGTAAAGTTTGCAGGGGCTTGGTAAAGTTTGCAGGGGCTTGGTAAAGTTTACAGGGGCTTGGTAAAGTTTGCAGGGGCTTGGTAAAGTTTGCAGGGGCTTGGTAAAGTTTGCAGGGGCTTGGTAAAGTTTGCAGGGGCTCGGTAAAGTTTGCAGGGGCTCAGTAAAGTTTGCAGGGGCTCAGTAAAGTTGGCAGAGGCTCTGTAAAGTTTGCATGGGTTTGGTAAAGTTTACTGGGGCTTGGTAAAGTTTGCAGCGGCTTGGTAAAGTTTGCTGGAGCTCTGTAAAGTTCGCAGGGGCTTGGTAAAGTTTGCAGGCGGTTGGTAAAGTTTACTGGGGTTTGATAAAGTTTACAGGGGTTTGATAAAGTTTGCAGGGACTTGGTAAAGTTTGCAGGGACTTGGTAAAGTTTACAGGGGCTTGGTAAAGTTTGCAGGGACTTGGTAAAGTTTGCAGGGACTTGGTAAAGTTTGCAGGGGCTTGGTAAAGTTTACAGGGGCTTGGTAAAGTTTGCAGGGACTTGGTAAAATTTGCAGGGACTTGGTAAAGTTTGCAGGCGGTTGGTAAAGTTTACTGGGGTTTGATAAAGTTTACAGGGGCTTGGTAAAGTTTGCTGGGGTTTGATAAAGTTTACAGGGGTTTGATAAAGTTTGCAGGGGCTTGGTAAAGTTTGCAGGGGCTTGGTAAAGTTTACAGGGGCTTGGTAAAGTTTGCAGGGACTTGGTAAAGTTTGCAGGGGCTTGGTAAAGTTTACAGGGGCTTGGTAAAGTTTGCAGGGGCTTGGTAAAGTTTGCAGGGACTTGGTAAAGTTTGCAGGGACTTGGTAAAGTTTACAGGGGCTTGGTAAAGTTTGCAGGGACTTGGTAAAGTTTGCAGGGGCTTGGTAAAGTTTGCAGGGACTTGGTAAAGTTTGCAGGGGCTTGGTAAAGTTTACAGGGGCTTGGTAAAGTTTGCAGGGGCTTGGTAAAGTTTGCAGGGACTTGGTAAAGTTTGCAGGGGCTTGGTAAAGTTTACAGGGGCTTGGTAAAGTTTGCAGGGGCTTGGTAAAGTTTGCAGGGGCTTGGTAAAGTTTGCAGGGGCTTGGTAAAGTTTGCAGGGGCTCGGTAAAGTTTGCAGGGGCTCAGTAAAGTTTGCAGGGGCTCAGTAAAGTTTGCAGAGGCTCTGTAAAGTTTGCATGGGTTTGGTAAAGTTTACTGGGGCTTGGTAAAGTTTGCAGCGGCTTGGTAAAGTTTGCTGGAGCTCTGTAAAGTTCGCAGGGGCTTGGTAAAGTTTGCAGGCGGTTGGTAAAGTTTACTGGGGTTTGATAAAGTTTACAGGGGTTTGATAAAGTTTGCAGGGACTTGGTAAAGTTTGCAGGGACTTGGTAAAGTTTACAGGGGCTTGGTAAAGTTTGCAGGGACTTGGTAAAGTTTGCAGGGACTTGGTAAAGTTTGCAGGGGCTTGGTAAAGTTTACAGGGGCTTGGTAAAGTTTGCAGGGACTTGGTAAAATTTGCAGGGACTTGGTAAAGTTTGCAGGCGGTTGGTAAAGTTTACTGGGGTTTGATAAAGTTTACAGGGGCTTGGTAAAGTTTGCTGGGGTTTGATAAAGTTTACAGG
Organism: Prochilodus magdalenae; assembly: GCA_024036415.1. Classification (NCBI taxonomy): domain Eukaryota; kingdom Metazoa; phylum Chordata; class Actinopteri; order Characiformes; family Prochilodontidae; genus Prochilodus; species Prochilodus magdalenae. Next base: position 48,216 of record JAMWET010000012.1, on the reverse strand, counting down.
GGTTTGATAAAGTTTGCAGGGGCTTGGTAAAGTTTGCAGGGGCTTGGTAAAGTTTACAGGGGCTTGGTAAAGTTTGCAGGGACTTGGTAAAGTTTGCAGGGGCTTGGTAAAGTTTACAGGGGCTTGGTAAAGTTTGCAGGGGCTTGGTAAAGTTTGCAGGGACTTGGTAAAGTTTGCAGGGGCTTGGTAAAGTTTACAGGGGCTTGGTAAAGTTTGCAGGGACTTGGTAAAGTTTGCAGGGGCTTGGTAAAGTTTGCAGGGACTTGGTAAAGTTTGCAGGGGCTTGGTAAAGTTTACAGGGGCTTGGTAAAGTTTGCAGGGGCTTGGTAAAGTTTGCAGGGACTTGGTAAAGTTTGCAGGGACTTGGTAAAGTTTACAGGGGCTTGGTAAAGTTTGCAGGGACTTGGTAAAGTTTGCAGGGACTTGGTAAAGTTTGCAGGGACTTGGTAAAGTTTGCAGGCGGTTGGTAAAGTTTACTGGGGTTTGATAAAGTTTACAGGGGCTTGGTAAAGTTTGCTGGGGTTTGATAAAGTTTACAGGGGTTTGATAAAGTTTACAGGGGCTTGGTAAAGTTTGCAGGGGCTTGGTAAAGTTTACAGGGGTTTGATAAAATTTACAGGGGCTTGGTAAAGTTTACAGGGGCTTGGTAAAGTTTGCAGGGGCTTGGTAAAGTTTGCAGGGGCTTGGTAAAGTTTACAGGGGTTTGATAAAATTTACAGGGGCTTGGTAAAGTTTACAGGGGTTTGATAAAGTTTGCAGGGGCTTGGTAAAGTTTGCAGGGGCTTGGTAAAGTTTACAGGGGTTTGATAAAATTTACAGGGGCTTGGTAAAGTTTGGGGCTCAGTAAAGTTTACAGGGGTTTGATAAAGTTTACAGGGGCTTGGTAAAGTTTACAGGGGTTTGATAAAATTTACAGGGGCTTGGTGTCCTGGTTACTCCACACTGTCCATCCTGGAACTCATTCACTAATTAACAAGCTCCTCATGAGCTACGTCAGGTATGTTGGAGTAAAGAAAACACAAAGCTTCACAGAACTGACCTCGGGATCCCCGCTGCCAGCTGACTGTCATTTCCTCCATGTTGGCGTCCGTGTGAAGTTTGTCCACGGAGTTTCTGGAATTGAAATGCCATTGACTTCAGCTCTGAGAGCACATGTTGCTCCTTCTCCCATCTATGACAAATCCTTAATGTGACAAAACAACTCCACCTAAGACAGGGCTGGAGGGAGTCTCTGAGGGCTCAAACAGGAGAACACCCATCGTCTTCCCGTCACCTCCGTAATCTGTGGCCCTCCTGAGGTGCCTCCGCCTTTCACCCCGGACCCTCGTCATGGTGCTGGTGACATCAGTAACCTGAGACTGTGTAGTGGTCTGGGTGCTAACCAGTGGGGCTTAGGTACACCCAGGGGGGCCGTCCAGCAAACATGCCACAACTAGCAGCTAAGCTGCTTTATTCTAGCTAAGGCACTAGAACCTCAGTCCTAATAGCAATCAGCAGCTAAGGCATTAGAACCTCAGTCCTAATAGCAACCAGCTAAGGCATTAGAACCTCAATCCTAATAGCAACCAGCAGCTAACCTACTTTATTCTAGCTAAGGCATTAGAACCTCAGTCCTAATAGCAACCAGCTAAGGCATTAGAACCTCAGTCCTAATAGCAGCCAGCAGCTAACCTACTTTATTCTAGCTAAGGCATTAGAACCTCAGTCCTAATAGCAACCAGCTAAGGCATTAGAACCTCAGTCCTAATAGCAACCAGCAGCTAACCTACTTTATTTTAGCTAAGGCATTAGAACCTCAGTCCTAATAGCAAGCAGCTAACCTGCTTTATTCTAGCTAAGGCATTAGAACCTCAGTCCTAATAGCAACCAGCAGCTAACCTGCTTTATTCTAGCTAAGGCATTAGAACCTCAGTCCTAATAGCAATCAGCAGCTAACCTGCTTTATTCTAGCTAAGGCATTAGAACCTCAGTCCTAATAGCAACCAGCAGCTAACCTGCTTTATTCCAGCTAAGGCATTAGAACCTCAGTCCTAATAGCAACCAGCAGCTAATCTTCTTTATTCTAGCTAAGGCATTAGAACCTCAGTCCTAATAGCAACCAGCAGCTAACCTGCTTTATTCCAGCTAAGGCATTAGAACCTCAGTCCTAATAGCAGCCAGCAGCTAACCTGGTTTATTCTAGCTAAGGCATTAGAACCTCAGTCCTAATAGCAACCAGCAGCTAACCTGGTTTATTCCAGCTAAGGCATTAGAACCTCAGTCCTAATAGCAACCAGCAACTAACCTGGTTTATTCTAGCTAAGGCATTAGAACCTCAGTCCTAATAGCAACCAGCAGCTAACCTGGTTTATTCTAGCTAAGGCATTAGAACCTCAGTCCTAATAGCAACCAGCAGCTAACCTGCTTTATTCCAGCTAAGGCATTAGAACCTCAGTCCTAATAGCAACCAGCAGCTAATCTTCTTTATTCTAGCTAAGGCATTAGAACCTCAGTCCTAATAGCAACCAGCAGCTAACCTGCTTTATTCCAGCTAAGGCATTAGAACCTCAGTCCTAATAGCAACCAGCAGCTAACCTGCTTTATTCCAGCTAAGGCATTAGAACCTCAGTCCTAATAGCAACCAGCAGCTAACCTGCTTTATTCTAGCTAAGGCATTAGAACCTCAGTCCTAATAGCAGCCAGCAGCTAACCTGCTTTATTCTAGCTAAGGCATTAGAACCTCAGTCCTAATAGCAACCAGCAGCTAACCTACTTTATTCCAGCTAAGGCATTAGAACCTCAGTCCTAATAGCAGCCAGCAGCTAACCTGTATTATTCTAGCTAAGGCATTAGAACCTCAGTCCTAATAGCAGCCAGCAGCTAACCTGCTTTATTCTAGCTAAGGCATTAGAACCTCAGTCCTAATAGCAACCAGCAGCTAACCTGCTTTATTCTAGCTAAGGCATTAGAACCTCAGTCCTAATAGCAACCAGCAGCTAACCTACTTTATTTCAGCTAAGTCATTAGAACCTCAGTCCTAATAGCAACCAGCAGCTAGCCTACTTTATTCTAGCTAAGGCATTAGAACCTCAGTCCTAATAGCAACCAGCAGCTAACCTGCTTTATTCTAGCTAATTCAATAAAAACAAGGAGACCATCATTAGAACCTTACACCTAGTGACCATTACCAACAAGCTTACTTCATTCTAGCTAATTCATTAGAACCAAGTAGCAAAAAAAGCCTTACACCCAGTGACAACTATCACTAATTCAGTAGAACCAATTAGCTTATTTCATTATAGCTGTCATTAGAACCCTACACCCAGTGACGGCTACCACTAATTCAGTAGAACCAATCACCCTACTTCATTATAGCTGTCATTAGAACCCTACACCCAGTGATGGTTACCACTAATTCAGTAGAACCAATTAGCTTACTTCCTTATAGCTGTCATTAGAACCCTACACTGAGTGACAACTACCACTAGTTAGTTAGAACCAATTACCCTACTTCATTTTTGCTGTCATTAGAACCCTACGCCCAGTGACGTCTACCACTAATTCAGTAGAACCAATTACCCTACTTCATTATAGCTGTCATTAGAACCCTACACCCAGTGACAACTACCTCTAATTCAGTAGAACCAATTACCCTACTTCATTATAGCTGTCATTAGAACCTTACACCCAGTGACCACCACCACTAATTCAGTAGAACCAATTACCCTACTTCATTATAGCTGTTATTAGAACCCTACACCCAGTGACAACTAGAACCAATTACCCTACTTCATTATAGCTGTCATTAGAACCCTACACCCAGTGACGGCTACCACTAATTCAGTAGAACCAATTACCCTACTTCATTATAGCTGTCATTAGAACCCTACACCCAGTGAACGCTACCACTAATTCAGTAGAACCAATTACCCTACTTCATTATAGCTGTCATTAGAACCCTACACCCAGTGACCACCACCACTAATTCAGTAGAACCAATTACCCTACTTCATTATAGCTGTCATTAAAACCCTACACCCCATGACAAGTACCGCTAATTCAATAGAACCAATTACCCTACTTCATTATAGCTGTCATTAGAACCCTACACCCAGTGACCACCACCACTAATTCAGTAGAACCAATTAAACTACTTCATTATAGCTGTCATTAGAACCCTACACCCAGTGACAACCACCACTAATTCAGTAGTACCAATTACCCTACTTCATTATAGCTGTCATTAGAACCCTACACCCAGTGATGGTTACCACTAATTCAGTAGAACCAATTACCCTACTTCATTATAGCTGTCATTAGAACCTCACACCCAGTGACAACTACTGATAATTCAGTAGAACCAATTAGCTTACTTCATTATTGCTGTCATTAGAACCCTACACCCAGTGACCACCACCACTAATTCAGTAGAACCAATTACCCTACTTCATTAAAGCTGTCATTAGAACCCTACACCCAGTGAACGCTACCACTAATTCTGTAGAACCTATTAGCTTAGTGACAACTACCAACAACCCATTAGGATCCAGCCCACCAATGAGAACCATTACCCATGAACAGAACGTGTACCATAACAGCTGACTGCGTATGAATGAGTTGAACTGTTGTTTGGAGATCTATGGGTTCCCCCACGGCTCTTTGATGGTTCAGTCCAGGGACAACGGGGTCAGTGCTGAAGGACCCACGCAGGAGACTCACCACTGGCTCCACCCTGTAAACCCGAGAGAGCTTACGCACACAGAGGATCATCACTTCTTCATGGAGGCCTTTATAATTCATCATATTAAACGAGCCCAGTTTTATAGGGGGTAGCAGGGAGGGTGCAAAGCAGCATACAACCCTTAATGAACATGCCTCAGGGTGGAGGCGCGGTCTGTCTGTTCCGAGGGCTCGCCGCCATCACAGGCCTGTGCAGTTAGGTAGCTAGGTCACGCTCCTGGAGATTCGTAAACACATGGCAGTTATGGTAACACCACTGCGGCCGGGGTTTGCCGCAGTTCAAAAGGAAGTCCTGAAGCCTCCATTTAGGCCTGACTAAGGACGCTCGCTGCAGCTAGGCCAGCCTGTTAGCCACCGCAAAAATAAACCCCAGCCTAATTGGAATTTATTTATTTTGGAGGACCAGCAGTTACACAGTTTGTGCAGGCAAGTGAAACGTTTACCTGTTTAGCCATAATGTTAAAACAGCTGAACCTCAGTGGCCCCATAATCTGCCCCAGGCCCCGCTCCTGTAGGGCTCTTAACTGGTAGGATAACAGTATAGTACAATATCATCACTGTGCAAATAGGTCGAGTGTATAACTCTAAGCTCTAAATGTAGGTACTGTGGTATACACTGAGTCTGTTCTACAGTTTCTCATTAGGTCGAGTGTATAACTCTAAGCTCTACATGTAGGTATTGTGGTATACACTGAGTCTGTTCTACAGTTTCTCATTAGGTCGAGTGTATAACTCTAAGCTCTAAATGTAGGTACTGTGGTATACACTGAGTCTGTTCTACAGTTTCTCATTAGGTCGAGTGTAAAACTCTAAGCTCTAAATATAGATACTGTGGTATACACTGAGTCTGTTCTACAGTTTCTCATTAGGTCGAGTGTATAACTCTAAGCTCTAAATATAGATACTGTGGTATACACTGAGTCTGTTCTACAGTTTCTCATTAGGTCGAGTGTATAACTCTAAGCTCTACATGTAGGTATTGTGGTATACACTGAGTCTGTTCTACAGTTTCTCATTAGGTCGAGTGTATAACTCTAAGCTCTAAATGTAGGTACTGTGGTATACACTGAGTCTGTTCTACAGTTTCTCATTAGGTGGAGTGTATAACTCTAAGCTCTAAATGTAGGTACTGTGGTATACACTGAGTCTGATCTACAGTTTCTTATTAGGTTGAGTGTATAACTCTAAGCTCTAAATGTAGGTACTGTGGTATACACTGAGTCTGTCCTCAGTTTCTTATTAGGTCGAGTGTATAACTCTAAGCTCTAAATGTAGGTACTGTGGTATACACTGAGTCTGTTCTACAGGTTCTCATTAGGTCGAGTGTATAACTCTAAGCTCTAAATGTAGGTACTGTGGTATACACTGAGTCTGTTCTGACGTACACTGCAGTAGCTATGAACGGATTAGCTGAAAGTGAAGTGAAATGGTCTGCTGTGCCTCAGTCTGAGTGAGGCAGCGAGACGGCCGAGTGACTTGTGCGAGGTTTAGGAGGAGGAATCGCAGGACAGCTTGAAAGATGCTGCACAGGGGAGAGTTTTCACTCGTTAAAGCAGCTCTGGGGTCCGAGTTCAAGACCCCAATCAATCACGGTGAAATGAAACGGCCCTGTAATCCAGATTAGTGGGCTCTGTAAGGCTGTTCTCCCAGATTCAGGAGGTTTAAAATGTTACCATTTCTATATTTCATAATGATATGCACAGAGGCACAGAGGCAGAGAGGCAGAGAGGCACAGAGGCACAGAGGCACATGGGTAACATGGGTAACATGCATTGTAGGCATAACCATAATCACTGTATCACAGCTGGCAGAAACCCACCCTGTGTACATGTACATGCAAAACATCCATGGTCAGGACCCCCACAGGACCACCACAGAGAAGGTACTATGTGGGTGGTGGATCATTCTCAGCACTGCAGTGACACTGACGTGGTGGTGGTGGTGGTGTTAGTGTGTGTGGTGCTGGTGTGAGTGGATCAGACATAGCAGTGCTGCTGGACACCTCAGTGTCCCTACTGGACTTAGAATCGTCCACCAACCCAAACTATCCAATGTCCTTTTGGACTCGTCCTGTGAACACTGATGAGGGTCTAGAGGATGGCCAACCCAAACTGTGAAGCAGCAGACAAGCTATTGTCTAATACTGCACAACACACACTAGTACACCGCCACCGCACGTCAGTCACTGCTGGACTGAGACTCGTCAGCAAACCTGAACTATCCAGCCTATAGCGTCCTGTGGGCAGTGTCCTGTGAGGCAGCATCCTGTGGGCAGCGTCCTGTGAGGCAGCGTCCTGTGAGGCAGCGTCCTGTGAGGCAGCGTCCTGTGAGGCAGCGTCCTGTGAGGCAGCGTCCTGTGGGCAGCGTCCTGTGGGCAGCGTCCCGTGGGCAGCGTCCCGTGGGCAGCGTCCCGTTGGCAGCGTCCTGTGGGCGGCGTCCTGTGGGCAGCGTCCTGTGATGCAGCGGCCTGTGGGCAGTGTCCTGTGGGCAGCGGCCTGTGAGGCAGCGGCCTGTGGGGAGCATCCCATGGGCGGCGTCCTGTGGGTAGTGTCCCATGGGTAGCGTCCCGTGGGCAACGTCCTGTGAGGCAGCGTCCTGTGAGGCAGCGTCCTGTGAGCAGCGTCCTGTGGGTAGCGTCCCATGGGCAGCGTCCTGTGGGTAGAGTTCTGTGGGTAGTGTCCTGTGGGCAGCGTTCTGTGGGTAGTGTCCTGTGAGGCAGCGTCCTGTGGGCAGCGTCCTGTGAGGCAGCATCCTGTGGGTAGCGTCCTGTGGGTAGCGTCCCGTGGGTAGCGTCCCATGGGCAGTGTCCTGTGCCCACTGCTGAACGACTGGAGGATACCCAACACTGCACTGTGCAGCAGCAGATGAGCTATCGTCTCTGACTGTCCATCTACAAGGTGGAGCAGCAAGGTAGGAGTGTCTAATAGAGTGGACAGTGAGTGGACACAGTGTCTAAACACTCCAGCAGCACTGCTGTGTCTGATCCCCTCACACCAGCACCACACACACTAACACACCACCACCATGTCAGTGTCACTGCAGTGCTGAGAATGAGCCACCCCCCACATAGTACCTGCTCTGTGGTGGTCCTGTGGGGGTCCCGATCACAGAACAGATGAGCTACAGTGTTGAATTCTGGCTATTCTGTCCATTTCTTGGTAATTCATGACAAGCCGGCTGTCTGTTTCTCACTCTGTTGGTTCATGCACTCCCTGCCCTCCTTTCGAGCCTCCGCTCTCTCAGGGACACGTGTTCCAGCTAGCTCCTGAGAAGCGCGAGCGATTCGTTAAATCTGATTTAGTAAATGGCGCGGAGGAAATTTGCAGTTGAGTTTGTGGAGATTAGAGAAAAGTTGCCCCTCCGAGGCCTGCTCTTCTGGTGGTGTTGGTGGGGGGTGGTGTAATATAGCCATCATATCCAGGGGCATGCCACCGCGGGCCAGCTGGAACTGTTTACCTCCTGATATACAGGGCCTGTCTTCAGCGCCGGTTTAGGCCGCGTAAAAAAGAAAGCTCCTTCTGTTTTCCGTCTTTGACAGTCGTTCCCTGGCTGCGAGCGGGACCCCTGTGAATTCATGGCTTTCCCTTCCCCTCGTTTGGACTTGTCCGAGGGTTCCGAGGATGAAGGCAAATCCAGGGGAAGCGCCAGAAGTGCGGGGAAACGTTGCAACATCGGTGCGCCCGATATACGGATATATACAGGAGCAGGAGAGCGCAGCCATCCGTCATACTGAGCACCGTTCGGGTCGGCGTGGCGGAAAGGCGAAAGGGCTTTCGCTCGTAAAACGGGAGGCTCAGCGTCTGCTCCGATTGTCTTCACGGGGCTGGTGGGGGTGGGGGCGGGGTGGCTAGATAGGAAGAGCCATTGGTGTATATCCGACAGGGGTCTGCGCTTTGTCGTTTCCCAGGCCTGTGGAAATGGGGAACACATTAGAAAACCAGAGTGGTAGTCCTACACCCTGGGAACATCTGGATGCATTGGTTATTATGCCATAATGCAAAGAATGGAGCCATTGTTTTAGCCAATTACACGTCCATATACTGCCAAGCGTATCCTGCAGCATGAAGGAGCGCTCCGGAGATAATGTTGTGCGAGCAATTTGCATGGCTTCTTTATGAAAAGGCTCTTATGTTGCTATTGAAAGCACAACATTCCCAATCCCGTGCGGTCTGTTCCTAATCACCTCGCAAAGAAAACCTCTGGAGGGAATCCACTGATATGGAAAAGCCAGGCTGAAGCTGATCTTGTGGTAAACTCTTTCCTGACGGTCCGTGGGGGGAGCAGAAAGGGAACTTCAGGCGTATCGATTTCCGAACGCAATGGTACAGTGTTGTGCAAAAGCTTCGCCGAAGTCCGAGACCACCCTTTCGTTCCCACTTTGCCGTCAAGCTTTCCACTTGTGAGGTACATAATGGGTATCACTTGAGGGGATACAGTAGAAGATTGCATACAGGAGGTACGGTACACATGCGACCCCTAACAACCACCCGGAAGACATGGCAGGACCACCCACACTTCCCCTTGCGTTAGTATTGAAAGCCTACGTCTTTCAGAGACAGGACAACGTCAAGCTCCACTCTTGCTTCGGAACATCCACAGGTGTTTCTCTCCATCCTTCCACTGGGAGAAGAAGAAGACGCTGGCCAGATCAGGAGACCCACCAGAGTGTCTCTGTTAACACCACCACACTGTACACAGTGCCTCACACGGGCTCTTAAGATTGCCAACGGGACCATACCGGGCTCTGGCGACCGGTCTGATGAGTCACGGTACCCGTTGTTTTCGAGGTGATGGTTGGGTTTGTGTGCAATGCAGACCCCTTGGTTGAGATCTTTGGAAGTAACAGAAGACCACCACAAGCCTAGGTTTTCAAGGCCTACAGCCATCAGTGAAGAATGGTGGAGGATCAAGGAAGAATCTGGAAGTGCACAGCAACATCTGGAGTCCCTCTCTGGAGAACCCTGACTGATTGGGACTGAGGCAGTTTACTCTACCGCAAGATAATGACGCTGAGCACTCTGCTGAGAACCTTGAGAAGCTCTGTTCAAACCAAGAAGCTGCTGGAGTTCTCAGAACCATGGGCGAGTTTCTGGATGTAGGCCACAGCAGTGTTGGTGGACGCCTTCCCTGGCACCAGGAGAATTCCCTGTAGACTGGGATTTCAGCCACTGCTGGTAGACCCGTATGACCTGCACCTACACCTGCAGATTCAGCTACTTCCTTCACACTATGGTCTTTGGCCACGCCCTCATGCAGTCATCGTTATGACATCTGCCCAACAAAGACTGCAGTGGTGTCGTACCAGACGGTCATGGAGTGACTCAGAATGGCAGCGGGTCATCTTCAGTGACGAGTCCCGCTTTAGTCTTGGTGGAGACGCCCAACGAATCCGTGGGTGGAGGCACCGTGGTCAGCACCGAGATGAACGGTTTGTTGTCACACGTCCAGAAGACCTGGTGTCCCTCCACCTCCACCCCTACCGCACCATCTGCAGGAACTGTGTGAGGATGTTCAAGCTGCATGGGATGGAGTATCACAGGACACCATTAGGAACCTCTACAGCTCCATACCGAGACGTCTGGCGTGTTGGGTTAGCAAACACGGCGACCCGACGCCATACTGAGAGACAGACTTCTGTATGTGTAGCTCAATAAATATTGATCATATCAGTCTAAATTTATCATCAGTTATTGATCCTGGTCACCTTTATCCTCCTTCCCAACACCACCGCACTCCCACACCTCCATCTGGGTGCAGCTGTTCTTTTGATGGTGGGTCTATAATGGCTGGAAATTGGGTGGTCTCTGACTTTTGCACAGTATGAGGTCATTTAGCGTTATTCCACAAAGTCTGGGATCTGGTCGGAAATGTCACGGTTGCCATGGATATTGAAAGCCTTTCTTCCCTCTCAGCACGTTAGCTCATTTTCCCCTCCAGCCGCAGCTGGCGTTTGAAAGAAAGCGGGCTTATCTCACCCGCTCTGAACGTGTCCGAATCCTCCCCAGCCTTTTAAAGCCAGACATCAGACGGAGTTCTACAGCATGGCTCACACGTGGAGGTGATGATGTGTAGGCCTGGTGGTCTGAGTCCTACAGAGGATTCCTGGAGACTCTCCTCTCAGCTGCTGGAATACCTGGCTGCTGACGCCGTTCCTGCTTAGCATGACGTTTACTCAAAGGGCTCATTCATGAGTCTGAAGCCAGGGCTGCAGTCTAGTCGGCAGTGGGGGGATGGGTGGGTGGGGTGGTGCCATGACAAGCTGCTTCTACCAACCCTGACGGAAACATTCAGGCAGGCCCGGGTTTCCTGGAGAGCCCTTTTCCTTTTTTGTTGTTTGGGAATTGCGTAATTTAAATATGAATCTGCTAGATATATGTAAGCATGTTGTTTATAGATGCTAATTAATGCTGATACTGACCTCACTAATCAGATCCTCACAGCAATGTTCCAACATCAGTATCTGACCTCAACAATGCCAAGTTAAATTTGTTAGTACCTAGCTTCACTGAGGCGCAATCAAATTCTCACAGCAATGTTCCAACAATGCCAAGTTAAATTCGTTAGTACCTAGCTTCACTGAGGAGCAATCAAATTCTCACAGCAATGTTCCAACATCAGTACCATACCTTACTAATGCTCCATCAGATCCTCACAGCAATGTTCCACCATCAGTATCTGTCCTCGCTAATGCGCTATCAAATCCTCACAGCAATGTTCCAGCATCTGTAATTGACCTCACTAATACTCAATCAAATCCTCGCAGCAATGTTCCAACATCAGTACCTGACCTCACTAATACTCAATCAAATCCTCGCAGCAATGTTCCAACATCAGTACCTGACCTCAATAATGCTCAATCAAATCCTGACAGCAATTTTCCATCATCAGTATCTGACCTCACTGATATTCAATCCTATCCTCACAGCAATGTTCCACAAATCAGTACCTGATCTCATTAATGCTCAATCAGATCCTCACAGCAATGTTTCACTGATATTCAATCCTATCCTCACAGCAATGTTCCACAAATCAGTACCTGATCTCATTAATGCTCAATCAGATCCTCACAGCAATGTTCCAACATCAGTACCTGATCTTACTAATGCTCAATCAAATCCTCACAGCAATGTTCCATCATCAGTATCTGACCTCACTGATATTCAATCCTATCCTCACAGCAATGTTCCAACATCAGTATCTGACCTCACTAATGCTCAATCAAATCCTCACAGCCATGTTCCACCATCAGTATCTGTCCTCACTAATGCTCAATCAAATCCTCACAGCAATGTTCCACCATCAGTATCTGTCCTCACTAATGCTCAATCAAATCCTCACAGCAATGTTCCAACATCAGTACCTGTTCTCACTAATGCTCAATCAAATCCTCACAGCAATGTTTGAACATCAGTATCTGACCTCATTAATATTCAATCAAATCTTCACAGCAGTGTTCCACCATCAGTACCTGACCTCACTAATGCTCAATCAAATCCTCACAGCAATGCTCCAACATCAGTATCTGACCTCAAAAATGCTCAATCAAATCCTCACAGCAATGTTCCAACATCAGTACCTGACCTCACTAACGCCCCAACAAATCCTCACAGCAATGTTCCAACATTAGTACCTGACCTCACTAATGCTCAATCAAATCCTCACAGCAATGTTCCACCATCAGTATGTGACCTCATTAATGCTCAATCAAATCCTCACAGCAATGTTCCAACATCAGTACCTAACATCAATAATGCTCAATCAAATCCTCACAGCAATGTTCCAACATCAGTACCTAACATCAATAATGCTCAATCATATCCTCACAGCAATGTTCCACCATCAGTATCTGTCCTCACTAATGCCCAACCAAATCCTCACAGCAATGTTCCATCATCAGTATCTGTCCTCACTAATGCCCAATCAAATCCTTACAGCAATGTTCCACCATCAGTATCTGTCCTCACTAATGCTCAATCAGATCCTCACAGCAATGTTCCATCTTCAGTACCTGATCCCATTAATGCTCAATCAGATCCTCACAGCAATGTTCCAACGTCAGTACCTGACCTCCCTAATGCTCAGTCAAATCCTCACAGCAATGTTCCATCATCAGTATCTGACCTCACTGATATTCAATCCTATGCTCACAGCAATGTTCCACCATCAGTACCTGACCTCATTAATGCTCTATCAGATCCTCACAGCTATGTTCAACATCTTGTGTACAGTCCTCCCAGAGGAACGGAGGCTGTAACTCCACAGTACTAGCACCGCTTCAGACGGACCTCTGGAGTCTACAAGCGCCTGGAGCTAAACGTTAATGATGTTCACTAGCAGGGGAGCGGGGTCCTAACGCGGCCTCTGTGGTTGTCGCTCCATGCTCAAACCCAACACAACTCTGTGTTCTGCACGTTTCCAGGGGATGGGTGGTCTCCTAGGTGTCCTTGCAGACCGTTTCTGATGCCTAAACGGGCCAGCTGCCGACTGGGTAATCAGTCTGTTCACACCCTGTGCTGACGCAATACGCCGTGAGTAAGGTGAGGAGTGGAGCGTGCAGTCGTTTCCCAGAACCCGCTGTGTTAGTCACCGCCTATAACCAATAACCAGGCGCTGTACGGAGGCGCGATTAGGCTGCGGTCGCCGTCTCCTCACTGGTGGTACTTCCAATTATTTATAGGGCTTGGCAGCGCTGGTGAGTATTCAGTGCACAGCGTAGCGGCGATGTGCTGATGATTGATGGCAATCATTTGGCACGTCTGATGATGGGGGTCTTCTGCAGGAGCCCCTCAGCCCAAATCGAGACAGCCAGGAGGCAGGCTGCCAGATTGTCATTATCCCCTTAAACTGTATGTTTATAATCCTCCTGTGGTGGAAAGTTTTATGGAGTCTAAATTTGTGTTCTTTGGAAGCGACCGAAGGCAGCGTGTACCATGGTGGGGGATCAAGGGGCTGCGAGTTTGGGGCATGTACAAGACGTCTGGAGGTGCTAGGATTTTCACTGAAGGCATCATGAATGCAAACTGACTTGGATACATTAGGCAGTCCTGCTGGGGGGGCGTGGGGACGTGGGGCTTCTAGGGTAAGACAATGATGCTAAGCACGCTGCTGAGAACACCTAGAACCTTTAGACTTAGAACACTGGTTCCCAAGCTGGTGGCAGTCCCGGACCCCTTCAGGCATGTGAACACCTACTGCATACCTCCTACATGATCAAACATGGCTAATGATTGAATACACCAAGAAGTGAAGGGGCGGTGCCTCGGGGGACGGCTTGGGAACGCCCACACCTGTATGAGATCTGAGGTGTGGTCTTGTAAGTGTGGTTGAAGTGGGTGCTGGGACGGATGGGGCGTTCCATTCCGAAGTTGTGCGGCTATTTGGTGTTTCTCGATCCACAGTGCGTATGGGAAATAGGTCATAGGTCATAGTAATAATACCCACCCACAGTGGACAGCGCAGTGGACAGCACATTGGACAGCGCAGTGGACAGCACAGTGGCAGCCCACGGGTGCTTAATGGTTGTAACCGGTGACGTCTGGCTAAAGCCGTCCGTGGGGCGTCCCTATGTCCATATCCCACAGGCCAGATCAGGAGACCCACCAGAGTGTCTCTGTTAACACCACCCCACTGCACACAGTGCCTCACATGGGCTCTTAAGGTTGCCAACGGTACCATACCGGGCTCTGGCGACCTGTGGCATGGACTGATGAATCACGGTACCCGTTGTTTCGAGGTGATGGTTGGGTTTGTGTGCATTGCAGACCCCTTGAAGTCATGGACCCCAGCTGTCAACAAGGCACTATGCAGGCTGGTGGTGGCTCCATACCTGGAGGGTGTTCTCATGGCATGGGTTGTGCCTACTGGTCTCAACCCATCATTCACTGGTGCCCGTTATGTGGCACTGGACGTCATGTCCCCCCACAGTCATGGGATATTCCAGCAGCACCGTTCCATTGGGCCCAGGTTGTCCAGAACTGTCTCGAGGAGCATTCTGGAGAGTTCAGATGAATGGTGCGGCCTGCACGTTTGCCCGACCCGACCCCAGAGGATACGGCATTCCCCCATCATGGTATGGGCTTTCCCGAGTGGTCCCCGGAGGTACCGTCCATGCCTCTGCAGTGCTGTGAGAGACCCTGCGTCTGGAAACGATGCTCACTTTTATCTGATGGTCTGCAGCATGTCAGACGGGGTCACTCGGCTCCACTCGGTCAGTGTGGAGTCAGAGTTAACCCGGGGTGCGTCTCCTCTTCGGATGACGTTCAGGATGTGAGCTGGCTCAGGGTTTTGGGTTCGGAGCGCCGGGCCCTGCTGCCTAATCCAGGAACGTGCAGCATGCTGTCGCTGTGTTCCATTATTGGGCGGTAATTATCGCTAACAGCCCCTGTGAGATCATCTGCAGATTGGCACCGCGCGCTGTCTGTCTAATGTGCGAACGATTTACGAACTGCGGCCCTGTTTCGTCCTGGCGGCAGCTGCCTGCGAAGACTTTCCAGTCAGAGGCTGAAGCGGGTTTGTGCAGCTGCTGGTGGAATTATGTGCTTCATTGTTGTCCTCGTCTTCTCTGTGAACAAGCTGCCCTTTTGGACCGGAGTGCGGAGTGTGGCCTGTCGCCCGTGGGCTCCTGATTTTCAGTGAGAGTGGGGTGGGGGGCCACGTTTCACTGTCTGGGGTTGAATAGGGTTGCTATCTGATGCTGAAATGAGTCAACGGTTGGACATGTAGGGGTCCAATGATGAAGACCAGTGACGTTACAGTGACTTTGATGTTACTGTGGCTTTGTTGTGTGACCGTCAAATTCCAGTGATAAAAATTAGACATTAATTTGACATCATATTGAGAAAATAACCCAGTATTTTGAGTTTAAATCCTGGGAAATTACATCCTTACTTTAAATCCATAATCAGTCTAAGAAAATATATCATTATTTTCACATAAGTCAGAAATACCATTATTTTGACATAAGAAATCAAAATCTTGAGAAAGTAAGCCATTATTTTGACATTATAAGTCAAAATCTCCAAAAGACATCCATTAATTAAGTGAAAATCTCCAGAAAATAATCCGTTATATTATAAACCATTATTTAAATGAGAAAATTATATATAAATTTGACTTGAGAATATTAATTTGACATTTTGGCATCAGTAAATAAACGAAAAACAAAAAAACCTACTATGATTTTGACATAATCATTCAAAATCTTGAGAAAATAAACCAATATATTTAGCATAACGAGTCAACATAACGAATTAAGTCCTTATTTTGACATAATAAGTCAAAATCTAAAAATAAACAAAGCCTGTATTTTAACACAACCAGTCAAAAATTGAAAGAAAATAGAAATATAAGACATTAAGAAATAATGAATATAAAAATAAATAAATAAATAAATAAATAAAAATAAGAAAATAAGCCATTAATCAGTCAAAATCTGGAGATATTAAGACTTTATTTTAACAGATTAGGTCAAAATCTTCAGAAAATAGACCATAATTTTAACATAATTAATCAAAATCTTGAAAAATGAAACATCATTTATTATTATCAGGTAAAAGACTTAAATTTTTTTTTTTTTAAATAATGCTACAAATATGCCATTACTTTACCATAATCAGTCATAACTGAGAAAATAGGCCATTATTCTGGCATAAAGAATCAAAATCTCCTAAACATGAAGTCCTAATTTTGAAATAATGAGTCTCAGGACAATAAGCCAGTTTTCACATTTAAGGCATCTAGCTGAGGCTCGTATCCAGAGCGACTTAATCACATTACAGGTAGGCCAGTGTAGTGTTGGGAGTCTTGCCCAAGGACTCTTATTGGTATAGCACAGAGTAGTCACCCAGACTAGGAACTATGGTGTGGTAGCTCAACAAGTGGTGTTATGCATTGCGCCACACCAACAACATAATCATTATTTTGACATAATCATTCAAAATCTTGCGATTATAAACCATGGTACTGACATATCCGGTCATAATCTTCAGAAAATGGACCAGGATTTCAGCATAATCAGTGGAAATCTCGAGAAATGGAAATTTATTTAAAATTTGACTTAACATAATCCGTCAGAATCATGGAGAAGTAAGACTCTCGCTTGAGTTGTGGTGTATTTTGGATTTGCTCGCTCTCAGAGAAGCTGGAGGCAATTATGTTCTACAGGAAGTTGATAAAATAAATAATCCGTTATTAACTGGTAATTAGAGTTTTGTGCTTAAGCAGTTTTTTCCCACTAGAATCAAATTTTCCCTTGAAAAAAGAGGGTATGGGGTGCTCTGGGAGGAGGGGGAGGGTCTCCTGGGGGGCTCGGCCCTCTAACGTTAGTCCTTGTTCCACTCCGCATAAGCTGCATAACTGACACGACCCTACAGTACCATGACATACACTAACTCCAGCAGGCCTCGTTATGGCAAAGACATCGTGTTCAGTGACATCACCTGTTTATCTTCATACCAGGCTGCGGGGTCACCTCGTGAACACCTGACTCTGAAGCTCGGTGTACGCCATGGTGATGTAGACCTGGCGGAGTCAAGGCCAAATCAAACACTGCCAGTCTGTCATATTAGCAAAACCATACCGGTCTGATTCACGCTGTGCTAGAACCCATCATCCCACCTCAGAAGGAGTCACGATGACATCAGAAAACAGTGGCCTGGCGTTCTGTAAACTTGACCTCATAGTGGACCAACGCAGCCTTTATAACAGATGCCATAAAGGGCTTATATTGTAGTATAATGTAGCCTTATAAACACTGACCTACAGTCAAGTGCTACCTGTACTTTGCATATAGGTCCACCTTGATGCTCATATGTACATCGTCGACCTATAGCTTTGCCTGTGTTGAACTCTGAGTGGGCGGAGCTTCACCTAGCAACTCCCACAATTTCAATACCAATTTTAAGGCGTGTCTTAAACGATCATAAACGAGGTATCTTCAATACTGACTATAAACAGACACATGAAAGAGAGACCATGTGGTGCGCAGTCAGCCAAGAGACGGTGGGCGAACCATGCTTGCTAACTGCTATAGGTTAGCCGTTGGCTAACTGCTGGCATACGCAGCACTGAGAGTATAAACTGTGAACGTAAGTGGAGTTGTGCGCCAGAGCGTCTCTCAGTTACTACCTTTAACTGCCACAACTAGGCAGCCTATCAGAGTACAGCTGATGGGGAGGGGGAGGGTTTATTCTATAGACACACCCACTGCCCCAGGGAGGAGAGGTAGAGGCTTTTGTGCAAGCTGAACACAACAGTTCTGCTGGAGCTGTTAGCCAGCAGGCCGTGAAGAAGTTGCAGCACTTTGCTCGCCAGTCTTCTTGCTAGGCGTCCTGCTGGAGCTAGCCAGATGTCTCCAGACGTCTCCGCACTCAAACCATGTCCCTGCATGCTGCCGGTAGACTTTCTGCCTGTATCACCTCCACCAGTAACAGCTGTGTTTGGAATTGACATGGACTGGACCAGGTTCTGGATGTAGGCCACATTAATGTTCAGAAACTCTTGATCATCAGAGTGGTCCAGATTTGGTGGAGGCCTTCCCTGGCCCCATTCCGAGGAGAATTCCCTGTATACTGGGATTTGTGCCACTGCTGGTAGACCCGTATGACCGTACGCTTCCATCCACCTGCAGATTCAGCTACTTCCTTCACACTATGGTCTTTGGCCACGCCCACATGCAGTCCCTCCTATTAGCCAATCATTAACATCTGCTCTGGAGCGTATTCCACACATGGAGCGAGACATTCCCTGCACTGTAGCACCTCTTCCCAATCTATGGATCCCGTCACTCACACCCCGCAGCCATTTATAGCCCCGTCATCCTCATGTAGCGCCACCTGCAGGAGCCTGAAGCTACTACCACCTTAAACACGCAAGGTGACTCCAGTGAGCGCTTTCTCTTCACTCAGTTCATCTTATATTAGTCGTAGGACTGTGGGATTATTGGCCCACCTAGATGTTCTTACTTGTGTCAAGTCGTTTTATCTAGTAGAGTAGTTTTATTCCATTTGGCAGGTCATTTTGCGCATTTCAGGGAACACCAGCGCCAGAATAAGACACATTTCCAGATGTAATGACTCCAGAGTGTTGTAGTAATAGCTCATAATGTGCAAAACCAGCTAGATTGGCTAGATTAGCACAGTTTGTACTTGCTAAGATATCATTTTTGGGCCCTGCGTTTGGCATTTTCATAACCGCCAATGAACTTCCTTGAGCCAAAGGGCCTAGCGCTCAACTGCCGCCTCTGCAATTATGACGTAACGCATTAAACCATGCTCAGAAATTGGATTTACGTTCCGTGAAGAGGCGCTGAGCTCCTCTGTGGACAACCGCCCAGCATGTAGGCTTGTGCAATGAAGTGTATTTGTCATGAGTGTATCGCCATTATAAGCGTATTAGCATTACAGCCAGCGTGGTGCAGCGAGTCTGGACGGATTAATCCACCGGAGCTGCGCTGCGTCACTGTAAATGACATCTCGGGCCTGTTAATCTTCTGAAACCCGAGCGGGACGTGGGTGAAATAAAGCATGAGGCTGCAGAGCGGGAGGCTGTAACGAGAGCCGGGTAAAGGAGTCTATAGCGGATAATGAAAACAAGCAGAGAGCCCACAATTTACACTTTGGGGTCCCAATGAATCAGTGTTGGGTTACGGCTCCCCTAAAGAGAACCATACATCCTGAGCGCTGCGGCACGGCCCGCCGAGCACGTTCACAACTACGTGCGCCGCTAGCTGAATTGCACAACCTCCTGGGGTCGCGGGGTCACGGAGCGACAGTTATCCGCTGATTTATGCTGGAGGACTTGGGAATTCGAGCTATCTTCGGCGCTGGCAAGCTCTTATTTATGTAGTGCCCTCGCCGAGCCCTGACTGAGGAGGGTTCTCCGGGCTAATTAGCATCAGCGGGGAACCGGCGGAGTGTTCAGCGCTTGTGGAGAGGGACTAATGATTTCTGTGAAAGACACTTTTTTTTTTTTCCAAGTTTTGGTCGGGAAAAAAAATTCCTGAAACGCGAAATCGTCCGATCTGGCCTTGTTTTCTCCGAGCTGTCCGAGTACATGTGGTTGAGGCTAGAAGTTGCACCCAGGCTAACGACAGTCAAACCCAGAGCTCTTCCACAAGTCATACAACAGCTTGCGTGGGGCTTGAAACAGCCTGGAAGATCCCAGAAATTTCTGGAATGTGTTTGGGATGCTTCCGATTGGCAAACTGTCCTAGTGAGGAGTTAACCGTGTGCAGGGCTTACCCTGAGAGCCTGAAGGTATAGTCCCGTTGCCCTCGTAGTCCCCTAGAAAGTGAACTCCCCTGGGTATCCAGGCATGATTCCAAACAATGCGGAGTGTAAACATTCCGGAACGGGAACTCCGAACTGCACAGGAAGTAGTACGTTCAGGAAGCTGCAGGAAAGTTTACCATATCAGTCACTGCAAGTCTTTTAGGCCATTTCCACACTCTTCCGAATACTTCAGTCCGCACCCAGGACTGATACTAGGCTTGCTTGGGTGGGGGGACGGGGGAGGGGGGCTTAATACTGCTGGTTTGTTGGTGTCCCACACAAAACCTCCATCCAAACTGTGCAATTCCATGCGTCACGTTTCTACCATAGGTTCTCGGTATGGAGCTGTAGAGGTTCCTAATGGAGTCCTGTGATAATCCATCTCATGCAGCTTGAACATCCTCACACAGTTCCTGCAGATGGTGCGGTAGGAGGTGGAGTGACACCAGGCCTTCTGGACGTGTGACGACAAACCGTTCATCTTGGTGCTGACCACGGTGCCTCCACACACGGATTCGTTGGGCGTCTCCACCAAGACTAAAGCGGGACTCGTCACTGAAGATGACCCGCTGCCATTCTGAGTCGCTCCATGACAGTCTGGTACGACACCACTGCAGTCTTTGGTGACGGTGACGTGGTGTTAAGGACAGTCGTGGTAACGGTCTGTGTGCATGTAGTCCTGCGTGGTGCAGTCTGTCAATGGTGCTGCACTAACAGGAGGACTCGTGGAGGCAGCACTGCTCGCTGGATGTCTACAAGCTTGGCTGTTGGGTCAGTCAGGTACAGGGATAACTGACGTCACTCGCTAGCTGAACCCTCAGTCATGGTCATGACCGGCCATAACGAGGCCATGCTGTAATTCAGTAGAGAACCTTTATGGCACGTGGAGATTCTACACCTTCGGGCCATATGGAGGAGAATTCATTAGGCCTTGGACTGCATACTTGTTGTTTGTCTTGTTTAGTGGTCTGTTTGACAGTGTAGACTCGACCCAGTCCATACAGGACGCGACTCCGAAGCCCACGGGTACAGTGGAACCAACGTTGGCGATTCCGGAGCGCGATGGGTTAACAGCCTCCATGAAGGCAGCTTTATGTGAAGCTCAGTGGAAACAGATTTATTTAACACTTTGACTTTTAGCCCGAATGTGAGTTTTTCCAGGCCAGCTCAATTCTGTGAACTTTAAGAGGGGGGTGGGGTCACCCCCCCACGAGGCCATCTGCCTCCACTCTTCACCGGTAGCTCTCCGTACTGAAAGTGGAGGCTGGAGGGCTCGAGCTTATGAGCCTGGCACGGTCGCTCGGTGCACTTTCGCTTTCCCTGCACTGTCAGCTCCTATTCCGATACCATAAACATGTCAGTGAGGGTCCGTCCGCAGGGGGTTCGTGTGCTTCCAGCCAAGACTACCAGCTTCCAGGCCTTTGAACAGACGGAGGTGGTGAAATAGGCTAACGCGTGGTTGATCTGTGGTGGGTTATTTCGGAGCAGAACTGCTGCTGGCTTACTAGCTTGCACGTTACGAGTTCCACACTCACAGACCGTAGTCCGTCTGTTTCTCTGCACAATGGTCAGGACCCCCACAGGACCACCACAGAGCAGGTATGATGTGGGTGGTGGATCATTCTCAGCACTGCAGTGACACTGACGTGGTGGTGGGAGTGGATCAGACCCAGCAGTGCTGCTGGACACCCCTGTGTCACTGCTGGACTGAGAATCGTCCACCAACCAAAACTATCTAGCCAACAGTGTCCTGTGGGGTAGCGTCCTGTGGGCAGCATCCTGTGGGCCAGCGTCCTGTGGGTGGCGTCCTGTGGGTGGCGTCCTGTGGGCAGCGTCCTGTGGGGTAGCGTCCTGTGGGCCAGCGTCCTGTGGGTGGCGTCCTGTGGGTGGCGTCCTGTGGGCCAGCGTCCTGTGGGCGGCGTCCTGTGGGGTAGCGTCCAGTGGGCCAGCGTCCTGTGGGGTAGTGTCCTATGGGCCAGCATCCTGTGGGCAGCGTCCTGTGGGTGGCGTCTTGTGGGGTAGCGTCCTGTGGGCAGCGTCTTGTGGGCCAGCATCCTGTGGGCGGCGTCCTGTGCGCCAGCGTCCTGTGGCCAGCATCCTGTGGCCAGCGTCCTGTGCGCCAGCGTCCTGTGGGTGGCGTCCTGTGGGGTAGCGTCCTGTGGGCCAGCGTTCCGTGGGCCAGCGTCCTGTGGGCCAGCGTCCTGTGGCCAGCGTCCTGTGGGGCAGCGTCCTGTGGGCCAGCGTCCTGTGGGGCAGCGTCCTGTGGGCAGTGTCCTGTGTCCACTGGTGAAGGACTAGAGGATGACCAACACTGCACTGTGCAGCAGCAGATGAGCTATCGTCTCTGACTGTCCATCTTCAAGGTGGACCAGCAAGGTAGGAGTGTCTAATAGAGTGGACAGTGAGTGGACACAGTGTCTAAACACTCCAGCAGCACTGCTGTGTCTGATCCACTCACACCACCACCACCCACACTAACACACCACCACCACACCAGTGTCACTGCAGTGCTGAGAATGATCCACCACCCACATAGTACCTGCTCTGTGGGGGTCCTGTGGGGGTCCTGACCATTGAAGAGCAGGGTAATACAGTATACAGAGAAACAGATGGACTACAGTCTGGACCTGTACACCTACAGAGCGTCCTGTATGGTCAGTGGAGCTGATAAACTGGACACTGAGTGTAGAAGCGAGGAGGTGTACCTAACAAAGTGACCAGCTGGACTGTATGTCTGACCTCTTTAGCCCATGCTGGCTCATGTGACTGTCTGAGCCTGGGGGTCCAGCTGTCATAGCGTAAGGAGTGTGGGGTCTCCTGTGGGTTGACCCTCAGACCTCCTCTGGCAGCGTTTGTTTTGTTAGCGTGTGGCTAACTTCCTCTCGCGGAGAATACAACAACACCGTCCTGTGGGCCTCCCTGTGAATCTCGGCCGGGGTTCGGTCGCGGTAGATGACCCCAGCCGTGACTTTGTTCTCTTCCAGTGTTCTGCTGGGTGCTCCAAACCCGGTTTCAGATGAGTTCGTCCCGGCAACCAGGCCCAGATCAGATATTGGGTTTATGGGCTCGTGCCCAGGGGATATACCCAACACGGGGGACTTTGCTAACCCAACATGCCAGACGTCTCGGCATCATGGAGCTGTAGAGGTTCCTAATGGTGTCCTGGGATAATTCATCCCATACAGCTTGAACACGTAGTTCCTGCGGATGGTGCGGTAGGGGTGGAGGTGGAGTGACACCAGGCCAAACCATCATCATCATCATCTGCACTCATGTATTCGTTGGTCTTTATCAGTGAAGATGACCCACCATTCTGACTCACTCCATGACAGTCTGGCACAGCAACATTGCAGTTTTGGTGATGTTGATGTGGTGTTAAGGGTAGTCATGGCAACGGTCTACGTGCATATAGTCCTGTGTTGTGCAACATGGTGACCCTGTACTGTACAACTGTACAACCCCATACTCTCTCTTATTGACTGGACTCTGACTCGCACCTCAGAGACGGGAGTCGGAGTCCAGTCTTGCGTCTCTGAGGTACGAGTCAGAGTCCAGTCTTCCGTCTCTAAGGTGTAAGACTGGACTCTGACTCGTACCTCAGAGACGGAAGATTGGACTCTGGCTTGCCCCTCAGAGACACAAGACTGGACTCTGACTCGCAACTCAGAGATGCAAGACTGGACTCTGACTCGTACCTCAGAGATGGAAGACTGGATTCTGGCTTGCCCCTCAGAGACACAAGACTGGACTCTGACTCGCAACTCAGAGACGCAAGATTGGACTCTGACTCGTACCTCAGAGACACAAGACTGGACTCTGGCTTGCCCATCAGAGATACAAGACTGGACTCCGACTCGTACCTCAGAGACGCAAGACTGGACTCCGACTCGCACCTCAGAGACGCAAGACTGGACTCCGACTCGTACCTCAGAGATGCAAGACTGGACTCTGACTCGTACCTCAGAGACGGAAGACTGGACTCTGGCTTGCAGCTCAGAGACACAAGACTGGACTCTGACTCATACCTCAGAGACGGAAGACTGGACTCTGGCTTGCCCCTCAGAGACACAAGACTGGACTCCGACTCGTACCTCAGAGAAGGAAGACTGGACTCTGACTCGCAACTCAGAGACGCAAGACTGGACTTCGACTCGCACCTCAAAGACGCAAGACTGGACTCCGACTCGCACCTCAGAGACGGAAGACTGGACTCTGACTCATACCTCAGAGACGGAAGACTGGACTCCGACTCGCACCTCAGAGACGGAAGACTGGACTCCGACTCACACCTCAGAGACGGAAGTCTGAGTCCAGTCTTCCGTCTCTGAGGTGTAAGACTGGACTCTGACTTGCCCCTCAGAGACACAAGACTGGACTCTGACTCGCAACTCAGAGGCGCAAGACTGGACTCTGACTCGTACCTCAGAGACGGAAGACTGGACTCTGGCTTGCAGCTCAGAGATGCAAGACTGGACTCCGACTCGTACCTCAGAGAAGGAAGACTGGACTCCGACTCGTACCTCAGAGACGCAAGACTGGACTCCGACTCGTACCTCAGAGACGGAAGATTGGACTCTGGCTTGCAGCTCCTCCCTCAGAGACACAAGACTGGACTCTGGACTTGTTGTAAAGCCGTGATGTTCCCAACATAGCAGTTACCCTGTGTGCACCCAACCCGCCGGACCAAACGACAAGCCAGCCGGAAGTCCCTTAATGACAGCCAGTGACACCGAATGACGTGTCATTGGAAAACCAAACAACCGTACAACCCCATACTCTCTCTTATTGGCTGGGACATGTCGGTTTGAAATCAGTGCCGTCCTAATGGGGTTATGTGTCTGAAAGCGTCGTTTCCATTCCGCCCCGTTTGAAAACGAAATATTTGTTGACAGAATCTTTTCCAGTTGCTACACTACCGAGGACTTTCTTCTCCGTTTCGTCTTTGTGCTGGAAGGCCATCAGTGAAGATGTTTTCTTTGGACCTTCTGCTTGTGGTGAAAATAAATCTGCTACAAGATCATATCGCGTTTCTCACTGTACGGACTGAAGCTCCACTTCTTGGCAAAGCTGAGCCATGATTCAACACAATCTTCTGCCAGGCCACAAAAAGCTCATTCAGTTCTCCGGACTGTGATGCTGCAATTTTTCACCCACTCTTTAGCAATCCCTGACTTTACCGTGAGCCTGGAGAGGGACACGTGTGAGGAACCCAAAATATCTCTGGAGAAGCTTTAGCTCCGTGTGGTCTCTGGAGAACCGCCTCACGTTCCTCCTCGAATGCCGGCGAGCTGCTTTGCAAAGTTGGCCCGTGGTGTAAAGCGTACCGATGGAGGTTCTACTCGGTTCCACGTGTGGGGAAAGCACGTTAAGCTGAACCTTTGGCTCGTCGTCAGGATCACATGTCACAGACATAAACTTGGAGAAAGAGACACAGGATAAATGAAGATCTGGTGACTCGAGTCGAGTCAGTCGTTGTGACTTGGCTTGGGAGTGCAGCGTAAGAAACCTTTGGCTTGGGCTGGTTCTGTTTTAGTCGGCGGAATCTTTTCCAGGTGCTGCAGAACTGATAGCTCCTGCTTTCTTCTAAGTTTGTGCTGGAACGTCATCAGAGACGCAAGACTGGACTCTGACTCGCACCTCAGAGACACAAGACTGGACTCCGGCTCGCGCCTCAGAGACGCAAGACTGGACTCCGACTCGCACCTCAGAGACGCAAGACTGGACTCTGACTCGCACCTCAGAGACGCAAGACTGGACTCCGGCTCGCACATCTGAGACGCAAGACTGGACTCCGGCTTGCACCTCAGAGACGCAAGACTGGACTCCGGCTTGCACATCTGAGGCGCAAGACTGGACTCCGGCTCGCACCTCAGAGACACAAGACTGGACTCAGACTCGCACATCAGAGACACAAGACTGGACTCCGACTCGCACCTCAGAGATGCAAGACTGGACTCCGACTCACACCTCAGAGATGCAAGACTGGACTCCGACTCGCACCTCAGAGACGCAAGACTGGACTCTGACTCGCACCTCAGAGATGCAAGACTGGACTCCGGCTCGCGCCTCAGAGATGCAAGACTGGACTCCGGCTCGCACCTCAGAGACGCAAGACTGGACTCCGACTCGCACCTCAGAGATGCAAGACTGGACTCCGGCTCGCACCTCAGAGACACAAGACTGGACTCCGGCTCGCGCCTCAGAGATGCAAGACTGGACTCCGGCTCGCACCTCAGAGACGCAAGACTGGACTCCGACTCGCACCTCAGAGACGCAAGACTGGACTCCGACTCGCACCTCAGAGATGCAAGACTGGACTCCGGCTCGCACCTCAGAGATGCAAGACTGGACTCCGACTCACACCTCAGAGATGCAAGACTGGACTCTGACTCGCACCTCAGAGATGCAAGATTTGACTACGACTCGCACCTCAGAGATGCAAGACTGGACTCCGGCTCGCACCTCAGAGACGCAAGACTGGACTCCGGCTCGCACCTCAGAGACACAAGACTGGACTCCGACTCTCACCTCAGAGACGCAAGACTGGACTCCGGCTCGCACCTCAGAGACGCAAGACTGGACTCCGGCTCGCACATCTGAGACGCAAGACTGGAGTCCGACTCGCACCTCAGAGATGCAAGACTGGACTCCGACTCGCACATCAGAGACACAAGACTGGACTCTGCCTTGCCCCTCAGAGACACAAGACTGGACTCCGGCTCGCACCTCAGAGACGCAAGACTGGACTCCGACTCGCACCATAGAGATGCAAGACTGGACTCAGACTCGCACGACTGCGACTCGCACATCAGAGACGCAAGATTTAACTACGACTCGCACCTCAGAGACACAAGACTGGACTCCAACTCTCACCTCAGAAACGCAAGACTGGACTCTGAGTCGCACCTCAGAGACGCGAGACTTGACCCCCGAATCTCACCTTAGAGACTCAGTACTCGCTTCTGACTTCAGAGACGCTAGACTGGACTCAGCCTCACATCTCAGAGACAAAGGTCTGGGCTCGGACCTACATCTTGGAGACTCAAGATTAAATTCAGACTCCCACCTCAGAGACCAAAAGACTCAGACCCCGCCTCAAAACCATGAGCTTCATATTTTGCTGAGACAGAACATAGGAAAGTTCTTATATCTGTAGTCCAGATTCTATAAATGACTGAACACCACCAGCACGTTCAGGCTACAGTAGTATTTATAGGTATTAAATATTATACAGCACACTCACGGCCCAGATGGACAGGTCTGAACAATGTTCTGAGCTGCATAGCCCAGTACTGTACAAGCGAGAGTCTGAGGAGACCTGTAATGTATTATCTCCTGCAGCTCGGCACATATGGACATTATGATGCATGGAGCGAGCCTTACACAAGACGCTCTGGGGTTTAATGTCACTGATCAGAACCATTCCGGACAACCTGCCCCTATAAACCAACTACAGGCCCATAGAGGCCGGCCGAGGAGTGCGGCGGGGGGAGGCCCTCCTTCTCCCTTCGGTCGGGTCTGATTAGAGGCTCCTCCAGAGCCCCTAGACGAATCCAGCACCTCTGGACCTCTAAGAGTGACTCTAAAGCACGGAGCCAAGATAAACACAGAGCTGCTGAGGACTCGCTGGCAGCACACTGATTCACCCGCTGTACCCGCAAACCACTCTAGAACACTCCATGCCTCAGAGACGCGAGACTGGACTCTGACTTCGCCTCCGAGACGTGAGACTGGACTCTGACTTCGCCTCAGAGACGTGAGACTGGACTCTGACTTCGCCTCAGAGACGCGAGACTGGACTCTGACTTATGCCTCAGAAACGCAAGAGCGGACTCTGACTTGCGCCTCAGAGACTCAGGACTGGACTCTGGCTCGCACCCCAGAGACACAAGACTGGACTCTGACTTACGCCTCAGAGACGCAAGACTGGACTCTGACTTGCACCTCAGAGACGCAAGACTGGTCTCTGACTTACACCTCAGAGACGCAAGACTGGTCTCTGACTTACACCTCAGAGACGCAAGACTGGTCTCTGACTTACGCCTCAGAAACGCAAGGCTGGACTCTGACTTGCACCTCAGAGACGCAAGACCGGACTCTGACTTATGCCTCAGAAACGCAAGAGCGGACTCTGACTTACACCTCAGAGACGCAAGACTGGACTCTGACTTAGGCCTCAGAGACGCGAGACTGGACTCTGACTTAGGCCTCAGAGACGCGAGACTGGACTCTGACTTATGCCTCAGAGACGCAAAACTGGACTCTGGCTCGCAACCCAGAGACGCAAGACTGGTCTCTGACTTATGCCTCAGAGACACAAGACTGGTCTCTGACTTAGGCCTTAGAGACGCGAGACTGGACTCTGACTTAGGCCTCAGAGACGCAAAACTGGACTCTGGCTCGCACCCCAGAGACGCAAGACTGGTCTCTGACTTAGGCCTCAGAGACGCAAGACCGGACTCTGACTTATGCCTCAGAAACGCAAGACCGGACTCTGACTTGCGCCTCAGAGACGCAAGACTGGACTCTGACTTACATCTCAGAGATGCAAGACTGGTCTCTGAATTATGCCTTAGAGACACAAGACTGGACTCCGACTTATGTCTCAGAGACGCGAGACCAGACTGTGACTTGTGCCTCAGAGACGCAAGGCTGGACTCTGACTTATGCCTCAGAGACGCAAGACTGGACTCTGGCTTACACCTCAGAGACGCGAGACCGGACTCTGACTTGTGCCTCAGAGACTCAAGACTGGACTCTGACTTACACCTCAGAGACGCAAGACTGGTCTCTGACTTATGCCTTAGAGACGCGAGGCTGGATTCTGACTTATGCCTCAGAGACGCAAGACTGGACTCTGACTTATGCCTCAGAGACGCGAGACTGGACTCCGACTTACGCCTCAGAGACGCAAGGCTGGACTCTGACTTATGCCTCAGAGACACGAGACCAGACTGTGACTTGTGCCTCAGAGACGCAAGGCTGGACTCTGACTTATACCTCAGAGACACAAGGCTGGACTCTGACTTATGCCTCAGAAACGCAAGACCGGACTCTGACTTATACCTCAGAAACGCAAGAGCGGACTCTGACTTGTGCCTCAGAGACACGAGACCAGACTGTAACTCGTTCCTCAGAGATGCAAGACTGGACTCTGACTTATGCCTCAGAGACACAAGACTGAACTTTGACTCGCACCTCAAAGAAACAAGTCTTGATTTTCTGAGGTGCGAGTTACAACTGTAAATTACAACCTCGAGGCACAAGACTCGCAAACCACTCTAGAACACTCGACCACCCCATCATCCCTCACTAACGGCAGCCTTCTTAGACTAATGGTACTCTTTAAGACTTCTGCTGTTATTAGAGTCACTTTAGAGTTAGAGTCGTAACTGCACAGTTATAAAAACGAGCTTTTAATTCCCGTCAGTGTGTTACAGGCCTGTACTAGCCCTCTGGTCTCCTGTGGTCAGTTTCACAATTGGCACATTCACACATAATCCTGAAGAACATGGAAATAAGATCTCATCAAACCCTCAGATGGTCGATCCGGGCCCTCGCCCTGAACTCTGGACTCATCGGCACTTTCAGGGAGGTCTCCTGACGTGAGTCAGACACTGGTCCTTGTTATGATAGCCTGTGATTGTGAATGTCGCGTGAGTGCAAACTCACTTGCCTCTTTCCAGTGTTGCGCTAAAGGCCGACTGACTCACGCTGGCTCCACGTCCGCCCCGTCACCCTGATACACCCAAAAACAGTCCCGTCATCAGTCAGGGCTGCAACAGAACCAGAGTTTAATATCGTGTGTTGCATCACCCGCTCAATAACGAGGCCGTGTGGAGAGAGGCGGAGTCTTCAGAGGTAAACACTTACCAAAACACAGTTCATTACAGCTCCACCAACGCAAGGTAGAGCTCCACCAGGCCGAGAGGAAACCAGGTCCAGAAACGCCGCCACCACCGCTGCTGCCTTCTCTGGACCCCAACGCGCTACTTACAGCACACTAACGCACTACACTTACTGAGTTACTGTACACCAACACACTACTTACAGCACACTAACACATTACACTTACCGAGTTACTGTACACCAACACGCTACTTACAGCACACTAACGCATTACACTTACTGAGTTACTGTACACCAACACGCTACTTACAGCACACTAACACATTACACTTACTGAGTTACTGTACACCAACACGCTACTTACAGCACACTAACGCATTACACTCACTGAGTTACTGTACACCAACACGCTACTTACAGCACACTAACGCATTACACTCACTGAGTTACTGTACACCAACACGCTACTTACAGTACACTAACGCATTACACTCACTGAGTTACTGTACACCAACACACTACTTACAGCACACTAACGCATTACACTTACTGAGTTACAGTACACTAACGCATTACACTTACTGAGTTACTGTACACCAACACACTACTTACAGTACACTAACGCATTACACTTACTGAGTTACTGTACACCGACACACTACTTACAGTCCACTAACGCATTACACTTACTGAGTTACTGTACACCAACACACTACTTACAGTACACTAACGCATTACACTTACTGAGTTACTGTACACCAACACACTACTTACAGTACACTAACACATTACACTTACTGAGTTACTGTACACTGACACGCTACTTACAGTACACTAACACATTACACTTACTGAGTTACTGTACACCGACACACTACT
>JAMWET010000012.1:0-12500 GCA_024036415.1 Prochilodus magdalenae | reverse complement strand
CATAGAAACCCATAGAAACCATCCATTCCATTTCACTGGCTTATATCACTGGGATAGGGTGTCACTTCCCCCCACCCCCCACCCCTGGAGATCAGGCCTACTGAAGCTGAGCTGTCACGGTGATTTGGGTGATTGATCTCCATTCGCTCGCCACAGTGTGCGCTCCTTCACACGCGGGGACAATTGATTTCCAGGTGCTAAAGGGGAAACCTGGTGGGTGATCATACTGCACCCCACCCCCCCCACCACCACCATCTCAACAAACATGGAGACCACCAGGACTACCGACACCTTTTGGCTTCCCCTGCCTGCTGGGTGTAAACACAAACGCCGCTGAGCCCATTTGGCTGAGCATGTGACCAGCCCATTCACTCTCACTGACTTAACCCCAGCCTCCACCAGGCTTACCCCAAAGCGTAGCCAAGACGTACCTATGTACCTTTAGCATCCAATTAGCACACGGCTATTGGCTGTGCTAACGTAATTTAGTCCATGTTTATAGATAACAGTGTGTCATATGGTGATGGAACCCACCTGACAAGGTCTATTAGAGGTCACTTAAGAGGTCCCCCCCCATAATTCAGTGGCTGGGACATAGAACCCAATCATTCAGGGTAATTTGGTGTGAAATGGTTGGTTGTAAAGGCTCTTTCCTGAGATTTCTTATCAGTGGCGGTGGTGGTGGTGATGGGGACCTGGGTTCTCCATGTCTACACACACACATAGACATTTTATGGACTGCCAGTGAACCTACACATGTCCTCTGGGTTTATATATGGGATGCTGATGATGGTAAATTTGCAGAAAACCTGGAAATACTGAGTTTTCAATGGGGACTACTTTTTGCCTCATAACGGCTTGCATGTATCCCTCCACCATGAATGGATTTTAAGGCCCAAACCATCAAATACCAACATCTCAGACACCAGGCAGCGTCTCATGTAGTAACTTTCTATATCATCGCTGCCCAAGGAAAAACAAGTATCTCCAAAACGGCAACTTTACAGGAGAGCTCAAAAACCTCATTCTATTTTAATGTAAGTCAATGGAACCAGACGTCTTTCCAAACACTTTGGAGCCACTTCTGATGGTCCATTCATCATGCAATTCTCACACAGTGTAAACGGCAGCTGCTGTTTTCAAATGATGGATAAAAGTCAAAATGGACAAAAATGGAGATACATGTTTTCATTGGACAGTGACAATATATAAGGGAGTTAAAGGTGGACGTCTGGTTCCATTCACCACCACTGTAAACAGCTGATAAGTCTATTTCGCAGGTCAAACCACAGACAAGTCTTGGTTGATCAACTGCATTAACGTTATGCGGAGAAACAAGTAATATTATTATAGTATATTATTAATATTATTAAGTAATAATTGGCCCAGCTACGGCTGCAGTGCAGCACCTTCCATCGGACGGCAGCTGGCCGTCCTGGCATGTGCTGGCTTCATTCAGGGCTCCTTCCAAGTTTATGGAAGGACCTCCAGTGATGGTTTAATGGTGGTGACCACATTAAGGGCAGGTGTGTCCACCAGGGGATTGGACAGAATTCCTAAAAAAGCACCAGGCAGCAAATGCTTGAAGAACCAGTAAATGCCACTGACTTGTGTCTAGACAGAGGACCATTACGTCCCCTAACGCTTAGCGAAGGAAACTCTGAGCTGGTGCTTGTTTAGCGTCTCCAATGGCACACAAGGCCTTGGTGCCAAACATGTGGCGCTAATAATATTAACAGCTCAACGTTATAGCATGAAGGAGGAACGTCAAAGGCCCGGTGACGGCTGAGGCCGCCAGTGGAGCTCATAAGTAACCGCCGGTGAGGCACTTTCAAGGACTATCAAACAGAACAGTGCAAATAAACCGCACCACGCAGCCAAACGAATAACGGTATCGCCTGAAACAGCTGGGGAACTGCAGAAGCTGGAAACCGGATCCTAATCTACCCTGCGTGCCCAACACTCACTGTGTTTCCACTCACTGGCCACTATATTGGAAACACCTCCCCTGTCCTACTATTCACTGGCCACTCTTATTAGAAGCACTCACCTTGTACTTCCACTTACTGGCCACTTTATTGGAAACACCAAGTTTGTACTTCCACTTACTGGCCACTTTATTGGAAACACCTAGCTTGTGCTTCCACTCACTGGCCACTTTATTGGAAACACCTACCTTTGTGCTTCCACTCACTGGCCACTTTATTGGAAACACCTACCTTGTGCTTCCACTTAGGGGCCACTTTATTGGAAACACCTAGCTTGTGCTTCCACTCACTGGCCACTTTATTGGAAACACCTACCTTTGTGCTTCCACTCACTGGCCACATTATTGGAAACACCTAGCTTGTGCTTCCACACACTGGCCACTTTATTAGAAACACCTTGCTGTGTGCTTCCACTAACTGGCCACTTTATTGGAAACACATACTTGGGCTTTCACTTAGGGGCCACTATATTGGAAACACCTACCTTGTGCTTCCACTCACTGGCCACTCTTATTAGAAACACCTACATTGTGCTTCCACTCACTGGCCACTTTATTGGAAACACCAAGTTTGTACTTCCACTCACTGGCCACTTTATTGGAAACACCAAGTTTGTACTTCCACTCACTGGCCACTTTATTGGAAACACCTACCTTTGTGCTTGAACTTAGGGGCCACTATATTGGAAACACCTACCTTGTGCTTCCACTCACTGGCCACTTTATTGGAAACACCAAGTTTGTGCTTCCACTTAGGGGCCACTCTATTTGAAACACCTACCTTGTGCTTCCACTTAGGGGCCACTATATTGGAAACATCTACCTTGTGCTTCCACTCACTGGCCACTTTATTGGAAACACCTAGCTTGTGCTTCCACTCACTGGTCACTTTATTGGAAACACCGACTTGGTGCTTCCACTTAGTGGCCACTATACTGGAAACACCAAGTTTGTACTTCCACTCACTGGCCACTTTATTGGAAACACCAAGCTTGTACTTCCGATCACTGGCCACTTTATTGGAAACACCAAGCTTGTGCTTCCACACACTGGCCACTTTATTAGAAACACCTCCCTGTGTGCTTCCACTCACTGGCCACTTTATTGGAAACACCAAGCTTGTACTTCCACTTGGTGGCCACTTTATTGGAAACACCTACCTTTGTGCTTCCACTTAGTGGTCAATTTATTGGAAACACCTCCCTTTGTTCCATGGTGCTGTGAATGTTCCTCCTTGTCATTTCTGGACCTTCAGGTGCGGAACGTTAACTCTTTCTGAGGTACAAGTGTTGTGTAATCTTCTGGACCCACGTCGGGTGCTCCTGCGGTACCCGGTTCTAAAGGGCCAGGCCGGTTCTGGATGTGAACACGTGTCAGTGCGGCAGCTTTTACGACACCGTAAACCACAGAGCGTGTAGAACCCGGATCAGCCGAGGAGCTCAGAGTGTTCCCTCAACAGACTCTGTCATCTGTACACAGACAGGTCACCGAACATCACCGAGATGTTCTCTCTCCCTCTCCTCTCCTCACTCTCTCTCTCTCTCTCTCTCTCTCTCTCTCTCTCTCTCTCTCTCTCCTATTCTACCTCTTTCTCTCTCTCTCTCTCTTTCCTATCTCTCTCTCTCTCTCTCTCTCTCTCTCTCTCTCTCTCTCTCTCTCTCTCTCTCTCTCCCTCTCTCTCTCTCTCTCTCTCTCTCTCTCTCTCTCAGTCACTGGGTTTTTGGAGGTGTGTTGATGTCCTGCTGAAGCGTTCCCTCCATTAGCGGCCCGCCTGTCAGACTGAGAGCTGGGCTTCAGATGTGAGCATGATTAGTGTGATTAGCTCTGCGTGGCCACTAAGTCGCTGGTATGCTAATGCTAATGAAGGGATCAGTCTGTGGAAGCTGAGCATCATTCATAACAGCACAAATACATTTCAGTAATATTCTACTACACTGTATCCATGAGATTATATCTTCTTTCATACATTCTCACTATTCGTGTGAAGACCAGTCACAGGCTAACCAATCACAAGCTAACCAGTCACAGCCTAAACAATCACAGGCTAACCCGTCACAGCCTAAACAATCACAGGCTAACCAGTCACAGCCTAAACAATCACAGGCTAACCCGTCACAGCCTAAACAATCACAGGCTAACCAGTCACAGCCTAAACAATCACAGGCTAACCCGTCACAGCCTAAACAATCACAGGCTAACCAGTCACAGGCTAACCAGTCACAGCCTAAACAATCACAGGCTAACCAGTCACAGCCTAAACAATCACAGGCTAACCAATCACAGCCTAACCACGCACAGCCTAAACAATCACAGCCTAACCACGCACAGCCTAAACAATAACAGACTAACCAGTCACAGCCTAAACAATCACAGACTAACCACGCACAGCCTAAACAATAACAGACTAACCAGTCACAGCCTAAACAATCACAGACTAACCAGTCACAGCCTAAACAATCACAGCCTAACCACGCACAGCCAAAACAATCACAGACTAACCACGCACAGCCTAAACAATCACAGCCTAACCACGCACAGCCTAAACAATCACAGCCTAACCAGTCACAGCCTAAACAATCACAGACTAACCAGTCACAGCCTAAACAATCACAGCCTAACCACGCACAGCCAAAACAATCACAGACTAACCACGCACAGCCTAAACAATCACAGCCTAACCACGCACAGCCTAAACAATCACAGCCTAACCAGTCACAGCCTAAACAATCACAGACTAACCAGTCACAGCCTAAACAATCACAGCCTAACCACGCACAGCCAAAACAATCACAGACTAACCACGCACAGCCTAAACAATCACAGCCTAACCACGCACAGCCTAAACAATCACAGCCTAACCACGCACAGCCTAAACAATAACAGACTAACCACGCACAGCCTAAACAATCACAGACTAACCAGTCACAGCCTAAACAATCACAGACTAACCAGTCACAGCCTAACCACGCACAGCCTAAACAATCACAGACTAACCAGTCACAGCCTAAACAATCACAGACTAACCAGTCACAGCCTAAACAATCACAGGCTAACCACGCACAGCCTAAACAATCACAGGCTAACCAGTCACAGCCTAAACAATCACAGGCTAACCACGCACAGCCTAACCAGTCACAGGCCAAACAATCAACGACAACAGGCTAACCAGTCACAGCCTAACCAGTCACAGCCTAACCAGTCACAGCTTAACCAGTCACAGCCTAAACAGTCACAGCCTAACCAGTCACAGGCTAACCAGTCACAGCCTAACCAGTCACAACCTAACCAGTCACAGGCTAACCAGTCACAACCTAACCAGTCACAGCCTAACCAGTCACAGGCCAAACAATCAACGATAACAGGCTAACCAGTCACAGCCTAACCAGTCACAGCCTAACCAGTCACAGGCTAACCAGTCACAGCCTAACCAAACACAGCCTAACCAGTCACAGGCTAACCAGTCACAGCCTAACTAGTCACAGCCTAACCAGTCACAGCCTAACCAATCACAGGCTAACCAGTCACAGCCTAACCCGTCACAGCCTAACCAAGCACAGCCTAACCAGTCACAGGCTAACCAAGCACAGCCTAACCAGTCACAGCCTAACCAAACACAGCCTAACCAGTCACAGCCTAACCAGTCACAGCCTAACCAAGCACAGCCTAAACAATCACAGGCTAACCAGTCACAGGCTAACCAGTCACAGGCTAACCAGTCACAGCCTAAACAATCACAGACTAACCAGTCACAGCCTAACCAATCACAGCCTAACCACGCACAGCCTAAACAATCACAGCCTAACCACGCACAGCCTAAACAATAACAGACTAACCACGCACAGCCTAAACAATCACAGCCTAACCACGCACAGCCTAAACAATAACAGACTAACCAGTCACAGCCTAAACAATCACAGACTAACCAGTCACAGCCTAAACAATCACAGCCTAACCACGCACAGCCTAAACAATCACAGACTAACCACGCACAGCCTAAACAATCACAGCCTAACCAGTCACAGCCTAAACAATCACAGCCTAACCACGCACAGCCTAAACAATAACAGACTAACCAGTCACAGCCTAAACAATCACAGACTAACCAGTCACAGCCTAAACAATCACAGCCTAACCACGCACAGCCTAAACAATCACAGACTAACCAGTCACAGCCTAAACAATCACAGACTAACCAGTCACAGCCTAACCACGCACAGCCTAACCAGTCACAGCCTAACCAGTCACAGCCTAAACAATCACAGACTAACCAGTCACAGCCTAAACAATCACAGACTAACTAGTCACAGCCTAAACAATCACAGGCTAACCAGTCACAGGCTAAACAATCACAGCCTAACCACGCACAGCCTAAACAATCACAGACTAACCAGTCACAGCCTAAACAATCACAGACTAACCAGTCACAGCCTAAACAATCACAGACTAACCAGTCACAGCCTAAACAATCACAGACTAACCAGTCACAGCCTAAACAATCACAGCCTAACCGGTCACAGCCTAACCAGTCACAACCTAACCAGTCACTGCCTAACCAGTCACAGCCTAACCAGTCACAACCTAACCACGCACAGCCTAACCAGTCACAGGCCAAACAATCAACGACAACAGGCTAACCAGTCACAGCCTAACCAGTCACAGCCTAACCAGTCACAGCTTAACCAGTCACAGCCTGAACAGTCACAGCCTAACCAGTCACAGGCTAACCAGTCACAGCCTAACCAGTCACAGCCTAACCAGTCACAGGCTAACCAGTCACAGCCTAACCAGTCACAGGCTAACCAGTCACAGCCAAACAATCAACAATAACTGGCGAACCAGTCACAGCCTAACCAGTCACAGCCTAACCAGTCACAGCCTAACCAGTCACAGCCTAACCAGTCACAGGCTAACCAGTCACAGCCTAACCAGTCACAGCCTAACCAGTCACAGCCTAACCAGTCACAGGCTAACCAGTCACAGCCTAACCCGTCACAGCCTAACCAGTCACAGCCTAACCAGTCACAGGCTAACCAAGCACAGCCTAACCAGTCACAGCCTAACCAAACACAGCCTAACCAGTCACAGCCTAACCAGTCACAGCCTAACCAAGCACAGCCTAACCAGTCACAGCCTAACCAAACACAGCCTAACCAGTCACAGCCTAAACAATCACAGCCTAACCGGTCACAGCCTAACCAGTCACAGGCTAACCAGTCACAGCCTAACCAGTCACAACCTAACCAGTCACTGCCTAACCAGTCACAGCCTAACCAGTCACAACCTAACCACGCACAGCCTAACCAGTCACAGGCCAAACAATCAACGACAACAGGCTAACCAGTCACAGCCTAACCAGTCACAGCCTAACCAGTCACAGCTTAACCAGTCACAGCCTAAACAGTCACAGCCTAACCAGTCACAGGCTAACCAGTCACAGCCTAACCAGTCACAACCTAACCAGTCACAGGCTAACCAGTCACAACCTAACCACTCACAGCCTAACCAGTCACAGGCCAAACAATCAACGATAACAGGCTAACCAGTCACAGCCTAACCAGTCACAGGCTAACCAGTCACAGCCTAACCAGTCACAGGCTAACCAGTCACAGCCTAACCAGTCACAGCCTAACCAGTCACAGGCTAACCAGTCACAGCCTAACCAGTCACAGCCTAACCAGTCACAGCCTAACCAGTCACAGGCTAACCAGTCACAGCCTAACCAGTCACAGCCTAACCAGTCACAGCCTAACCAAGCACAGCCTAACCAGTCACAGCCTAACCAAACACAGCCTAACCAGTCACAGCCAAACCAGTCACAGCCTAACCAAGCACAGCCTAACCAGTCACAGCCTAACCAAACACAGCCTAACCAGTCACAGCCTAACCAAGCACAGCCTAACCAGTCACAGCCTAACCAAACACAGCCTAACCAGTCACAGCCTAACCAGTCACAGC
This sequence comes from Prochilodus magdalenae, assembly GCA_024036415.1. Taxonomy (NCBI): domain Eukaryota; kingdom Metazoa; phylum Chordata; class Actinopteri; order Characiformes; family Prochilodontidae; genus Prochilodus; species Prochilodus magdalenae. The sequence goes on along the minus strand of JAMWET010000012.1, from coordinate 4,558 downwards.
CTAACCAAGCACAGCCTAACCCGTCACAGCCTAACCAAGCACAGCCTAACCAGTCACAGGCTAACCAAGCACAGCCTAACCAGTCACAGCCTAACCAAGCACAGCCTAACCAGTCACAGCCTAACCAAACACAGCCTAACCAGTCACAGCCTAACCAGTCACAGCCTAACCAAGCACAGCCTAACCCGTCACAGCCTAACCAAGCACAGCCTAACCAGTCACAGGCTAACCAAGCACAGCCTAACCAGTCACAGCCTAACCAAGCACAGCCTAACCAGTCACAGCCTAACCAGTCACAGCCTAACCAGTCACAGGCCAAACAATCAACAATAACTGGCTAACCAGTCACTAACCATACTAACCAATATAATGTCTATTTAAAATAAAAATAATATTCCATGTTTGCACTTTTATAGTTTTAATGAAATATTTATTTACGGTTTTTATTTAAAAGCTAAAGAGCGGGCTGCTTTTGACTCTTTTGATTTTAACACCATTTTGATTAGCCAGTTTAGTCCTATTTAATTGAACTATTAAACTTTCTATTTCATTTCTATTTCGAATGAGGCCAGCTATGGAGTTAGCTGTTTATTTATTTACCCTTCTCTTTAAAAGCTGACCTGTTAGGCTCTGCTTGGTCAGAGAGCTTCGGACGCCAGGCCTGGCTACTCTCCATCTGATTTACACTGGCATGGGGCCAACGATGAAGTCAGGAGCGTCCAGCTTGGACTCAACAACCCCCTCCAACCCCCCTGCCTCCCAAACACCACAGCCGCCGGAAACCCCTCCACTCCTGCTAACAGCTGTTAGCGCTGAGCTAAATCCTGTGCTGTTCTCTCCCTCTTATCTCCAAGTCAAACATTCAGGTCGCTCCCAAACACGTCCCCGAGGAGGAGATGATGTCAAGCTCCTTGGCCCTCGCTCTGATTTCCTCGGGCGTCCGAACTCGAGCCTCGGCGCTCGTCTTTAATTTATAGATTAAGTTTTTGTCCCCTGTCCACGGCGGTGAGGAGAGGTGATGGGGTGATGAAACTCCCATCGCATTGAAGCTCTCATGAACTCATGGAACTTTCCTCCAGACTCGTACCTGCCAACAGCAGGCTGTGGAAGCGAGGGAGCTTTTCCGGGTTATTGGAAAACGGCCTGCCCTCGGCGGCCCCGTGGATGAAATGTGATTTTTCATCTGGCTACTGCGCTTGTGTACATCTCCACAACGAGGGTGGGTGCTTACCATGCTAGCTCCACTTCTAGGGTGGCCACACGTTCGGTCCTCTCCCAGTCCTCCCAGTCCTCCGTCCGATGCAGTACCTGGATGGATGACTATGTATGCCACTGGCTCACGTCCGTGCCAGAAGAATGCCATGCATTTCATTGGTTTACCAAGGTCATGTGACACTGTGATTGATGCATACAGACCGTTACCACGACTGTCCTTAACACCACGTCACCGTCACCTGCAGTGGTGTCGTACCAGACTGTCATGGAGTGACTCCGAACGGCAGCGGGTCATCTTCAGTGACGAGTCCCGCTTTAGTCTTGGTGGAGACGACCAACGAGTCCGTGGGTGGAGGCACCGTGGTTAGCACCAAGATGAACGGTCTGTCGTCACACGTCCAGAAGGCCTGGTGTCACTCCACCTCCACCCCTACCGCACCATCTGCAGGAACTGTGTGAGGATAGTCAAGCTGCATGGGATGGATTATCACAGGACACCATTAGGAACCTCTACAGCTCCATACCGAGACGTCTGGCGTGTTGGGTTAGCAAACACGGCGGCCCGACGCCATACTGAGAGACAGACTTCTGTATGTGTAGCTCAATAAATATTGATCATATCAGTCTAAACTTATCATCAGTTATTGATCCTGGTCACCTTTATCTTCCTTCCCAACACCACCGCACTCCCGCACCTCCTTCTGGGTGCAGCTGTTTCTGATGATGAGTGTATGTTGGCCGAGTCCTTTATCAGTGTACGTTTGATTAACGTTGAGAGTATCTGGTGTGAATGGTCAGGTCTGAAAATAGCTTTGCGTTTCTGTTAGCACTCGACTAACCCAGCTCAATGAAAGCCGAACCTGGCTAATGGGGCTATCGTTGATTACCAGCCGCACAAGATGGCCCGTGTTTGGCAGTGTTGGCGAGCTGAGCCAGTTTAGATGAATGTTAATAGCATGACTGCCACCAATAAGGACGTGGACGTCTCTCAACCGGTGCAGATATATTACTGATAGCAGAGTGGCTGGTGAGGGCCTGTCCGGTGAGGGCCTGTCCGGTGAGGCCCTGTCCGGTGAGGCCCTGTCCGGTGAGGCCCTGCCGGAGACATACCGAGTAATCGGAGCATATCAGCCAATATTAAAAGCCAGGATCTGCTCTGTGTGTTGAAAAGCTGTGGGTGCAAAAGCCCACCATGCTGGAGTGGTGAGACTTTTCCTCTTTACCCAACCGGCACCGACAGACGACTCCAATCACCACTGTATGTTGGAGTCCAAGCCGACCCTGGGCTGTCTCATATGTCTTGTGCTCACTGTGTGGTGTAGAGCCTTTGTGGTGGAGCAGAAGATGGAGGAGAAGGTTATTCAATGTATACTGTTCCAGTGTTCCGTTCCACCCCTGTTCTATCTGTCACTCACTGCACTATGCAAAAAAAAAAAATTGTATCTCTATAAACTATCCAACCAATAACTAACGGAATTAATATGCAATAACTAACTGCTACCTCACCTGTCTGTTTAGAATATAAATAGAATTTTCATAGTCATTTATTATATTTAAATATTTTTTAGGCAATATGTATATATGTATATTATTGTTTTTATTTTTTATTTTATTATTTTATTTTGATTTATTTATTTATTTATTTATTTATTTATTTATTTGTATTTTGTTTTATTATTTTATTTTATTTTATTTTATTTTATTTTATTTTATTTTATTTTATTTATTTATTGTATTTTATTTTATTTTATTTTATTTTATTTTATTTTTTATTTTTTATTTCTGTCTCTCTCTCAATTCTGCACTTTATGTATTTAGCCCTATGTTTAATTATCTTGTCTGTAAAGTGCCGTTGTATTGCTGCTTAATTTCGTTCTACACTGTGCAATAAAGGCATCTTATCTAATTCCCAGTCGTGTTGTAACACCACATGAGGGGACCTGTAAATTCCTATTTTTAATAACTAACACTAACACAGATTTAAATGGTGTTAGTTAGGTTAACCCACAGAACACCAAATCCCTGATTTCCTTTATGATTGCTCACTGGGAGGTGAAGAATGTGGCCTCACTCTATTTTTGGTAATTTTATTTTATTTTTTTTCTTATTTTTAAGATGTTTCCGGGTTATTCCAACGGGGGACTCTTATTTTGAATATAAACCCTGGTTTGGAAACAGGAAGGGGAAGTGTGGCAGCCATTTTTGATGGAGGATCACGTTTGGGGAAGACAGGCCAGGTGAACCGTTGCTGTTCAAGCCCTAACCAACTTGCACTCCTGACTCTGCTCATCTTCGTCCTTGAAGATCGGATTCCTCTTTACCCAGGGAGATGCCTTGGGGAACTGGGTGAGCTCATTCCTTTTTTTTTTTTCTTCTTTTTTGTATAGATATATTTATTAAGAATGTACAATCTTCAATAAAGATTTACAAGTTAGCAAATATAAATGCAGTACATTCTGTTGAAGAAAAAAGAAAAACAAAAAACAAAGAAAGAAAGAAAAAAAGCTACAACAGCCCACCCCTCTCTCTAAACACCAATTAAAAAAAAAAAAAAAAAAAAAAAATTGGCATTGCTCGGCCCTGTTTTGATTTTCTTTTTTTTTTTTTTTTTTTTTGAGTACTTTTTAAGAACATTTGGATTTTTTTTTTTTTTTTTATTTCTTTAAAGACCATCTATGGACTGTATTCTGCATCCAGTATTATACTCTCCTGCGGTTGGTGTGTTGTTTGTTGCCAGGGAAATATTGGGTGAACTCTAACTGGTTCAAGCTCTGTGGTATTCTGGTGTTTATGTTTTTCTCACCAAATTAGTTTCTGATTTTTTTAGTAAGGGCTCGAGCTGGTCAGATTGTTAGCAATGTGCCCAGGACATCAAATCAGACTACGATGCATCATAGCTGCTTCTGTTTGTGAGATCAGAAGCAGGCTGTCGTGACGCTGGTTGCGTCATGTGTTCACTCTCACTGTGTTGGTGAATCGTCTGGGATAAGTACCGTGAACGGTGAGGCGAGACTTAACGAAGAGCTAAGCCAGACAACTGTAGAGCATCACTGCGTTCTGCGAGGGCCGTGAAGGCTGGGGTATGTTAAGGCAAAGGTTGGGTGATGTGTTGATGTTTACTCTCCAATATCCCCAACTGAATAATCAGTACAGTTGATCATGCTTTTGAAGACTTGAACGAATTTTCTCAGAAAAAACTCTAGACGAAAAAAGTCCAATTTTTATTGCTCCACACTATATTCCTTCATCCTCTTGTGCTGTTACTACCCTCTTCACCTTAGAGCCATTCGATTAACCTGCACCTGGTATACAATAGCAACCTAACACACCCATTCACCCACCT
>JAMWET010000011.1:160000-179837 GCA_024036415.1 Prochilodus magdalenae | reverse complement strand
TTTCACATTGCATATATGCATCCCCTTGCCCCCCCAGAAAAAATCCTCCCCTCATTAAAGCAGCTGAATCTGCAGGTGTATGGAAGCGTACAGTCATACGGGTCTACCAGCAGTGGCTACAATCCCAGTCTACAGGGAATTCTCCTCGGAACTGTGCCAGGGAAGGCATCCACCAAATCTGGCCCAACTGACCAATTCTTTGATGGAGCAGTGTCTGAACATTGATGTGTTCTCCATCCAGAAACTGGTCCAGTCCATGCTAAATTTAATTACAGAGGTCATATGGACATGTCTGTGCTTATGAATGTGCGGAGACCAGTTATACACCAGAAATAGACCCTGGTGTTCAGGGGTCCCATGTTTGCTGGCTACTCCAGTGTTGACTGGTTGCTAGCTCACTTAACATAGGTGTTGAAGCTAGCTTCAAGAAGTGTAGACCTTCATCTACAGTGCTTGGTTTACCATTTCATCTCTGGAAATGCTCTCTAATGAGGTCTTCCTCACATTAACTGAGATCTTACTCATCTCTTCAGTCCTCAGTAACAGCTCACAGGCAAGTTATAGATTCACAAATCACGGTCAGTAGAGAGCGGGTTTGGCCCTCTGCCAGTCTGTAGCTGTGTTGTCCTGTGTGTTTGCTGCTGGACCTTGTTCTTATGAACCAGACGCTCACTGTATCTGCCAGCAAAGCTAGAACCCAACCTTCTGTTCCTCACTGAGAACCTGCTGTACATGTGGAGATGCTGATTTAGGAAGTAACTGGAGTGGGCTCTGATTTATTTCCAGAGCTCTATGGTTAGTGTAAAACGTTTCATAGGTATCATTGACATAGGACCAAGTGGGTAAACCAATTTGCTACCCAGTGCCACCCAGGCAGATCAGTGCTGCGGGATCTTACTTGGGGGCTGAACGCCTTGCTCATTGTCAGGAAGGCCCAACAATGCCCCCACTTTCTATGAAAGCTGAGGAGACTCAACCTGCCACTATAGCTCCTTTGCAACTTCTACAGATCCACCGTGGAGAGCATCCTGACAAGCTGCTTCACTGTGTGGTATGGCAGTGCCACTACTGCTGAGAGCAAGGCCCTGCAGAGGGTGGTAAAGACTGCACAGTACATCACCGCAACCGCCCTCCCACCCATACAGGACATCTACGACAAGAGACATCTGAGGAGAGCAGTCAACATATCGTCAGACCCCACACATCCATGCTACCCCCTGTTCCCACAGCTGCCATCTGGAAAGAGGTACCAGAATACCTGAGACAGAGCCACCAGTTTCGGAAACAGCCTTCATCCTAGATCTGTTAAACTAGTCACACTGGCAGCACCTACCAGAACATGACTACACCACTATAGACTGTTACTGATCCAGTCCTGATCACCCCAGCCCATAGACACTGGGCCCACTAGCGGGCAGGACCTACCAGAACATGACTACACCACTATAGACTGTTACTGATCCAGTCCTGATCACCCCAGCCCATACACACTGGGCTCCACTAGCGCACAGGACCACCAGAACATGACTACACCACTACAGACTGTTACTGATCTAGTCCTGATCACCCCAGCCCACACACACTGGGCTCCACTACCTCACAGGACTACCATACCATGACTACACCACTATAGACTGTACTGATCCAGTCCTGATCACCCCAGCCCATACACACTGGGCCCACTAGCGGGCAGGACTACCAGAACATGACTACACCACTATAGACTGTACTGATCCAGTCCTGATCACCCCAAGCGCCATACACAACGGCTCCCTACCAGTCCCACAGGACTACCAGAGCATGACTACACCACTATAGACTGTACTGATCCAGTCCTGATCACCCCAGCTTATACACACTGGGCTTCATACTCAGGATCTACACAGGAACACATAGAAAACATACTGACTACACCACTATATAGACTGTACTGATCCAGTATAATCCTGATCACCCACAGCCAAACCACACTGGGCTCCAACTACCGTCACAGGTTACTCGGACCAGAACCATATGTATTATATATAGTGTTTCTTATACTGTGCCATTTAATTCTGCACCTGTCACCGCTGTGGTACTGGTATAATGACAATAAAGTTGAATTTAAATTTAATTAAATTTTTTTAGCCAAAATTATCCATAAATATAACCCATTCAGGCATCAAGATAAAAACAAGTCTGCTGTAAATCTGTGGTTTAATGTCCCTGTAACCTCTATCGAGGACGTTTCGCTCAGCGGAAAGTACACCTGCTCTAATCTGAATTTATATGCGGAAGGAAACGACCCGTTCATGTGCTGCGTAATGTGCAGCGCTTATTCTCTGTTTCCGAGTGTTCCACAGCGGCCACGACAGCCTGCCATAACACCTGGGCGCTGTTTCCAAAACACACTTCCCCAGAGACGAGCAGAAGGGCATGGCACATCAGCAGGAAGGAGTATAATCCTGCTGACAGTTCGCTCTGAGAAGTGCTGTTTGTATCAGAGTGGGGTTTCGTTCCTTTTCACTTGGCAAATGTTCATCAGTAGTTCAGCTGGTTTAGCTGCTGCAGTGCTGACTATTGCCAGAGAGCCTGGTTGGTTTCATCACTCAGCACGGCCAGTAACCGCCTTCACTGACAGTGCATGCAGACCTCTCAATCACAGGGCCTCGTTCTTGTGATATGAATACAGACCAGCGATGATCAGAAGTGAACATACGACAAGAACAGACTCACATGAAGCAAAGCCAGGTCCACTTGCTTCCAGCTACTGCAATCACAGTTCTGGAGTAGATGGGGAAGCCAGGGACATTTTCAGACCAGCGTCTCGTTATTGTCAGTGTGTGAAGAACATTGAACTGCGTGCTAATGCTAACTAGCTATCAGTTCACAGTTTGTACACTCACTCTCTGAGTACAAATACACCAGAATAAATAAAACACTGCACAGTGTGAGACTGCGTGTGAATAGAATAGAATAGAATAGAATAGAATAGAAATGGTTCTATGGTATCCCAGATTGTTGCTATGGTGTTGCTTTGAGTTTGGAATGACCTAGAGATGCCTGTAAGGTCAATCTTAAATGGTTGCTAAGGTGTTAATGGGTGGTTCCTGTTCTATCCCAGCTGATTGCTAGGGTGGTTGCTAGGTGTTTGTTATGGTATCCCAGGTGGATGCTTGGTTGTTAGGTGGTGTTAATGGGTGGTTCCTGTGCTATCCCAGGTGATTGCTAGGGGGGTTGCTAGGTGCTTGTTATGGTATCCCAGGTGGATGCTTGGTTGTTAGGTGGTGTTAATGGGTGGTTCCTGTGCCATCCCAGGTGATTGCTAGGGGGGTTGCCAGGTGGTTGTTATGGTATCTCAGGTGGATGCTATGTTGTTAGGTGGTGTTAGTAGGTGTTTCCTATGCTCTTCCAGGTGATTGCTAGGGGGTTGCTAGGTGCTTGTTATGGTATCCCAGGTGGATGTTAGGTTGTTAGGTGGTGTTAATGGGTGGTTCCTGTGCCATCCCAAGTGATTGCTGGGGGGTTGCTAGGTGCTTGTTATGGTATCCCAGATGGATGCTATTTTGTTAGGTGGTGTTAATGGGTGGTTCCTTTGCTATTCCAGGTGATTGCTAGGGGGTTGCTAGGTGGTTGTTATGGTATCCCAGGTGGATGTTTGGTTGTTGTGGTTTCTATGGTTTTTAATATTGTTGCTAGGATGTCCCTATAAAGTTGGTATGGTGTCCGACAGTGTTGTTAAGAGGAGGTTTTGCTAAGTGCAGGTGGTTTCTAGAGGGTTGCTAAGTAGTAGCTGTAGTATCTCCAGGTGTTTGCTATGGTATTTCAGATGGTGCCCAGGCTGTTGCTGTAGTTTGAAATGTTTTGTAAAGTGGTTGGTAAGTTGAGCTGTTGTTAAGTGGTTGCTAAGGGCTTGCTAAGAGGTTAGTTTTGTGTGTAAAGAGCTTGATATGGTGAGGTCTTGCCAAATGCCTGCTTTGGTTTCCCAAGTGGTTGCTAGGGTGTTGCTAAGTGGTTGCAATGGTATTCCAGGTGGATGCTTGGTGGTTCCTATAGTATCCCAGATGACTGCTAGCCTGTTGCTAGCATGGTGTCTGAAGAGGTTGGTAAGGTAAGGTGTCACTAACTGATTGCTATGATATCCCAGGTGGTTGCTAGGGTGTTCTGAGGTGTTTTCTATGGTATCCCAGGTGGTTGCTGTGAGATCCCTGATGATTAATAGGATGTATTAATGGAGTTTTATGTTTCTAATATAATGAATAATTTCTATGTGGAATAAAAGTCATAATTTAATAATAATTGCATGAAAACCATATCTCCGGTTCTGACCGAAACAAGCATTTTAATATGCAAGTATGAAAAAGTAATGCACAGTATATTGGATTTTCTGTTCTGTTGGGAATCACGGCATGTCTGGTCCACTGTGTTTGCAGAAGAACAGACGTTACTGACATTTAAAGAGCATATATACACAGTGGAGTGTCCAGCATGTATTTGAATTTTAATCAGACCCCACTCGAACATCATAAGGCTAATGATATGGAAGTGCAGTGTGAGTTATAGAGCCGTACACACTGCTGGCCTTTATTACGCTAAAGCTTCCTAAGCCTCTAGTCTTGGCTGTGTCATCATTACCGTGGTGGCGGTGGCTACAGTGCGCTCTGTGGCTTTTTAATTAAAAAGCACGTTGTTATTTGACGCTTGCCTGACTGGAATAATCTTTTCCATTGTGACAACAGCAGCTAGCTCAGCGTGCTATCGCGATTTGATACTTTTGCTGGAAAAAGAACGGCTTTTCTGAGTTTCTGAGCTCGCCTTTAACAAAAGGTTAGCGCTTGCAAGCTTCCATTAGGGAGTTCTTTACTTTTTGTACCGGCAAAAAACGCTATCAAACTGTTTACCCCGACTCGATGTCCGAGAGAATGGACGGGAAAAGAAAGGAAATGTCAAAGAAATGTCAAATGCCCGGTGGCCAGATACATTTTACCTCCCTGTCGAGAGTACAGAGCTGGGCAGAAAAGCGGGGATGCCCAATCTTCGTCTCAGTCCAGGGCAGTTCACTCTGACCTTCTGACAGTTTGATGTAAATGGAGCGACGGCTGGGAGCTCGCCTTGCTATAACTCGCCTCAAACAAATCTTGTACAGTTCGGAGTGGGAAGTTTAGCTTCAGTGTTATGACAAGTTCTCTGAAATGCTGTGAAATGGTATTTTCGGGCGGGGGGGTTTATGGGGTGTGGTGTGGGTTTGGGGAATCATAGCTATTCCATCTTAACATTGCACACAGTCAGAATGGATAGCCTGAGCTAACTGCTAGCCAATGTAACCTTGCCTTTAGATGTATCTCTAAACTGTTTGACAAAGACTTTGTTCGTGAATGATTCAAATATTAAGTATTCAATATAAATAAAATACAAACAAGTACAGCATTGAACTCTATGGAACCGAACGTCTTGCTGGTAATTCTTAGAACTTGCTCATCTACCTGGTTTGTATCTGTTGCTGGTAGAATTACGAAGTCTGAATGTCAATGTTAGCTAGACTGAAAATTATCAGAGGGTCTGATATCAACTGGACTGTGACTGTGAGCCAGACCTGACCTCACAACTATTCATTAAGGGCCACAAACTATCCCAAGAGAAGATAAAGGAGGCTGCTATGGACGGTAGTATCGTATAGATGAAGGCAGGAGTTGGTTGGCCAATTAATGACCTGCCACCCATAGAGGGATTACCATGGCCAGGAACGCTGGGAGACCCAGATGCCACATGACAAGGTTTGCTGCTTGTACAAATAAGCCAGCACACCGGTCAGTCGTAGCAGAGCGCACCACTAATGTGGTGGGGTGTTCTAGAGCCGCTGTTGTGAAGATGTACCAAGTATAGACTTGTTCCACATTGAATGCCTCCCATTGGCATAATGATGGTGCTTTATGGACCACTGATCCCAGAAGAGGACGACATCTCTGTTGGGTGGTACAGAGCCACAGTGGACCAGTTAGCAGTTGGTTGTCCTGGCAAAATCTTATGGCCACCCCCAATTTTGGAATGAGCACAGGCCAGGACGTCCCAGATGCCACATTACTGGATTTTCTCCATGTACAAATAAGCGAGTACCACAGTTGCAGCAGAGTGCACAACGATGATATAATGGAACTGGGCGAAGGGCGGTAGCATCTCGGAAGCACTGCTAACTTTGTGGGATGTTTTAGAGTTGCTGTTGTGAAGGTGTACTGAGAATAGACTCCCAATGGCATAACCGTGGTGTCTTACGGGCCATTGATCCCAGAAGGGAACGGTAACTCTGGTGAGTCATACAGAGCCACAGTGGACCAGTTAGCGGCAGGTGGCAGTCATAGCGGATCATGTGTACCCATTCATCATGTGCATTCTTCCTTGATGTCAGTCGTCCCTATCGACAGGATAATGCCCCAGCTCACCGCGCAAGGGTGTATGAGTGGTTGCAGGAGCACCAACACAGAGGTGTCCCTTCCTAGCCTGCTAGCTCGCCTAGTCTTAATCTGTGAGAGCTCATCTAGGAACACTTGGATGGCCAGGTTCACACAATTTGAGGTGCTCTGCACTCGGAATGGGCACGAGTGTTTCCGGACACCTTCCATCACCTAATACAGTCAATGCCTCAACGTCTCCCTAGTGTCAAGGCTGCCAGGAGCTAAGGTTGGTTATTCCCACTACATGAAGTAGACCGGGTAGTTGCAATGGGGGGAAACTCCATATTAGTGCCCCAGATTTTAGACTGGGATGTCCAACAAGCTCATAGCTCAGAGGTGTGATGTTCCGGGGTCCACATGCACATTGTGGGATTGCTTGAACTTCAGTGAAAGCTAAAAGTTGGCCTCTAAAATCTGCAGTTTTTCAAGAAAATAACTTTGGGTCTGTCATCTCAGCTCTGTTGGGGTTGGGGTACCCCATGAAGAGCTGAACCCGCACACAGGTAACAAGTCTTTGCTTTCCTGTCTGCTTTTTTTCCCTCACCGGGCCAAACTCCCAACTCCCGAAACGTAAAACGAAGGCTAGCCAGAGGGAGGGCACTCTGATTTAGAGCGTGTTTATCGCCGTTACTTAGATCTCGAAGCTAACAGCCTGAAACGTTGATGTAGAGACTCTAGCGCAGCCTGTCAGGCTTAAGTGCGTGTCTCCTAATCTACTCCAGAAGACTGCCTGGGACTTTTAGTGCGGGCGATAAAAGGAATGACACATCCCAGGACTTTTGATTTGCATGTTTGCAAAGTGTTAATTTATAGTTGAATCAATTATCCATTAAAGCGGGCTGTACGCTGACGAGGGCGTGCTGGTGTTTGGGTTGCATTAGCATGCCTGCAACTTGCCCTTCGCCTTTGATGTTAAAATACCGCAGCAGCCTGCCTATTATTACGGAGCCCTAAAAGCAGGCCTGTGTACGTCTCTTAATTATTCATCTTTGACGAAATCACAATCCATGATACGAGTGCGGACACAGCGCCGTCGTTTGGTGAATACGTCGTGCCCTTAAAGTTGAAAGCCCATATACGGGGTTCATTAGCTTTTCGATCATTTCCACTGCCAGCCGGATTTCAGTTTTTTGCATCATGCTGTATGAAAAAATAAGCGAGCGAGAGAGAGAGAGGGAGAGAGAGAGAGAGAGAGAGAGAGAGATAGAGAGAGAGAGAGAGAGAGAGAGAGGTAGGCACTTTCATAGGCTGCCACCCGCTCCCCGAAAAGTATGCAAATGGACAGTTTCAAAGTTTCCCCGGCGTGAACCGTTGGTTTCACGCTAACAACAGATGTGGCAGCAAAACTGTGGCTGCCTGCAATTCCGCCCTGACCTCTAGGGGTCAGCAAAGATCCAGTTCCCACTGAACGGTGCCTCTTCTTACAGCAATACCTCACAGCCTCTCCACCACTGAGAGCAGACATCATTTGTTCCTGGGCTGGCTGGTTCCAGACATGACATATTATTCACATTATCATCAGTCATGCTGAAAGCAAGTTTGAGGCTGGCAGTAAAAGTGTACGAGCTGGCCTTTGGAGACCCCGATGGAGTACGCTAATGCAGGTTGCTAGCTGAAAACATGACACCGGCCTGGTACGGCGATTCCTCTTAGTTAGAGCTGAAATGTTTGTGTATGTGTCTGAGCGAGTCTGCATGCGTTAGTGTGGAGAGAGAGAGAGAGAGAGAGAGAGAGAGAGAGAGGGCTAAAGGTAATCAAGGTGTGTGTTTGTATTGTTGTGGATATGCATGTATATGTGCTTCAAACCATAGCGCACGAGATGTATGGGCAATATAACAATGTATTACCATCGTGGGTGGAAATGGACAGGTTTCACTAGATGGAGTGATCATTGCTGGTGCATTATGACATGCCTGAAACCCTGCATCCTCATCAGGGGAAAAAAAACGTATTTTTGTTATTAGTCTGTTTGTTTGGGACAATAATAATAAAGCACATAGTCACTGAACTCATTGCGTTAGCTTAGCATAAACATCTTTAGCATAAAATAAAATATTACCGTTCGGTAACATGATTTTAAAATGATTATTTTACCATTATTAGAGTCATTTTGTTGTATAAGTTCTGTAGTCTTTACATGATTCTGTTCAGCAAGACTGTTGAAACTACATTTTGCCAGTAACATACACTTCCAGTGAAAGTTTTTAGCCTCTGCCGATCGGTAGAGATGGCTTAAATGTGTTATATGGCTGTATGCATGGGTCAAAGTTCTGTAAATGTACTCCCGCTTTCCTGTCCACTGTGTTTTAAGAAATGCCAGTTTCTACATGAGGTGTTGTGTATGTGGATTCCAGACCTAGTTTTGCATGTTTGCAATGTTAATAAATGAGGCTTCTGGGCACTATAGTTATGTTGCGGTGTAACTGGGTCCTTGGGTACTACAATTTCGTTCCACCCCATGTACCACATGTGATGCGAATGACAATAAATGACAATCTCCTTGAATCCTTGAACGTTCTTGCCACAGTCCCACAATGCAAAATATTAGATACAGTGGCCAGATTTCATATCACCTGCCAAGATCCTCTTTGTATTGCAGTGCACACCTGATGAGTTCCCCATGAACCTCAGTGAATGTGGGATTTGTTTCCACCCTTGAATTCTGATGACGGCTTTGATCTTACCACCACGGCTAGCATGTCTCGCGTACTCTCGTGGCCTTGTCGCAACTCGAGAGTTTTCAGCGGCTCCTCTGACAGAGTAGCAAAGACAGCAAGTCTGATCTGGTATCCGCTGGGGCTTGGTGACCAGAGCAGACAGAACAAATGCACGACACGCTCTGCATCGCTATCAGACGTTAGCCTAGAAGGAAGCGGATACAGTATTCTCTTTTATCACAGGCCTGGTGCTCCTGTCACTGGGAGAGTAGATATAAGCTAATGTAGCATTCAGCTGATGATGATGACGATGATGAATAATTTCTTTCTGTCTCTCTCTTACTCATCCCCCCGCCCCACCCCATACCCACCTCGCTCTCGTCCTCCAGGCCTTCAGCACAGCCCCTTGGCGGCTAATCTGGGGATCATTACTTATCTCTGGCTACTGTGGCGCTGATTCAATTTTAGCGCATGCAGGGCATGTGGGACTACAGTGGACGCCTCATTACGTGGTTGGCTTCATGAGCGCTAAGCCCATCTTGCCGCTTCTCAATTGCTCTCCTAACTCCCTTCCCCAAGTCAAATGCAAGGCCATTAAAAAAAAAAGCCTTAGCCAAGCTGCAGGAAAGACTCGCCTCACCAGATGAAGAATCACGACCAGCTGAAAGTTTGGAGTAATGGGCAGAAGCAGACATGGTGAGGACCCGAGGGGATCCTTACCAGCTTTGGAAACGGGAATGGGCGAAAGTGGATGAATTTCAAACGAGAGCAGTTAAAATACATCACAGCTTGAGCCAAAATGTTACTGCACTTGTCAAAGCAGTGGGCTAGAAACAGCACAGGTTGGATTAAAATGCAACACAGAAACCCAGCTGAGAAGTTAGATTGGGTTAGACCTCGAAGCGACAGAGAGATCAGGCTAATGTAGCCATGTAGATACGTCAGTGTTGAGTAGATAAGTAGATGGAGAAGCTGCCATTAAACATAGGCTTCTACCGAATGGTCACCAACCCCCAACACAAACCCCTCTGAGACCAACATGCAACCCTTATTTAAACTATTGGACAACAACATTCAAGACCAAATTCAGGAGAATGTGTGGCTCCCTTGACCCTCCTAGCATGGCCTCCTTGAAGCCACTGCGGTCAGGATCTGGCAGCTACACTATTAATCTTGGGCTTCTACCGAATGGTCACCAACCCCCAACACAAACCCCTCTCAGACCAACATGCAACCCTTCCTTAAAACTATTTAAGACCATATTCATATGTGTGGCTCCCTTGACCCTCCTAGCATGGCCTTCTTGGCAACATAGCCTACCAGCTCAATCCAAACATCTGCGGCGCATGTAGCTTCACTCAGGGCTGCATCCATGCCACTGTAGGTCTACCTGAACATGGCAGGACTCCTCACAGCTCACTGTGTTAAGTTGGTCTGGGGACTGGGGCACCACTGCTGGTGGCAGAACCTGGTTCTGGATGTAGCCACATCAGTGTTCAGACACTGCTCCATCAAAGAATTGGTCAGTTGGGTCAGATTTGGTGGATGCCTTCCCTGGCACAATTCCGAGGAGAATTCCCTGTAGACTGGGATTGTATCCACTGCTGGTAGACCCGTATGACCGTACGCTTCCATACACCTGCAGATTCAGCTACTTCCTTCACACTATGGTCTTTGGCCACACCCACATGCAGTCACTCCTTTTAGCCAATCATTAACATCTGCTCTGGAGCCATTTTCCACACATGGAACGAGACATTCCCTGCACTGTAGCACCTCCTCCCAGTCTATGGATCCCGTCACTCACACCCCACACGTATTATAGCCCCATCCTCCTCGTACAGCGCCATCTTATTTGGTACATAAAGCAGGCTAATGCATCTTATCACTGATCACTGATCTTCAACTCCACCAATTAGCACTGTGTACACTATTGTGCTAGTCTGTTTGAGCTTGCCCTACAACTAGACATGAGTTGAGGCAAATCTGTGATGTATTAGCATACAGTGAAATTTACCTTTACTTGCTAGCTACATTAGCTTCACTGCTAAACTCCTGCATTTAGTGCTAGATATCGAGAGGCCAAAATTCCTAAATGAGACTCTAATCATACAATTACTTTGCTGTAAATGTAGAGGTGCCTTATAGTCCTTTGTGAAGAGTCAGGAGGCCACAGTTGACGGTTGACTCATCCGTAAGAAATGCTTCAGTCACTTCTACTGATGTATGTTTGGTTTCTAGATCTTGCCTGTGCACTAACCCTGAAGGCATATAGATCCGCCTTCAGTTTGTGCAGTTGTATTTGATGTCATGCTGGTGAACCTGTCACTGTTCACTGTGTAGAGCAGTCAAATTGGTAGGGGGCTTCAGCTTTCAGTACCATTCAATCTGCTGCTTCATTGCAGGGTTCTGGCTGGGATCTAAAACAGTGTTGCCAGATTGGGCAGATGTGTTTTTCAGTGCATGTGCTCTTACCGACTCACAAACTGTGAAATAAGACAACCCAGGCAGGTTTGCGTGGCTGCCTAGGTAAGAAAACATGGGATTCAGTATGCGGTTCAGATTTGGCTCCCCTTTATATGTCAAGTGTGGGCTCATTAGGAGAATACTCCTGCCGCCGTCTGAGTAGCTCTGTCCACGGCTTCAGCGCCATTTTATTCTCACAGTTGGTAACTACCTGTACATATGTGCTTCTTCACCAACTTCACCATTGCGGTAATCCTGCGGCACCATTTCGTTTAAGGTGGAACGAGAAAATACTAAAGCAGGAAGCTGCTGAATAAGAAACGGGTTTCGATCTGTTTTGTCGGAATGGTTATCTGACCTGGTTCAGTACAGCGCAGCACTGGCAACAAAACTTCTCCTAAAAGAGGGATCGATACAGCGGATATAATGAAGATGTAATGGTTTAGAAAGATGTAATGTTTTGGCAATGATGCTGACAGCTGAGGTATTATTTTAACATAGAAATATTGGTTCTAGAAAGTTCTTGAGGTTTAGCACTAGCTATCGCTAACAACTGAGGTAACTTATTAATGTACATGTAATATTTTAAAAACATCTAGCCATTTAGCACCATTGCTAACAGCTGAGGTAATGTGTTTATAGAGCTCTAATGTTCTCGAAAGTTCTTTCTGTTTAGCACTGTTGCTAACAGCTGAGGTAATATTATTAGAGATGTAATGTTCCAGACCATTCTTCCTGTTTAGCGCTGTTGCTAACAGCTAAGGTAATATATTATTAGAGATGTAATGTTCAAGAAAGTTCTTTCTGTTTAGCACTATTGCTAACAGCTAAGGTAATATATTATTAGAGATGTAATCTTCTAGAAAGTTCTTTCTGTTTAGCGCTGTTGCTAACAGCTGATGTAATATATTACCAGAGATGTAATGTTCTAGAAACTTCTTTATGTTTAGCGGCGTTGCTAACAGCTAAGGTAATATATTAGTAGAGATGTAATCTTCTAGAAAGTTCTTTCTGTTTAGCACTATTGGTAACAGCTGAGGTAATATTATTAGAAATGTAATGTTCTAGAAAGTTCTTCCTGTTTAGCGCTGTTGCTAACAGCTGAGGTAATATATTAGTAGAGATGTAATCTTCTAGAAAGTTCTTTCTGTTTAGCGGTGTTGCTAACAGCTAAGGTAATATATTATTAAAGATGTAATGTTCTAGAAAGTTATTTCTGTTTAGTGCTGTTGCTAACAGCTAAGGTAATATATTATTAGAGATGTAATGTTCCAAGAAGTTCTTGGTGTTACTCACTAGAGGATCTACAATAAGGCTATTGCTGTTAGGTTGTTAGTTAAATGTCTGTAAGATAAACTTCTGATCAACAGGTGAATAAGGTTTGAGTAACATGAGAGATTTAGCCCTTTTTGACCAACATGAAACGAGTTCTGTTCCTGGTTTTATGCATCTAAATCTAGGCCTGACAACCTGACAAGTCTGATCCCAGTTGGAAGCAAAGAGTAGCAGGTTCCTCTGGACGAACCATAAGGACATCCGTGGGAATGTCAGTTGTTGAGGAAAGAACCTCTTCTACATCTTCATATCTCCAGTAGGTGATCTATACTTGCTTTCTGGACATGTAAAAAACATCTGGAATAACAGCACCAACACTCACAGGTAATCTATACGCTCTGCCATCTTGGTACTACTGTGTACCACCCCTTTGAAACAGCCTCTTTTGATGTCGTAGCCTTTGATGTTCCTTGGTTCCAATAAAAAGTAGCGCAAACGTAGACTGGAACCAAGGTTCTAAGAAGCCTAAACAGAACTGGGTCAAGTTTCGTGTGCTGGTGTCAGGACATGCCCCATGGCTTATTACTGTTTATAGCAACAGACACTCAAACTTGAGTGTTAAAGATTAGTCCAGGTAACTAGCAGTTGGTGACACTGATGTTTGGTTTACTTGGGGTCAATCTGACATTACAGGTTTACAGGTAAAGGAAATACAAATATATTGTCACTGTCCAATGGAAAGCATGTATCTCCATCTTGGTTGATTTTTATTTTTTGGCATCATTTGATCACATGAGCTGTTGTTTACATTGGGTGGACATTTCATGATAAATGGATCACCAGGAATAGTCAAAACATACTTGAAAAGACGTCTGGTTCCATTGACTTACATTCAAACTGAATCAAGTTTTTGACCTCTCCTGTAAAGTTGCCAATTTGGAGATACTTGTTTTTCTTTGGACACTGACGATATACAAGTTCCATTCTGTTGTGTTGGTTCAGCTTCTGTGTTGTACTTCCTGCTATAGACCAAATGAACAAATCTCTTCCATGTCGCTCTGACACGCACATTTCCAACATTAGAGGAAATTCTGCACTTCGCAAATGATGATTTGATTATCATAAAGCCGCAGTTAGAAGCGGCACTGAGCAACAGTAAAGCAGTGCAGGTCAGTCCGGTAGAACAAAGAGTGAAATGAAACAGTTGAGGAAAAGCGGTTCAGCTGTGGAGCCGCAGCAGATGTTCCGATCATTTCAGATGTGGTTATTTTTATTGCAACGCCTTTGGTGCCAGCTTTGCTTTGAGACGGACAATGACACGTTATCCCGAATGAGAACCAGCCACAGTCAGTCAGCTGTGACCATGTGCGGGGCTCATGGTTGTTGTAGCAGCAGAGAGGAAATCTAACATGTAGTTTGTTGTATTAGGAGGGAATAGAAGGAGTTAGGGGGCTCTGGGTCCAAATCGCTGTTGTGAAAAGCCCAGTACAAAATAAAGTCTAATTGAACTGTCACAAAAAGCATCAAGAGCCCCGCACAAACAGCGTCTTCGCTGTCATGTCAAAACAACTTTTTTTTCGTGCTTTTATATATATATATTTTAACACCAATTGAAATAGCAGCTGTTCTCTACAGAGTGTGAAAACTTTGAGATTGGTAGAGCATTAGAAACTCATGCACAGTTACTTAGAATGAAGTCTTGGTGCATTAACATAAACTCAGTAGACAAAAAATTAGTCCCCTGTGACTGGAACATTCCTGGGCATGCAGTGGACAAGTTTCTGGATGTAGACCACATCAGAGTTTAGACACTCTTACATTTGGTGGAGGCCTTCCCTGGCACAATTCTGAGGAGAATTCCCTGTGGACTGGGATTTTAGCCACTGCAGGTAGACCCGTATGACCGTACGCTTCCATACACCTGCAGATTCAGCTACTTCCTTCCCACTATGGTCTTTGGCCATGCCCACATGCCCAGTCACTCCTTTCAGCCAATTATTAGCATCTGCTCTGGAGCCATTTTCCACACATGGAACAGGACATTCCCTGCACTGTACCACCTCTTCCCAATCTATGGATCCTGTCACTCACACCCCGCATGCATTCATAGCCCCGCCATCCTCGTGCAGCGCCATCTGCAGGAGCCTGAAGTTGCTACCACCTTAAACAGACAAGGTGACTCATTTTTTTGTCTGGTGAGCTAATAAGCATCTAGAGTTGTCTGTAAACATTTAAGTGTGGCCAATAAGAAATTAAGCCTCCTATTCCGAACAGACCGTTTCTGTTCATGCCAATTTCCATTCTGACCTTGCCGTCCATTAGCCCAATATCAAATCTGACTTACTGAATTCTATAACTCACTCATATTTACTCTGCATGCTGAACAGAAGGAACTCATAGAGCATAACAAACTCTTACTTACTGAGAACCTACATGCTAATGTTCATGATCATTCATATTCTGTTTCCTCAAATGAGGAAAAGGCAACGATGATGCGGCGCATTAAATCCAGTGGACCGGACTTCCAAACATGTCTTCCCTGCCTAATTGGGTTCAAGCTGTATTCCCTGGAGATGCTTGTTGTATTAACAGAAAGACAGCCTGATGTGAATGCACTACAAGTTTACATTACATAGCAATGTGAATGGAGTAAGCTTAGCATTGCTAAAGCCAAACCACAGGTTCTTCTTCTTTTGCAATTTTCAGCTTCTAATGGCATGTAGTACCTCCACCAGCACCAATAACAGCTGTGGCATGTACTGGACAAGTTTCTGGATGTAGCCACGTCAATGTTCAGACACTCTCACACCAAAGAATTGGTCAGGTGGACCAGATTTGATGACACTTCCGAGGAGAATTCCCTGTAGACTGGGATTTTAGCCACTGCTGGTAGACCTGTATTACCGTATGCTTCTGTACACCTGCAGATTCAGCTACTGCTCTGGAATGCTCTCATGGTGGTCATTCTGTTAAATTGCAGTACACTACAGGAAGTGTAGGGGGCCACAAGGGTTCTGTAGACTTAAAGGAAGAATGAATGGTGTCTGTGAAAGTAAACTACCAAATACACAATTAGTCAATAATGATCAATATATTAATATAGGCTAATATCGAATATATATTAACTCTTTATATATATATATATATCTATATATATATATATATATATATATATATATATATATATATATATATATATATATATATATATATATATATATATATATATATATATATATATATATACAGCACCTGTCATTTTAGTGTGGGAGGTCTCATGGCTAAATTGGACCAGCCTGGTGGCCAATCTTCATTAATTGCACATTGCACCAGTAAGAGTGTGAAGGTTCAGTTAGCAGGTAAGAGCACAGTTCTGCTCAAAATACTGCAATGCACACAACATTAAACTCCCTCTGACCACTGTGCAGGACTCGTATATGTCATTCTCAAGACAAACTGACGCTGTATTGGCTGCAAAAGGAGGCCCTACACCACACCAATAAATGATTGTGGTCTAAAACCAGGTGTGTCAGTTTCATTGTCCAACCCCTGTATATATATATATATATATATATATATATATATATATATATATATATATATATATATATATATATATAATTATATACAGTTAATATAGTTACAATATATATATAATTTTAGCCCTTAAAATCACAGGCTTATCATTTAATAAGCAAATGGACTGCAGTGCAAACTGAATGAGTCTTCATTAAAATCAAGGGGAATTGGAAATCTCCATTAATGTCTGAATGAAATATGGCCAGGCTTTTTGACCTGAAGGCTAACAGAGGGCCAACTTATGGAAAAACTAAAATTCTGAAGTCTTGTTTTTCCATAAGCTGGCCTTCGGTTAGCTTTTAGGTCAAACCACCTGATTTCAGCAATGTCCAATTTGGTCCATGAAGGCAGTGCTGCTATATACAGTAGAACCATAAAAACTCAAGGACCCAACAGCGTCTTTAAATGGTTCTTTGCATGGTGAAATATGGTAAAGGGTGCATTGTAGATGGTTCTGTATGGAATCATTTTTGAAATGTGTTCCTTATAGCACCAAATGGGGTTCTTCTATTGTTCAGAACACATAACAGCAGAAGAACCTGTTAGCTTGTGAATGAATGTGTTCCAGATAACACCAGAAAAGGTTCTGTTATGGTAACAGTCTTGACACCATAACAGTGAAAGAACCCAAAAGCTTCCCGATGTAGAACCATCTAAAGCACATACACCTGGGTCAGTCTAAAGAACCCTTTTATGATATTTGAGTGGTCATAGTTTTATATAGAACCGTTTGCTTTGCTAAAGAACTCAACCACCTTTTCAAAAGTGCCCACAGAACCATATACAGCGTTCTCCAATAATCTATTCTATAACGAACTCATGGTTCTAAACAGAACCCTTGAAGAAGCATCTTTCCTAAATTTCCCCCTCGGTTCTTGTGTTCATTCCTTCAGAGGTTTAGCTTCTGATGAAGAGGTGTGCAGCCTATCACTGACCGACTGCTCCTGGTGGTAGTGATGACATGGTCGGGGTTTGGGTTCCGTCTCCTCAGAGCCACATGTTCCATCCGGTTGATCGGATGAGCCTTTGATGAACTGGCCTACTGTCCTCTGTCTCTCTGAGGTCCGATACCTGTTTCTACACTTAATCGACTGGCTAATGGACTTTATCCAACTCTACCGATTGGCGCTGCGCTGGAGAACGCTGTTCCGCAGTAATTAGCCCGTAATGAATGTGTACATTTGTTCAGTTTTGCTGCAGATAAACGCACGAATGCTTCAGGATTCCAGCGATTAAGCCTGAAGTGGGTTTACGGAGTTAATGAATAGGTAACAATGGCGAGGGATAATGCCTTCTTATCAGTGCCACCCAGAAGACATGATTTACTGTTTGCAGTGAAACTCACGAAAACAGAAGAGAAGCAGAACATAGAGAAAGTGTATAGGCTGCTTAGAAGGACAGACGTGCAGGGTACAGGTGCGAATGCGTCGGACGTTCTGCACGAGCTGTGTTTCTTGTGGCTGAGACAATTAGAAGTGTTTGTGCCTGAGTACCTATAAACAGCTCTGAAGGCATCGTCCAAGTGTGTTTGTGTCCAGCGATTGTTTTCACGCCCATTGTTTAGCGTGGTGGAGCCACTGCAGACGAGAAGAGAGAGAGCTCCTTCTTCTTCACTTCTTCACTCTGTGTTCGCGGTGTCTGTGATGATGTGTGGCGTCCCCCTGGTCTCGCCGTACGGTTACGGTCTCCCTGCTTGTTTATGTTGTGTGGCTGTTTGTATTAATCACGCTGCTCTGTGTCTGAGTCGGGGCTGTTCTCGCTGTTTTATGGTTGTAGTTGTGATTATGAAACTAAATGAATGATTAATAAATGAATACATGAATATGACAATTAAAGGCACTGAAAGAACCCCAGGAGGCAAATCAAAGGAAATAACACAGACCAGTGAAGGTATTTGTTTATTTATTCATTCGCCCCTTTATGTTTATGTGTGTGGTGTGGATAGTCTGTGATAATACGGTGCATTATGTAGTGCTAACATATACGGTCATATACGGTCATGTGTGATAGACAGTAATAATTATTAATTATTATTAATTAGGCCAATCGTTCTCTGAGTAGAGAGTTTAAGCCATTTTGTGCCATTTGTGTTTACACACACACAGAGGTATATTTCTTTCGTATTCAACCCATCCATTAAGTGAAACACTCGCACACACACACTAGTAAACAGGCAGTGAGGCACATGTGCCCGGATATATATGTACCTTTATAAAGCATTGATTGTTTGGATAAAAAAATTGCGTTAAATATATCATATAGTGGACAAACACAGTAATATTTGAGAAGTGAAATGAAGTTTATATGATTTACAGAAAGTGTGCAATAATTGGTTAAACAAAAGTAGGCAGCTGCATAAATTTGGGCACTGTTGTCATTTTATTGATTTCAAAACCTTTAGAACTAATTATTGGAACTCAAATTTGGTTTGGTAAGTTCAGTGACCCTTGACCTCCATACACAGGTGACTCTAATTATGAGAGAGGGTATTTAAGGGGGGCAATTGTAAGTTTTTCTCCTCTTTGCATCTTCTCTGAAGAGTCGCAGCATGGGAGTCTCAAAACAACTTTCAAATGACCTGAAAACAAAGATTGTTCACCGTCATGGTTTAGGGGATACAGAAAGCTATCTCAGAGATTTCAGCTTTCAGTCTCCACTGTGAGACACATTGTGAGAAAATGGAAGACCACAGGCACAGTTCAAGTCAAGGCTCGAAGTGGCAGACCAAGAAAAATCTGGAATAAACAGAAGCGAAGGATGTGGAGAACAGTCAGAGTCAACCCACAGACCAGCACCAAAGACCTACAACATGATCTTGCTGCTGATGGAGTCACTGTGCAATTTAACTATTCGGCGCACCTCACACAAGGAGATGCTGTATGGGAGAGTTATGCAGATCACAAACAGATCACCAACACTTGAGGTATGCTAAAGCACATTTGGACAAGCTAGCTTCATTTTAGAATAAGGTGCTTTGTTATTTGGGCATAACAAGGGCCGTTAGGCATTAAGGTAAAAGAACACAGCACAGAACACAGAAAAACACCTGCTACCTACAGTAAAATTTGGTGGTGGTTCCATCATGCTGTGGGGCTGTGTGGCCAGTACAGGGACTGGGAATCTTGTTAAAGTTGAGGGACGCATGGATTCCAATCAGTATCAGCAGACCAATGGAGACCAATGTCCAGGAATCAGTGACAAAGCTGAAGCTGCGCCGGGGCTGGATCTTCCAACAAGACAACGACCCTAAACACTGCTCAAAATCTACTAATGCATTCATGCAGAGGAACAAGTACAACGTTCTGGAATGGCCATCTCAGCCCCCAGACCTGGATATTACTGAAAATATGTGGTGTCGCTTAAAGAGAGCTGTCCATGCTCGGAAACCATCAAACCTGAATGAACTAATGGTCTAAAATATTTTTTTTATCC
>JAMWET010000011.1:145000-157500 GCA_024036415.1 Prochilodus magdalenae | reverse complement strand
CTTCTTTTTCTTCTTCTCCTTCTTTTTTGCATGTTCTTTTTTCTCCTTTGCTTCTTCTTCTTTTTGTTCTTCTGCTCCCTTTTCTTCTTCTTCTCCTCCTCCTTCTTCTTCCTCTTCTACTTCTTCTTCTTCCTCTTCTTTTTCTCCTCCTTCTCCTTCTTTTTCTTCTTCTCCTACTCCTCCTTCTTCCTCTTCTCCTCCTTCTTTATCTTCTCCTTCTTCTCCTGCTTCTTCTTCTTCTCCTCCTCCTTTTTTCTTTTTTGTTTCTTCTCCTCCTCCTCCTTCCTCTTCTCTTTTTTCTTCGTCTTTTTCTTTTTCTTCTCCTCCTCCTCCTCCTTTTCTTCTTCCTCTTCTACTTCTTTTTCTCCTTCTTCTTCTTTGCATGTTCTTCTTTTTTCTCCTTTGCTTCTTCTTCTTTTTGTTCTTCTCCTCCCTTTTCTTCTTCTTCTTCTTCTTCTTCTTCTTCTTCTTCTTCTTCTCTTCCTCCTTCTTCCTCCTCTTCTACTTGTTCCTCTCTATCTTCTTCTTCTTCTTCGTCTCCTCCTCCTCCTCCTCCTCCTCCTCCTCCTTCTCCTTCTTTCTTCTAGGTTCACATTTCCTAGTCTGCTAGGTAGTCCCACAGTTTTCAAGCTTCTAGCTAGCCACTTAGCATGTTGCTAAAATGAATGGGAGTTTATGGGAGGAATGATGAATGAATAAGCAACACATAGACAAGTGCAGGTGAGTATGTCTGTTGATTAGAGCTTGGGGATCTGCCCCGATTGACTACATGCGGTTTGGTGACTGTCAGGCAAAGGAACCAATAGACTTTAGGTAGTGCCAAAATGAATGGGGCTCTATGAGGTGGGAGAGGGATGAAATTAAAAAGACATATGCCTATATGGGCCACACTAACATTGAATTTGCTCTCTGGGGTCTGCTCTGAGATGGTGTGTGAGAAATGGTCTCTCTGGATCAACCACAGGTGCAGTAGATGGAGCTTTCTATACCATTCATTCCTAATGGGAATAAATTCCAGAAAATCTCCAGGTGTGGAAAAATCTGTTGCTATGCGGAAACCATGTATCAGATCAAAAAGATATACAAGCTCACTGTTTCTCATCAGACCGGGCATTTTGGAGTTGGAACAGTGTTGATATTTCAAGAACGATGGAACTAGTTTGCAGACGAAATTTGAAAATACACAATTTTCCAGAAAATAATTTCATTTTGTGAAAATGGTGTATTTTATCACATGACGTGTCGCCTGCTATTTTACAAAAGCCACCTGAGGCCGTGCGTTTCTGTGTTTTCATCAGGGGGAAGGAAGTTTTAAGGCACTCTGAGTCTTTGAGCCATGCCTAAGAACACCCTTCCCTGTGATCAAATCCCAGTAATGCACATCCTCGAGTGGCCTATTGCTGTAATTCCCCACCCGTGTGCTCCTACAGTTACTTTATCCCAGAAAAGCAAACATTCCTTTGAGCTGCTCTGTCATATTTTCCTCATCTGCAGTGTTGTAACTCCGGGAGCATCGGCTGCCACACTAAAAAAAATGGCTGGTGGGCTCGCTTCAACACCCCCCCCATCGAAGATAGCAGCCGGTATACAACAACCAGCAATCAGTGACACAAAGGGTCCGATTTAAAAGCTCTGAAGGGGCTCGTTTATGGTTTTGTTTGCCGGGGTACAGTGAAAGTCTTTATTATTTCGAGGGGACCAAGCGGTTTCGCGTGTCGGAAAACAACGTTATCTTCGGGAATCGATACAACTGTAGCAGCACCCTTATTACGAGGTACCTGGAAGATCAATAGGAGCGTGCTGGAAGTTCTGTCATGAACAAAAACAGTGAAGTTGGTCAACAGTTGGCCAGTCAGTATGCCGTGTGAATGGTGGAGTGGGTGCTCGCTGTTGTATTGGTTTTCCTTTCATGCATATTTGAAAGTGGGAATGTACAGAATGAAGAGAAGCTCCAATACACCACGTCCACTTTCCAGTCTGGAAGAATACAGAGATCTTGCTCCGAAAACAGAGAATGCATTTATACATATCTGTCTATCTATACTCTTCATTAATAGAACAGCTACACCCAGAAGGAGGTGTGGGAGTGCGGTGCTGTTGGGAAGGAAGATAAAGGTGACCAGGATCAATAACTGATGATAAATTTAGACTGATATGATCAATATTTATTGAGCTACACATACAGAAGTCTGTCTCTCAGTATGGCGTCGGGCCGCCGTGTTTGCTAACCCAACACGCCAGACGTCTCGGTATGGAGCTGTAGAGGTTCCTAATGGTGTCCTGTGATAAGCCATCCCATGCAGCTTGAACATCCTCACACAGTTCCTGCAGATGGTGCGGTAGGGGTGGAGGTGGAGGGACGCCAGGCCTTCTGGACGTGTGACGACAAACCGTTCCTCTTGGTGCTGACCACGGTGCCTCCACACACGGATTCGTTGGGCGTCTCCACCAAGACTAAAGCGGGACTCGTCACTGAAGATGACCCGCTACCATTCTGAGTCACTCCATGACAGTCTGGTACGACACCACTGCAGTCTTTGTTACTCTCATTCTAGATTGAGCTTGTACTGGACACATTTCTGGATGTAGCCACATCAGTGTTCAGACACTCCTCCATCAAAGAATTGCACAGTTGGTCCAGATTTGGTGGATGCCTTCCCTGACACAGCTCCGAGGAGAATTCCCTGTAGACTGGGATTGTATCCACTGCTGGTAGACCCGTATGACCGTACGCTTCCATACACCTGCAGATTCAGCTACTTCCTTCACACTATGGTCTTTGGCCACGCCCACATGCAGTCCCTCCTTTTAGCCAATCATTAACATCTGCTCTGGAGCCATTTTCCACACATGGAACGAGACATTCCCTGCACTGTAGCACCTCTTCCCAATCTATGGATCCCGTCACTCACACCCCACAGGGATTTATAGCCCTATCATCCTCATGCAGCGCCATCTACAGGAGTCTGAAGTTACTACCACCTTAAATACACAACGTGAATCACTGGCTGTGTTTTTTCTCATCTAGTGAGCATAAGATACTGTATATTTAATTATATGGTATTAATAACGTAGGAGTTGTTTAAGCTTTCAGATAAAGGGAATACTGAATTTAATTGAACATAACTGAGAGAATATAATATTTGTCACTATAACTTATTAAACATGCCTGCAGAGGAAAATCACGCTCTTTCTGATTGCACCATCTGAGACTGAACCAATCTGTAATCTGTCTATTTAAATAATGTATTTAGAAGCTGCAGCTCATCTAAGAGACAGAGAGGATAGTGCTGCTTGACTTCACCTTTGCTTGATCTGTCTCTGTGTATGAGTGGATGGAGCGTGAAAGTCATACAAGCTCTGTGCTGAACACAAACACACAGAGGTGAATCTACCTGGTGTCATTTTGACCATATAGCCTTATACGACCAGTTTATTCCCCTCTCATTACTCTACAGATTCATAATGAACATTCTGGGACCTGTCTCTCCTGTGGCACCATGCCCCCAGACTGGTACTGGCTTAGCTCTTCTATCCATGAATCTGTAGTGATGCCCGTCTGCGGCCCAAAGTGTTTGGACACTGCTTTTGTATCATGAACATACACCATGATCATACTGACTCTTCTAATCATAATCACCCTCACTCCTCTATTTGTCTAATCCACAGCCGTACTGACCCTCACTCCTCTATGTGTCTAATCCACAGCCGTACTGACCCTCACTCCTCTATGTGTCTAATCCACAGCCGTACTGACCCTCACTCCTCTATGTGTCTAATCCACAGCCGTACTGACCCTCACTCCTCTATGTGTCTAATCCACAGTCGTACTGACCCTCACTCCTCTATGTGTCTAATCCACAGCCATACTGACCCTCACTCCTCTATGTGTCTAATCCACAGCAGTACTGACCCTCACTCCTCTCTGTGTCTAATCCACAGCTATACTGACCCTCACTCCTCTTTGTGTCTAATCCACAGCCATACTGACCCTCACTCCTCTAAGTGTCTAATCCACAGCCGTACTGACCCTCACTCCTCTATGTGTCTAATCCTCAGAAGTACTGACCCTCTATGTGTCTAATCCACAGCCTACTGACCCTCTATGTGTCTAATCCACATCCGCACTGACCCTCACTCCTCTATGTGTCTAATCCACAGCCATACTGACCCTCACTCCTCTATGTGTCTAATCCACAGCAGTACTGACCCTCACTCCTCTATGTGTCTAATCCACAGCTGTACTGACCCTCACTCCTCTTTGTGTCTAATCCACAGCCGTACTGACCCTCACTCCTCTGACCACATCACTCCTCTCCTCTATGTGTCTAATCCACAGCATGACCGTCACTGTGTCTACCACAGCACTCACTCTATGTGTCTAATCTACAGCTGTACTGAGCCTCACTCTTCTAAGTGTCTAATCCACAGTCATACTGATCCTCACTCCTCTATGTATCTAATCCACAGCTACTGTACTGACCCTCACTCCCTCTTTGTGTCTAATCCACAGCCGTACTCCTCTAAGTGTCTAATCCACAGCCGTGACCCTCATGTGTCTCCTCAGAAGTACTGAAGTGTCTAATCCACAGCCTACTGACCCTCTATGTGTCTAATCCACATCCGCACTGACCCTCACTCCTCTATGTGTCTAATCCACATCCGCACTGACCCTCACTCTTCTATGTGTCTAATCCACAGCCGTACTGACCCTCACTCCTCTATGTGTCTAATCCACAGCTGTACTGACCCTCACTCCTCTATGTGTCTAATCCACAGCCATACTGACCCTCACTCCTCTATGTGTCTAATCCACAGCTGTACTGACCCTCACTCCTCTTTGTGTCTAATCCACAGCCGTACTGACCCTCACTCCTCTAAGTGTCTAATCCACAGTCATACTGATCCTCACTCCTCTATGTGTCTAATCCACAGCCATACTGACCCTCACTCCTCTAAGTGTCTAATCCACATCCGCACTGACCCTCACTCCTCTATGTGTCTAATCCACAGCCGTACTGACCCTCACTCCTCTATGTGTCTAATCCACAGTCGTACTGACCCTCACTCCTCTATGTGTCTGATCCACAGCCATACTGACCCTCACTCCTCTAAGTGTCTAATCCACAGCCGTACTGACCCTCACTCCTCTTTGTGTCTAATCCACAGCTGTACTGACCCTCACTCCTCTAAGTGTCTAATCCACAGTCATACTGATCCTCACTCCTCTATGTGTCTAATCAACAGCCGTACTGACCCTCACTCCTCTATGTGTCTAATCCACATCCGCACTGACCCTCACTCCTCTATATGTCTAATCCACAGCCATACTGACCCTCACTCCTCTATGTGTCTAATCCACAGCTGTATTGACCCTCACTCGTCTATGTGTCTAATCCACATCTGTACTGACCCTCACTCCTCTATATGTCTAATACACAGTCATATTGACCCTCACTCCTCTATAAATCTTACCCATGGCCATAATCACCCTCACTCCTCTATGTGTCTAATCTACAGCCGTACTGACCCTCACTCCTCTATGTGTCTAATCTACAGCCGTACTGACCCTCACTCCTCTATGTGTCTAATCTACAGCCGTACTAACCCTCACTCCTCTATGTGTCTAATATATAGCCATACTGAGTCATACTGACACTCATTCCTCATTTTTTCATTCCTCATCCCTTAGAGTCCCATTCATCTTTGACAACACCAAGCATCCACTTAGCCACTTGTGAAAACGACTCAGTAAATGCTCATTTACATATATCACTAGTAAAAAAAATGCCCACTGAGGTTGGAATCTTAACCGGTTCCCAGAACCATATAAAAACATGAACAGAAGAAAATCATAGTGGTTTAAAAGTCCTCAGGTTAGCCGTGAATAGAAACTGATCAACACAGCTGGTTATTGGCTATGGCTACTGGAAGGTGGGAAGGCACTGTGGAGTAGAATGGATGTTGTTATTATCTCCAGAGTGAAAGCCCACCCAGGATGAAGAACGACGGGTAACTATTTCCAGTCTGCAGCCGTAAACATCTATCTCCATACATGTGCTGGTATTTCAGGCCCGTGGACGACCTTGCAGGCGTAATTTGCTCGTATACGTCCATCTCTGGCGAGAGCTTAAACAAGGGAAATAATATTGGGAAGCATTTCCTTCTTCGTAAATCCCTCAAGTGCAGGCTTAATTACCGCCACAAAGGAAACGATTACACAAACAGCATGTTGGGCTGGGCTGGATCCACCGCCCTAATTTGAGGAGAGATTCATTTGGCCTCGCTAATGACAATGTAGGGAGCTGGGGCGAGCAATTCTGAACGGCTTTGGCTTAATACCCTCCGCTACTAGTGCTGCTGTGTTCTTCGTGCTGCATCTGCGTGCGGTAATCAGCTGCGTGCCAGAGAATAGGGAGCAATAAGAGATTATATTTTTCATGCACTACATTTTTGAGCACTGGAGTGCTCAATTCACATATTAACATATTAATTACAAGTTAGCATGTCTGCTAATGGAAGGCTGGCTTTCCAAACATTGTCTTCTGTAGATTTTACTATGTGTGAGAGAACAATGGGTCACTGCAAGGGTAGGGTGGCCACACATCCGGTTTTAGGCCGGACAGTCTGGTTTTGAAATTCCCAGTCCTACACCCGGCGCTATGCCTGGATGGACGCCTATTGGTCCTCTTTTTGGGATGAACGATTACAAATGTTAACTCTCAAACAAAACTCAAGTAAGTGTCATAAGACATGCCTTGCATTCCATTGGTTTACCAAGGTCATGTGATGTCGTGACTCACCTACCAGCTAACTGCAAGTCAGCCCTGTAAATGCTAGACAATTAGTAAGCTTCTGTCTGACTCACAAATGTCATCCATTTCATCCAATCAGGCGAGTAGAGCAATCGTTTATGTGTTATACAGGTTATAGGTTATATAGGTTATGATTTAAATTCTGATCTAGTATCACGCTCGACCCCACCCCCTTTATAATGTCCTCCTTTGGGCGGATATGAAACTGGCCACCCTATGCAAACTACTACATGCTACATTCTACATGAAAGGAAGCAATGCCATAGAGGAACCATATTTGGTTCCCTAAAGAGGTTCTCTATGGATGGTGTGGAGTTAGTGAGTGGTAAATACAAAGATTAGCTAACTAGATATGGCAGCTGCCTGCCAATATGGGGAAAGGCTAAAGCCCCCTGGAGGCCAGGCGAGAACAAAAAGTGAAAAGAGGACAAAAGATGACAAAAAGAAAGAAGTAATGTAATGTGATGAATGAATACTTTATCTGCTGGATAGTAAAAGTTACCCTCAGACACTCAGAGCAAAGCTAACTAGCTCGATTACGCTTGCTAATTTAATAGCTAGCTAGCAAGAGTTAGCATCATTTTATCTCCACCCAAGTCTGTTAGACACGGTCTGAAAGACTATTGAGGTGTTATGAAGGGAAATGACCTTCATCATTCTGAGAAATACACTTTCAGTTGTAAGTGTACTGAAGTGTACTGATGAACCATCCACTGTCTGTCTAAGGGAACATGGACTGTTTTTTTAAAATGGTACACTATTATACCGCACACTGTATACTACAGTAATATGTACTGCCCACTGTATACGCCCCCTGTGTGTGGTATACAGTACAGTAACAAGTTCTGACCTACAGTGTGGTATACTAATACAGTCACATGACCAGTTACCTCACATTTACCTCAGAGCTGTTATTACTGTATCCACTGTTTAGAGCTAGCTGCTGCTAACGCTGCTCATTTCACCTGAGATACGGTTAGCCTAGCTGTTAGCTCCCCTCGGCTAGTTCACTCTAAACCTGATCCTCTAAAGCGAGTTCATCTTTTATTAATCTTCAGACCTGTATATTTAACTTTCTGGGGCTCATTCTGATGAACACACACCCCACTACAATCACTACACCCACAGTTATACTCGGAGTGGGCTGCGTTTAGCTCCCTAGTGTTACCCGCCGCCGTTTTCTCTGGCTGAGAGCTGCTGAGGCCGCAGTGCATGATGGGATACAGAGTAGTATGCATCTTCAGTGCACTACAGATTTACAGTTTGGTCACATACTACATGCTACACACTACTTTTAGGTAGATGTAGTATGTGAGTAGCATGTAGCATGCCATTTTCCTTTAGTCACTGAGGTTTTCAATCAATCAATCAATCAATATTTATTTATATAGTGCTTTTTATAACCAAAGTTGTCTCAAAGCAGCTTTTTTTGTCATACAAAGAAAAGAACCACAAGGTTAATGTACAGACATGTGAGGGTGGAAAAACCGGGTCCGAGCCCTCCTTGAGCAAGCCAGAGGCAACAGTGGCGAGGAAAAACTCCCTTGGGTAAGGAAGAAACCTCGAGAGGGACCAGGCTCAAGGGCGGAACCCAACCTCCTCAGGTCAACCCGGATGAGACAAGAGAGATAGATAGAATTTACATAGAGGAACATCTAATAGATCCAGTCTGATTAGATCCAGTCTGATTAAATCCAGTCTGATTAGATCCAGTCTGATTAAATCCAGTCTGATTAGATCCAGTCTGATTAATCCAGTCTGATTAGTCCAGGAGGCAGTAACTGCAAGTTGGAGTCGACCATAATAAGCATGGCCAGACGCTGGTCAGTGTAAGGTTGTGGTCCTGCCGGGTGATGAAACAGGACAGGAGACACACAGTGGCGCTGATGCTCAGGTGCCTCTATCCACTCTGGGGGATCTGATGTGATCACGTCAATCCAGTGCTTAACAAAGAAGAGGAAAGAAAGAGAGAAAGAAGGATAGAGATAGAGAAAGTTTTTAGATTTTCACTTTCAGTTCATCCTCTGTATTTGATGTGCACAGCAGCATCATGCGAGGGAAAGGCTCACTGGGTACATGCCCTGTGTATGAATGCTGTGTCTGTGTCTGATCCACTCACACCAGCACCACGTCAGTGTCACTGCAGTGCTGATAGAACCACCACCCACATCATACCTGCTCTGTGGTGGTCCTGGGCATTGGAGAACAGGGTAATACAGTACACAGAGAAACAGATGGACTACAGTCTGTACCTGTACACCTACAGAGTGTCCTATATGGTCGGACAGGAAGTGCAGATACAGGGAGGTGGTTTTAAGGCTACTGGGTGTATGAATGACTGAGTTATACAGAAATGGTAAAACTTTGCTGGAAGTCTCATTTAAACAGCTGCAGCTCACTCGGCTACTTTCCTCCGTCTCTCGCGCTCCATTTCTCTTTGAGAGGTAGAGCATGAGCAGGTGAGGAGGAACACTAATTAAACGCTGTTCTGTATGAAAGGATGTGACAAGTGACATTTATTGCATTTGTTACTCGGTGAGGTCCACTCCGATTCCTCCGCCGTCTTCATGGCACCTACACGAGTGTGCTGTTTCCACCTAGCGTTTTTTTTCCCTCCCTTCCCTCGTTTTTTTCCTTTACACCACAACCCTTCTATCCTGTTTGATAGAGATGCCCATGCAGTTGCTATGGAAACTCAAAAAATCCCCCTCTGTTCTTATGTTGATCTGTCTCCAGCTGGGCGTTGCCTGAGAGAGAGAGAGAGAGAGAGAGAGAGAGAGATCTTCTTGCAGTGCCTTAAAGAGGGATAACAGCATTCGTCCTTGGCTGAAACAGACATTTCTTCACTGAAGGACTGAAACAGTGCTTCCTGAGGGAGCCGTATGTAAGCACAATGGCCGCTATGCTTATATCTACAGCAGAGTCTGAAAATAGCTCCAGCACGCTCAAGGCTTCCTTACCCTCTCTGTTCCCGCTGGAGACAATGGCCACTCTCTTCACCCTTCCTGATTTCCCGTAGTTTCCTGACGTTCCTGGTTAAACTGCATGCACTCGGAGCAAACCTAAAGATCCAGGTAGACTCATCAGGCTACTCTTGCTTTTCCAGGTAAACAGGAAACATGTACTAGATAGACCCTCTACATAATGTTCCACTGACCAATTAACAACCCTTATATTCCACCATCTTTCTCTCCTGTCCATGTAAACTGGGAGGTCCTTATTTTGGGTTGCGCTTCCATAAGCATTCCCCTAACCAATCAGGCGGCCATCTTATCATCAGTATACTTCCTTGATCCATTCACTCCTTTATTCATACACCAACATTGTTCCATCATACATTCACTCCTTTATCCATACACCAACATTGTTCCTTCATCCATTCACTCCTTTATTCATACACCAACATTGTTCCATCATACATTTACTCCTTTATCCATACACCAACATTGTTCCTTCATCCATTCACTCCTTTATCCATACACCAACATTGTTCCTTCATCCATTCACTCCTTTATCCATACACCAACATTGTTCCTTCATCCATTCACTCCTTTATCCATACACCAACATTGTTCCTTCATCCATTCACTCCTTTATCCATACACCAACATTCCATACACCAACATTGTTCCTTTTCATTCATACCCACCAACATTGTTCCATCATACATTCACCAACATTGTTCCATCTCCATTTATCCATACACCAACATTGTTTCATCATACATTTACTCCTTTATCCATACACCAACATTGTTCCATCATCCATTCACTCCTTTATCCATACACCAACATTGTTCCTTCATCCATTCACTCCTTTATCCATACATACACCATACACCAACATTGTTCAACATTGTTCCATCATCCATTTTCCTTTTTATCCATACACCAACATTGTTCCATCATCCATTCATTCCTTTTATCCATACACCAACATTGTTTCCATCATCCATTCACTCCTTTATCCCAAACATACACCCATACAACTTGTTCCATCATCATTCATTCACCTTCATCATCATTCACTTATCCATCCATACACCAAACTTGTTCCTTCATCCATTCATTCCCTGATCCATACACCAACACTGTTCCATCATCCATTCACTCCTTTATCCATACACCAACATTGTTCCTTCATCCATTCACTCCTTTATCCATACACCACCATTGTTCCTTCATCCAATTATTCCTTTATCCATACACCACCATTGTTCCTCCATCCATTCACTCCTTTATCCATACACCACCATTGTTCCTCCATCCATTCACTTCTTTATCCATATACCAGCATTGTTCCATCATCTATTTACTCCTTTATCCATACACCAACATTGTCTCCTTTTCCCTGTCGGACTGCTAACTGCCCCCCTCCTGCAGAGTGCCCCCTGCTGTTTGCTTGCGGTCCAGCCCCCTGAGGTGCGGACGAACCGGAGGGCGAACAGGACATTTCTGTAGAAAAGAATGTTTGTTTTGAGTCATGCTGTGGGCTGTCCTCATCAAAGACAGTCACTTGCTCAGAAAGAATGTCAAGGTTAGGATGGACAGGGGACGTTTCTGTGGACCGTTCCAGGAATAGCCGTGTGGGAGTAGCTGGTCATTTGAGTATCTCTGTGTTGCTTCACTGTTAAAAATAAAGGCGCCATAGGCGGCAGGCACAGCACAGTTCTGGGCTCCCTGGGGGTCCTTTCGATGCAAAGAGACATGCAACCGTAAGGACCCTTAAAGAACCTCCACTTAACTTTATAATTCAGTTAAAGGTTTTTCTAAGGACCGTAACCAAGACTTATCTTTAGACATTACTATCTGTGTCTGTGAAAGCGGAGTGAAGCTCTAAGAAGCAGCAGACGTTGATCAAGGCTGATCTGAGCATGTACTGGAGTCCCCTGACAGCGCAGGTGTGGATTGTATATGCTCTTTCTTGTAGGGAACTTCATGGTTGGCAATGGTAGCACATCCGCTGCTGACAGTTCTCCTCCACACCACCAGGGGCCGCTGTCTCCTGAGTTGATTGTTATTTTGTAATGTATTCAAGCTCTATGAAAACCGTAGAGAGTCCACTGTGACTGTAATGTTCCTAACAGCGTATAATACGTCCGGACGTACGGCGGATATATTCCCTGGCACAATTCCGAGGAGAATTCCCTGTAGACTGGGATTTTAGCCACTGCTGGTAGACCCATAAGACTGGACACTTCTATACACCTGCAGATTCAGCTACTTCCTTCACACTATGGTCTTTGGCCACGCCCACATGCTCAGACCCTACTTTAGCCAATCATTATCATCTGCTCTGGAGCCATTTTCCAGACATGGAACGAGACATTCCCTGCACTGTAGCACCTCTTCCCAATCTATGAATTCCATCCCATTTGTTTATATCCAGAAAGCTGCACGGATCAATTACTAGAGATAAGAAGACGTAGAAGAGGTTCTCCAGAAGACCACTGGGGGTCGGTATTGTTGCCTTCTAAGGATCCTTCTATTCTGGTTCCAGCTGGGAACAAAGTCTTTGGATTCCAAACCTGTTCATTTTTGACGGAAATGTGCTGATTGGAAACCGGAACCCTGTTCTTCTATACTCTCCTAGGGAGTTTCTCCTTTGGAGTTTTGGATCCTCTCAATGCTCCCTCCACATGACCACATGTTCTTTAGAGCCCTGGTTCTTCTCATTGGTTCTTCC
>JAMWET010000011.1:137500-140000 GCA_024036415.1 Prochilodus magdalenae | reverse complement strand
GTAGTTGCTGTGCACAGCTCAGGGAATTGAACCGATGACCCTCGGGTCACAAGGTTGGTTCCTAACCTCCAACACACGACTGACCCAAAAGCGTGTGACTCTCCGTGTCATGGAACTGAACTCTGGTCTTACACTGTCCACTATACTAACGAGAAGGAGGTTAGCTTTGATTAGCCCTGGCTTAGCATCTTGGTAACATGTTTGCAGTGCTGTTTCACGGAACGTGAGTAAGAACCAGTGAGAAGACCCAACAGGAGAACCTACCCGCCTCTGAGCTGCACCAGGTTAAAGACAAGGCAATGCTGTGGACCCAACAAAACACTCCAGCACATTCCTGGTGGTCCAGACGGAGAACCCCCGGAGGAGAGAAGCAAAGGCATGCGTTGATTTCTTTTCAGCGTCGGAGTGCAGGAAGTCATGGATAGCGCGCAGGCCGGGGGGGATTTAGCACGGCTGCTGTGTGATATGATTTGTCACGTCCGAGGGAGGGGAGTCCATATCAGTATAAGTGACCTCCTTCAGCCGCCACAAAGCCTAAGCTTTATTGGGTCTCGGAGCCGAGGGATTGGCGAGGAGACGGGGAGCCGCCATTACCACTTTCACAGGGAACGCTAAAGGGGATTTTTTTTACTTGCTCAATTTTCCATCTTTTTCGGAGTTTGCTGACTGCTGTGAGGAAATAGTGAGCGCGGATACATGCTGGAAAAATTGAATCAGGGAGGGGATGCTGCTATCAGAGAATCTGATGTGTGTAAAAGCCGCTGGGAGTGTATATGTGTGCGTATGTCTGTTTCTCCACATGGTCCTGATATTGTAGGAACAGCAGACCAACACCACAAACTAATCCTGGTTCTTTATAGTCTTTAGTATTAGAACCTCCTCCATATATCTACTCTCACTGTCCATGTTATCGGGTCCCCTGACCATACAGGACACTCTGTAGGTGTACTAGTCCAGACTGTAGTCCATCTGTTACTCTGTGTACTGTATTACCCTGTTCTTCAATGGTCAGGACCCCCACAGGACCACCACAGAGCAGGTACTATTTGTGGTGGGATCATTCTCAGCACTGCAGTGACACTGACGTGGTGGTGGTGTGTTAGTGTGTGTGGTGCTGGTGTGAGTGGATCAGACACACCTCAGCTGACTAATAATCGACCATCAGCCAAAATTATCTAGCCAACAGTGTCCTGTGGGGCAGCCTCCTGTGGGGCAGCGTCCTGTTGGCAGTGTCCTGTTGGCAGTGTCCTGTGGGCAGTGTCCTGTGGGGCAGCGTCCTGTTGGCAGTGTCCTGTGGGGCAGCGTCCTGTTGGCAGTGTCCTGTGGGCAGTGTCCTGTGGGGCAGCGTCCTGTTGGCAGTGTCCTGTGGGCAGCGTCCTGTGGGCAGCGTCCTGTGGCCACTGATGAAGGACTAGAGGATGACCAACACTGCACTGTGCAGCAGCAGATGAGCTATCGTCTCTGACTGTCCATCTACAAGGTGGACCAGCAAGGTAGGAGTGTCTAATAGAGTGGACAGTGAGTGGACACAGTGTCTAAACACTCCAGCAGCACTGCTGTGTCTGATCCACTCACACCAGCACCACACACACTAACACACCACCACCACACACACTAACACACCACCAGCACCACACACACTAACACACCACCACCACGTCAGTGTCACTGCATTGCTGAGAATGATCCACCACCCACATCATACCTGCTCTGTGGTGGTCCTGTGGGGGTCCTGACCATTGAAGAACAGGGTAACACAGTATACAGGGAAACAGATGGACGTGATGGAGTGAGAGAGAGAGAGAGAGAGAGAGTGAGAGAAAGAGAGAGAGAGAGAGAGAGGGAGGGAGAGAGAGAGAGAGAGAGAGAGAGAGAGAGAGAGAGAGAGAGAGAGGGAGAGAGAGAGAGAGAGAGAGAGAGAGCGAGAGGGAGGCAACATGCAAAAGATAGACAGATATGCGAAAAGAGAGAGACAGAACAGAGTGCAAGAGAGCACACCAGGGAGTGAGAGAGAGCGAGGGATGTGGGGGAATGTACAGTCTGGGACGTGAAGCCAGTTTCGGAGCAGCTGCAGAAATTCATTTCCATGAACTCATTATTCGCGCTCTTATTAGCAGTCCCTAAAGCACCCAGCACTTTGGTACCAATGTAAATTTGATTAGCCGTTCTTGCCCCTCCGTGTTGACTCTGCTGAGGGAAGCGGAGCAGATGTTGGTCGAGCACTGATTTGGGAATCGATGTGCGCATGTCGAGGTTGGTGGTGTGTGTGCGTTTGTGTTTGCATACGTTTTCATAGACGAGAAAAGGTTCTGATTTTGTAGAACCAGAGGAGAGAAGTGAAACCCCACACTCCATAAAAGACGGTTCGCCAAGGATTGGTTAGGACAGGGAATGACTCGTTAGACTGAGGTGTGGTTCATGGCTCTACCTGGCAACAAAAAGGCTCCTGATGGCAAGCATGTAATAGTACGGGAACCCATTTTGGTGCTATATACAGTGG
>JAMWET010000011.1:105000-132500 GCA_024036415.1 Prochilodus magdalenae | reverse complement strand
GTCAAGACCAAGTCCAAATGAACAGGAGACCGAATCAAGACCAAGTCCAAATGAACAGGAGACCAAGAACCCCAAATCAAATGAAAGGGAGTGACCGAGTCACACCAAGTCCAAATGAAAGGGAGACAGAGTCAAAACCAAGTCCAAATGAACAGGAGACTGAGTCAAGACCAAGTCCAAATGAACGAGAGCCCGAGTCAAGACCAAGTCCAAATGAAAGGGAGACCGAGTCAAGACCAAGTCCAAATGAACGAGAGCCCGAGTCAAGACCAAGTTTAAATGAAAGGGAGACCGAGTCAAGACCAAGTCCAAATGGAAGGGAGACCGAGTCAAGACCAAGTCCAAATGAACAGGAGACCGAGTCAAGACCAAGTCCAAATGAAAGGGAGACCGAGTCAAGACCAAGTCCAAATGAACGGGAGACCGAGTCAAGACCAAGTCCAAATGAACAGGAGACCGAGTCAAGACCAAGTCCAAATGAACGGGAGACCGAGTCAAGACCAAGTCCAAATGAAAGGGAGACAGAGCCAAGACCAAGTCCAAATGAAAGGGAGACCGAGTCAAGACCAAGTCCAAATGAACGGGAGACCGAGTCAAGACCAAGTCCAAATGAACGGGAGACCGAGTAATTTAAAATTAAGGTAAGGCAAACAAACCGTTTACAGTGTAAAGAACCGTATAAGCATGTGAATAGTTCTTTGAGTGTTCATGGTTCTATTTGACGCCACTGCCCTTAAAGAACCGTATTTTGTAGGGCTGATTTCACAATAAAAAGTTCTATTACAGCTCTAGAAGACTTTCTGCACGGCGCTGATGGTTTGGCAGAATGACTATAGCTCTGAGTTTATAAATCTGTTGGGTTAGAGTGTGGCCATTTCCACTCCTGTGTGTTTGGCACATTGGAATGGTGTGAGTGTAAAGCTCCGCACTGGAAGCATCGTTTTACTCTGGTTGTATGTTAGAGTGGCGTATTATAATCCACAGAAAAACGGGCTGACATTTAGCGAAGGATTGACTCAGAGATTACCATAGCACTGATAGCCGAGGGAGCACTGAGGCAGACGCATCGCTGAGAGATGCATAAGAGTGATTACTGCATGTGCATGAATGAGCCCATGTTCCAATTCTGCATGCAGGAAATCTGGCCAAGAACATGCGACGTTAATCTCGGAGCTCGCATGCGCAATCAGGCATGAACGACACCGGATACACACCCGAAGATTCATATACAGTCATATACAATGGTTTGTGGGCCCCCGCACAAACGACACAGCGAGTTAAGACCTCCTCTACTGAGAAACAATGAGTCCCCTGTGACTGAACTGGACCTCATAGCGTGTAGTACCTCCACCAGCAACAATAACAACTGTGGCTGGATGTGGCATGGACCGCACAAGGCTCTGGATGTAGGCCACATCGATGTTCAGCCACTCTTGCATCAATGAATTGGTTAGTTGGTCCAGATGGATGCCCTTCCACCGGTTGTTCCAGGTAGTCCCACAGATTTCCAAGTAGATTCAAACCTTGTGGGCCAGTCCGGATATATGTATGGTCCTGGATCTTCCTCATGCCAATCAGTCACATGTCCAGCC
The DNA here is from genome assembly GCA_024036415.1 of Prochilodus magdalenae. NCBI lineage: Eukaryota > Metazoa > Chordata > Actinopteri > Characiformes > Prochilodontidae > Prochilodus > Prochilodus magdalenae. Next base: position 130,908 of record JAMWET010000011.1, on the reverse strand, counting down.
CTGTGAATGCCAGAGCCGTCATCTTGGAATACAGGGGTAGGCGTGTTATGTTCCTCATTATAATCATAAGCAAAGGGCTAAACCTTTGGTTCTCCAGCAGCTCAGCGTAGGCACCTCAACCAAAGAACCCATTTCCATGTCACTGAACCCTGCTACGGAGTTAGTGGAGCCAGGGAGCTAGCTAGTTAGCCAGCCAAGCTACCTGTTGTACCTGTAGCAAACTTTGTCGTATGCTAACGGGACTGCACTGTTATACATAGAGACCTTCATACAGAAAAGAGGCCTGTATTGCATTCTGTTCGTTTACTACCCCCTAGTGGCCGGATATGAGTTTCGTTTTTCCACTATTCCGTCATTCAAGCATGGTCGCTCCTCAGTGTAATACGGAGACAGTCTCATCGGCGTTTTAAGCCATGGAGCAAGTTATGGTGTTGCGAAATTGTTTTGAGGGGACATATTTAAGTTTGCCATGTCAGCGATGCATAAATGTTGTTGGTATTAGCTACAACTGGCTCTGCATGTTGCTAACCATTGACTAGCTATGAGTGAATGCTAGGCTATTAAATTTAAAATGCATTGTGGCTAATACGTTCCTATTGCCTGTGTGAACAGAAAGGCAGCCTACGTTTCAACCGCGACATGTTTACATTAAGATACATGAGGTTTATGCATTTTCATTTAATTCATGTATTTGTGTTTTTTCAGGTTAACATTAAAGATGAAGAAGTACGCCTGTGTCAGGACAGAATAGGAACTTTCAATGAACCATGTGACTTTTACAGTGGTGGTGTGACGTCTTGCATGCTAGAACGTTGGTAACATGGTGGTGGTAGTGCAGCCGAAGCTATGTGGATACTACATGCTTGGGTACTGAACAACCTCACTGCTATACCAGCCTAGAAGTGCGCACTGGATCCAGTATGTATTGTCTAAGTAGGTGATGTCAGACACTGCCTAAGACTATCCTACCTTAATCATATATCAGTAATAAGCAGTAATATCAGTAATAAGCAGTTAATAAGCAGTTATAACACAAATAAACAAGACAACAGTGACCTGCTGCTTGGCGTTTATTGAGCATACATTCATCTACACTGTTACACCTCAGGTCTTTCTGGCTAACGACCTTCCTTTGTCCTCTAATTAATCAGCATTATACATTATCACATATACACAGTCTTAAGATCTATCTTATTAACCTAACATGATGAGAATGATAACACTGTATCACTGTATTCAAAACTCTCCGGCTACAACACAAAGCCACACAAGAGCAGCAACCCCTGCCCACTCCGCCATTCACATCACCGGTAGGTAGATGCGTCCGTACAGTGGTCAGTGACTCGGAGCTTGTCTGTGAGTACTGGACGAAGCTGATTTTGCTGACCCTGATTTAAAAATAAACATCTGAAGGAGAGATACAGAGCGGGGGGCTCGGCAGCGGCAAGCTGGGCCAATGTTGCTAAGGAAATGAGTGAGAATCAATCGATACACTTCTCCAGAGAGACAAAGTAAGAAAGAGAGAGAGAGACAAAGAGAAAAAGAGAGAGGGAGAGAGAGAGCAGCCAACAACTCTGCATCAACAACAAGCAGTCGATACCGAGGACTCTGCTTTACTACAAACAAAGTCAGGAAAAATGACATTGTTAAAGAAGCCACGAAAAGGAGGGAGGTGGAAAAAGATGGAGGGATGGAGAGGCGGAAGTGTTCTCAGCACATTCTCAGTGAAGAAAATGAGAATGGCGAAGCGAAGGGAATCACAGAGCAAACGCAGCTACACCTGTAACTTACTAGAGTGAGAGAGATCTAACAATCTACACACTCTCAAATACTCCAACATCAAGACCTGACCTCACTAATGCTCAATCAAATCCTCACAGCAATGTTCAACTTCAGTACTAACCTCACTAATGCTCAATCAAATCCTCACACCAATGTTCAACTCAGTACTAACCTCACTAATGCTCAATCAAATCCTTACAGCAATGTTCAACTTCAGTACTAACCTCACTAATCCTCAATCAAATCCTCACAGAAATATTCCATCAAGACCTGACCTCACTAATGCTCAGTCAAATCCTCACACCAATGTTCAACTCAGTACTAACCTCACTAATGCTCAATCAAATCCTCACACCAATGTTCAACTCAGTACTAACCTCACTAATGCTCAATCAAATCCTCACACCAATGTTCAACTTCTCTAATCAAATGCTCAATCAAATCCTCACAGCAATGTTCAACTTCAGTACTAACCTCACTAATGCTCAATCAAATCCTCACACCAATGTTCAACTCAGTACTAACCTCACTAATGCTCAATCAAATCCTCACACCAATGTTCAACTCAGTACTAACCTCACTAATGCTCAATCAAATCCTCACACCAATGTTCAACTTCAGTACTAACCTCACTAATGCTCAATCAAATCCTCACAGAAATATTCTATCAAGACCTGACCTCACTAATGCTCAACCAAATCCTCACACCAATGTTCAACTCAGTACTAACCTCACTAATGCTCAGTCAAATCCTCACACCAATGTTCAACTTCAGTACTAACCTCACTAATGCTCAATCAAATCCTCACACCAATGTTCAACTCAGTACTGACCTCACTATTGCTCAATCAAATCCTCACAGCAATGTTCAACTCAGTACTAACCTCACTAATGCTCAATCAAATCCTCACACCAATGTTCAACTTCAGTACTAACCTCTCTAATCCTCAATCAAATCCTCAAACCAATGTTTAACTCAGTACTAACCTCACTAATGCTCAATCAAATCCTCACACCAATGTTCAACTCAGTACTAACCTCACTAATGCTCAATCAAATCCTCACAGCAATGTTCAACTCAGTACTAACCTCACTAATGCTCAATCAAATCCTCACAGCAATGTTCAACTTCAGTACTAACCTCACTAATCCTCAATCAAATCCTCACAGCAATGTTCAACTCAGTACTAACCTCACTAATCCTCAATCAAATCCTCACAGCAACGTTCAACTCAGTACTAACCTCACTAATCTTCAATCAAATCCTTACAGAAATGTTCAACATAATCAATCAAAGATTTTTTTCTTCTAAGGGTTCTATATAGCATTAAATAGGGTTCTATTATGGTTATGATGTCAAGCTCTAAACAGTAGTAGAACCTTGGTGCTATACTGGTTCATGTACAGCACGTTCTCCATCTAACTGAAGAACTGTTTATTTACATAAAGAACCTTTAAAGTATGTAAATGGTTCTTTAAGTGTCCTTGGTTCTATATAGAGCTATCATTTTTGCTAAAGAACATTTAAGGAACCTTTCTTTATTAGTGCAGTCAGTATAGAAGGTAGAGTAAGATTAAATATTAAATATGGAGCCTTTATGTAATTATTTTATAGTATATTATAGTATATTATTTTATAATAACTATGTAATTACATTACAATAATTATGTAATTATATTATAATAACTTTATAATTACATGTGAACACTGCAATTAAATTATAATAAATATGTTATTACATTACAGTAACTGTTACTACATTTTAATGCCATGTAATTACATTATAATAACTATGTAATTACCTTACTGTAGGCATGTAATTATTTTACAATAACTTTATAATTGCATTTGAACAACTATGAAATTACATTATAATAAGTATGTTATTACATTACAATAAATGTTATTACATATTAATGCCATGTAATTACGTTATAATAACTGTTATTGCATTACAATAACTATGTAATTAAATTATAATAACTATGTAATTACATTACAATACACATGTAAATATATTATAATGACTTTATAATTACATTTGAACAACTATGAAAGTACATTATAATAAATAATAAATGTTATTGCAATATCTATATAATTACATTTGAGTAACTATGTAATTACATGATCATTACTATGTAATTATGCACCACAAATTACATTTAGGGCAAAATGACAGCAGCAGCCACTCTGGATGTGTAAGGGTTGCTTATAAACACACTGATTTCTTTGACGTCCCTGTTTTCCTGGCAGACAGGAGGACAGAGATGTAATCTTTTCTCTGCTGCTATTCAATGACCAAACAAATTTATAAACGAAAGCCGTGGCATGCTCCGAGATCAATACATCAATCACAGCTTTTATACCGCACAATATTGAACTCCATCTTTACCGGAGGAGCCGGCAAGAGCAATTGGAGGAGCCGGGGCCGATGAATGCTTTCATAAATACAAATCATGCCCCCCAGAAGAAAAAGGAGAGGCGTCGGCGCTGAGTTGTAGCAGGAATATTTGACTTGAAAATCATTCCGGTGATGTTTCCACACTGCTCAAGGTTTTCTTGAGGAGGAAGTCGGAAAAGCAGAGCCGTCTTTAAAAATTGCGCAATCGAAGCCTCATCATTCCACTCGGGCGCGCCGCGTGCAGTGAAGGATGCTGCCTGTCCGTGAGCAGGAGGAGAGGGTTATTCTCAGCTCCGCACAGCCAGACGCAGCAGAATGGGCTTTGAGCCGGAGCCTGCTTCCCTGGGGCCTAAATACCAGCCCCACGGCCCCACTTGTGTGCTCCTCACTCGGCCTGCTGCTCCAGCTGCCACCCACAGCCTCCAAACATCCTGCACTGCTCAAATCTCCCAGCTGGACGCACCACTGGGATCCTGAGCAGGTGTTGCTTCTGGTCTGTGGCTGAAGATCCTTTCTTCGGTCTGATGAAACGAAAATAGCGACGTGAATGAGGTTTCCAACAGCATCAAGGTTCTAATAACTACAGTGGGTTCTAATACAGTCATTAACCAAGTACGTTCTCCTTCCTCTCCTTCTTCATGGTACAACATGTCTTGTCCCGAGACATCGACACCGTTCAAAAGCAGAACCCTGGGTCGAAACGGTATAGATGTCCTTTGAAGGTTCTAAGACATGCCGTATACATGAAGATACGACTTTGAATTAGAACTGAAGAACCCATGCAAATGCAAAGAGGTTTTTCGGCCCAGAACTACACCCTTAAAAGAGATGGTTCTCCAAGAACTTAGGAGTTCTTGGAGAACCATCTCTTTTAAGGGTGTAGTTCTGGGCCGCACCTCTCAGCTTTACATGGGTCGAAACGGTGTCGATGTCTCGGGACAAGACATGTTGTACCATGAAGAAGGAGAGGAAGGAGAACGTACCCATGTAAAGCTGAGGTGGTTCTATAGAGCACCAAAAAGGGTTCTGCTTTTGTTATGATGTCAAGCTTGTAACAGTAACAGTAGAACCCTTTTTGCTGCTATACTGGACCACATACCACACGTTCTTCATCAATCAGAAGAACCATTCGTGCATGCAAAAATTCATTAGGCATGCAAATGGTTCTTTGAGTGTTCATGGTTCAAAATATGGGCATTGTTTTGACTAAAGAACCCTTATAGAACCTCATATAAATGAGTGTAGTCAATATAGAATGTAAAATGAGTAAATATGGAACTTACTATGTAATTACTATTTAATAACTGCGTAATTACTATGTAATAACTTTGTAATTACTGCATAATAACTATGTTATTACTAACTACAATGATATTTATGCACAGAATGCATAGAATCATTTAAGCATGGTTCTTTAAACGATATGGACACCACCCAAACTCCATTATGGTGGGCATGATTGGGAATGGTGTGCTTGTATACAGCTGTTTGATCCAACATACAGATTTAAACAATATGTATCAAATTATTTTTCCATAGGAATGAATGGAGTCCTACAATAGAGTCCCATTCATTTCTTCCCAGCTACCGGTTGATCTTACCAGGAGTAGCCCCTTCAACATCATTGACCACGGGTCAAAATTCAGCATTGGGGCAGGAGCGCTCCTTCTTCATCCTCTCATGTTGGACTGACTCCACCCCTACAGAGCTACGGTGAGTCACTATCACCTCTTCAGGTACAAAGCGATATTATGGCACCGGACCGGCTAGGGCTAGCTGGTTAGCATGCTAACTTCAGTGGATATCTCCACATCGACGTAGACGCCTTTGATTCAAGGTCACGACTGTTATTACTTCACATTCTGATTATATTAAATTTTTTTTGCAATTTTTCAAACTATGCCTCTAACATAAAGTTGCTGCTTTAATAACAGCATTATAAAAAGATCCATCAGTGAGCAACTTAAGCTACCTGGATAAAAAATGAGTCACCTTGCTTGTTTAAGGTGGTAGTAACTTCCTGTAAATACCTGCAGGGTGTGAGTGACGGGATCCATAGATTGAGAAGAGGTGCTACAGTGCAGGGAATGTCTCATTCCATGTGTGGATGTTAATGATTGGCTAAAAGGAGGGACTGCATGTGGGCGTGGCCAAAGACCATAGTGTGAAGGAAGTAGCTGAATCTGCAGGTGTATGGAAGCGTACGGTCATACGGGTCTACCAGCAGTGGATAAAATCCCAGTCTACAGGGAATTCTCCTCGGAATTGTGCCAGGGACGGCATCCACCAAATCTGTCCCAACTGACCAATTATTTGATGAAGCAGTGTCTGAACATTGATGTGGCTACATCCAGAAACTTGTCCAGTCCATGCCAAATCCAATCCCAGCTGGTATTGGTTCTTGTGAAGGTGTTAGATGCTAGTAGGCATATTTCAGTCACAGACTCTGTAAATTATACATAAATAATCAGATATTTGAATTTGTATGATGAATTAAAAGGTTATGAGGTCTATAGCTAGAGGTAACTGCCCCTCCCGGGACCCATTGTCCCAAAGCTGTCATAGTGTAAGCTCTTATGAGGTGAATCCAGCAGCCAACACGGACTCAAACATCTCAGCCCTTCTTTGTGCTTTGACACTTCCAGAGAGGAGTCAACCAGCTCAGAAACTGACATCCATCTGCACACTTACATGGGGAGCAACATGACCCAACTTGGGGGTAATGTTGCACCATCCTGACTTTAGTGGGGTACTGAGGTGCTACAGCTACTCTAGGCTCGTGTAAATTTGCTCCACTATTTCTTTATATTTGGGCGAGAAGCAAAAATGTATGTTGTTTTTTAAGACGTGGGAAAAATCAGTATAGAGTTAGTATAATCAATATTAGTAGGGGAAATATCAGTCCGCTTGAATATCACCATAGTATGTTTAGTGATACTGTAAGGAATGTTGATTATTAATAAATAGCCCAGTGTAAAGATTTGGTGAAGACAGTTATGGATTTAGTGTTGCGTTTGAACTCCCAACCACTAGAGGGCAGTGTTGGAATCTTTCTCCAGCCATTAGACTCCTCCAACCCAGTGTAATCAAATAGCATTAGGGCAGACCGCTAACAATGAACCCATGCATATCGTCGCTACCCAAAGACAAACATGTATTTCCATTTTAGTTGATTTTTATATTTATGTCTCATTTGATCACACGAGCTGTTGTTTACACTGTGTGTGAATTTCGTGAAGAATGGACCAACAGAAAGGGCCCAAAACTGCACGGACAGACGTCTGGTTCCATTGATTTCTATTCAAATTAAATGAGGTTTTTGGCCTCTCCTGTAAAGTTGCTGTTTTGGACACACCTGTTTTTTGTTGGACAGTGATGATATGGTCATGTGTCTTTATACTATGGTAGTTTTCCTGAAACTGGATTTAACCAACTCAACCGTAACTTCTCTATCCAGATATGTTTTATATATACAGTTGGAACCAAAAGTTTACATACACTATATAAAAAGACACATATGCATTTTTTTCTCACTGTCTGACATGAAATCAGAATAAACTTTCCCCTTTTTAGGTCAGTTAGGATTACCACAATTATTTCTATTTGCTAAATGTTAGAATAATGAGAGAGTAATTTTTTAAGGCAATTTTTATTACTTTCTTCAAGCTCAAAAGTTTAAATACATTTCATTAGTATTTGGTACTATTGCCCTTAAACTGTATGACTTGGGTCAAACGTTTTGGATATCCTTCCACAAGCTTTTCACAATAGTTGGCAGGAATTTTGGCCCATTCCTCCTGACAGAACTGGTGTAACTGAGCCATGTTTGTAGGCCGCCTTGCTCGCACATGCCGTTTCAGCTTCGCCCATACATTTTCAATAGGATTGAGATCAGGGCTTTGTGATGGCCACTCCAAAACATTAACTTTGTTATCCTTAAGCCACTGTGTAACCAGTTTGGCAGTATGCTTTGGGTCATTGTCCATTTGGGAGATCCATTTGTGCCCAAGCTTTAACTTCCTGGCTGATGTCTTGAGATGTTGCTTCAGTATTTCCACATAATGTTCTTTCCTCATGATGCCATCTATTTTGTGAAGTGCACCAGTCCCTCCTGCAGCAAAACAACCCCACAACATGATGCTGCCACCCCCGTGTTTCACAGTTGGGATGGTGTTCTTAGGTTTGCAAGCTTCCCCCTTTTTCCTCCAAACGTAACGATGGTCATTATGGCCAAACAGTTCAATTTTGGTTTCGTCAGACCACAGGACATGTCTCCAGAAATTAAGGTCTTTTTCCCTGTGTGCATTTGCAAACGTTAATCTGGCTTTTTTATGTTTGGTTTGGAGTGATGGCTTCTTCCTGGCAGAGTGGCCTTTCAGCCCATGTCGATACAGAACTCGTTTCACTGTGGATAATGATACACTCTTACCAGCTTCAGCCATCATGTTCACAAGGTCTTTTGCTTTTGCTCTTGGGTTGATATGCACACTTCGAACCAAAGCACGTTCGTCTCTGGGACACAGAACCTTTTTCCTTCCTGAGCGGTGTGATGGCTGCACATTACCATCTTGTTTGTACTTGCGTATAATTGTTTGTACAGATGAACGAGGCACCTTCAGGCATCTGGAAATTGCACCCAAGGATGAACCAGACTTGTGCAAGTGCACAATTCTCTTCCTGATATCTTGGCTGATTTCTTTCGACTTTCCCATGATGTTACTCAAAGAAGCAGCGTGTTTCAGGTGTGCCTTAAAATACATCCGCAGGTGTGTCTTTAATTAACTCAGATGTTGCCAATAAACCTATAAGTAGCTTGCAAAGACATGACATCATCATATGGGCTGTCCCAAACTGTTTAAAGGCATAGTAATCTTAGTGTATTTAAACTTTTGAGCTTGAAGAAAGTAATAAAAATTGCCTTAAAAAAATTCCTCTCTCATTATTCTAACATTTAGCAAATAGAAATAATTGTGGTAATCCTAACTGACCTAAAAAAGGGAAAAGTTTATTCTGATTTCATGTCAGACAGTGAGAAAAAAATGCATATGTGTCTTTTTATACAGGGTATGTAAACTTTTGGTTTCAACTGTATATATATATATGATATACTATATCTCCAGGGTTTTGCTAATACCCAGGCCAAGCCCCAGTTATTAATGCAATCAATTGCCAAACTGCTGCCAGAGAGTTTGGCACTGAACGTTGCCAAGAAGCACCTACTTTAGCAGACAGGGGGCGTAACCAGGCCCTACCCAGCTATAAACCATTGTGTTGTGAGATGTGTTAAGGTGGATGACTTAAAATGATTCAATGACAAAAGCGATGATGTCAGCAAACAAGCGATCAAGTATCTATCCAACACCATAGCCCTCAAAGAATCATGTGTCTAAACATGAGGCTATAAAAGGGCACACACCCTTTTCAACCAATCAGCCAAAAAAGGAGTCAGCATGTGTGGTAAGGTGGTAGTAACTTCAGGCTCCTGCAGATGGCGCCGCACGAGGATGATGGGACTAGAGATACATGCGGGGTGCGAGTGACGGGATCCATAGATTGGGAAGAGGGGCTACAGTGCAGGGAATGTATCGAGCCATGTGTGGAAAACGGGTCCAGAGCAGATGTTAATGATTGGCTAAAAGGAGGGACTGCATGTGGGCGTGGCCAAAGACCATAGTGTGAAGGAAGTAGCTGAATCTGCCGGTCTTCTGGAGTCACGGTCATACGGGTCTACTTTGTTTTTTCCCATTTAGAGTTCCCGGGCTGTACCAACATAACCTGCTATGTCAACATGCGTAACAAAATATCTTGTCATTGTGCAAGTAATGACATATGACATTAAAAAAACAAAAGTTTTTATTTATAAACATGTTATTCGATGCTTATACATGTGTTATGAAGCCCTTATGTTGGTAAACCTCAGATGAAGTGTTACCCCTTTGGATGAAATGCTGGGATCTGGGCAGTTTCCATGACTATCAATGGGATTAGACCTAGAGATAGGATTAGGAACAGGATTAGCGTTAGGGACATTAGGGTTCACAAGGTGACCATCTATATGGACCATCAAAATAAAGTGCCACTGGTGTTTTCATTCAGAGCTAGAAAGTCTGCTGTCCAAGGATCCGGGATCTTTCCTAGAGTGCACCTACAACTGAAACACCTGCTGGTACCAGGTGTTGGCGGGAACCACTTCCAGGCTGCCATCGTACCTTGAGAAAGGCTTTAGGACTCAGATACAGTCCTAAGAGCATTATTACCCCCCGAATTCATTCAAAAGCTCACATACGGGTGCAGCACCATTAACTCACAGTTGAGCTGTCAGGAGCTGGGTGAGCAGTTGAAGGGTGACTGACAGCAGCTGCTCTTCCCTCTCCTTAAAATGAGAGCAGCACGGAGGAGCGGAGGGAAGATGATAAAAGTAGACATCTGATTTCTTTTCTTGTTAAGGTCTGGGTACTCTCGACACACCAGTCTCGGCACACCAAGCCGACACCAGCTTCACTGTAGCTGCTGCACTTTCCATGAGAAGCTGAGTGAATTTGGGTCAGACTTGTCATCTAGTATTGTTACAGTCCACCTCCTCATATCTACACTCATTGTTCATCTTACCAGCTCCACTGACCATACAGGACACTCTGTAGGTGTACAGTTCCAGACTGTAGTCCATCTGTTTCTCTGTGTACTGTATTACCCTGTTCTACAATGCTCAGGACCCCCACAGGACCACCACAGAGCAGGTAAGATGTGGGTGGTGGATCATTCCCAGCCCTGCAGTGACACTAACGTGGTGGTGGTGTGGTAGTGTGTGTGGTGCTGGTATGAGTGGATCAGACACAGCAGTGCTGCTGGAGTGTTTAGACACTGTGTCCACTCACTGTCCACTCTATTAGACACTCCTACCTTGCTGGTCCACCTTGTAGATGGACAGTCAGAGACGATAGCTCATCTGCTGCTGCACAGTGCAGTGTTGGTCATCCTCCTTCATCAGTGGTCACAGGATGCTGCCCACAGGACGCTGCCCACAGGACACTGCCCCACAGGACGCTGCCCCACAGGACGCTGCCCACAGGACGCTGTCCACAAGACAGGCTGCTGTAGGTTGGGTAGTTTTGCGTAGTAGACTATTCTCAGTCCAGCAGTGACACTGATAGCCCTGGAATGGGTTCCGTTCTGGGTTTAAGCACCTAACTGAGAACAATTCAGCACATTTGCTGAAAAAAAAAAATGGTTTGGAACCCGAAAGGTTCATTCCCAGCCGGAATCAAAGAACAGTAGGTTCCTCAGCACATAAATTGTATTGTAAAGAGATGAAAAGTCAACAGTGGCGACACCTAGTGGTCTGCTGAACACACGGTTCTACGTATTCTTACCTCCAGTGGTTGATCCGTGCTTGCTTACTGGACATAAACAAATGGAATAATGGCTCTCACGCTCACAGGTGATCTATACGCTCCGCCATCTTGGTACTACTGTTCACCACCCACTGCGCAGCGCCCTCTGTTGATGATGCATCCTTCGGTGTTCCTTGGTTTCAATAAAAAGTGGAAATGCAGACAGATTCCCTGAATAGCACCAAGCTTCTACGAAGCCTGTTCAAGAACCAGGGTTCTTTCGGTCAACAAGGGCTATGAGGCTAGACTTGCGAGACACCCCAGTTCAGTGTTGGCTCCAGCTAGCTCTTGTTAAACAGACCCCAGTGACTGATTCTGTAATGTTGATTTGTGGCCCTGAGCTGTCATTTCTTTATCTGAGTTCACTTCCTGCCTCTACATCATGTCTCCTCTGTCAGGGGAATCCATTAGCGCCACCTAACTGTGAGTCTCTCTGAGCTATAAACTGTGGAACGTGTTTATTTGAATACTGAGTATAGACATTTGACCTGAAATCACTGTGAACCGTCGTCATCATTGTTCAGCACCAGAATCATTTTTACCATTGTAGCACCCAAGCCTGCTCATTCTGTTCTTCATTTCTCCCTTCAGATTCACTTCACTGCTTGCTTCAGGTACCTAGAACAGATTGTCCCCTTAGGATTCATGGCTAACATCACTCTCACCATTATGACCAACAGCACCTCCAACATGAGGTCCTCAGAGGCCTCTGAGCATCAGGCCACCAGGGTCATCTCTTAACGAAGCGCTGGGAGCAGAACGAGAGAAGTAAATACTGAGAAAACAACATGAGGCCACTCAGACAGCGGCTCTAATGAGGAGTAGATGAACCGAACACCTTTAGAGACTGAACTGACAAACTGAACATCGTCTTCCACCAACCAGCACATCTGGCATTAGACTGTTTCAGAAAAAGAACTGATGAGCGAAAAAGAACCACAGGGAAGGGAACAGGAAATACTAACTACGTGTGAATGGGGGAGAACGTTCTAGAGCAGTGTGAATAAGCAAATGTTCTAGAATGTGAAGATTTAAAACATTTTTCCTGCAGGATAACTTACACTTTAGACCACCTGACTCTGAACAGTAGAACCCCACCATTCTCAAGTTTGTCTTCCTCAAATTCAGCCACCACTTGCTTTACAGATGCTCCTGTTAGTGATCATGATTAGTGACAGTTTCATCAACAACACCACCAGCATGAGTTCCTCAAAGGCCTCAGAGCCGGAGACCACCAGGGTCATCTCCTAACGAAGTGCCGGGAGCCGACAGAGAGGAGTAAATACAGAGATCCACTCAAACAGCAGCCCCTAATGAGGAGTAGATGAGCTGAACACCTTCTGAGAAGCCCCTCAACTTCGTCCACCACAGCACATCTGGCATTAGACTGTTTGGAGAAGAATAGCAAAGCACATTCTAGAACAGTAGGTATTAGTGAGCATTCTAGAATAATGAGAATGTGAAGACCATTCTAGAACAATATGAATGGGGGCCATTCTAGAGCAGTGTGAATGTGGGAACAATTTAAAGCAGTGTGTACTAGGAAACACTTAAGAATAATCTAAAGGGGAAAAAAAATAGAACTGTGAATAGGGAAATACTAGAACACTGTGTAAGAATAAGAATAGTGTAAATGGGAGAACATGAAACAGCAAGCATTTTAGAACAATGTGAATAGGGACATTCTAGAACAATGTGAATGGGGACATTCTAGAACAATGTGAATGGGGGAACAATTTAGAGCAGTGTGTACTGGGAAACACTGTAGAACAATCTAAAGGGGAACATTCTAGAACAGTGCAATTCAGTAAACATTCTGGTATAACACAAATGCTCAAAACATTGTAGAACAGGATGAATGAACCCAGTATTGTAGAGCAATGTGAATATGGAGAACATTCTTGAATAATCATAAGGGAGAGCATTCTAGAACAATGTGTGGAACAAATAGAGGAACGTTATACAGTAGAACAGTGTGATTCAGTGAACATTCTAGAATAATGCGAGTGTAAGAAAAAATAATGTGAAGGTGAAAAAGATTCTAGAACAATATATAGAAGATACATTCTAGAGCACTTTGAACAAGTAGAACGTTCTATAGCGTGTTGGGTAATGGTGAGAATGTTTGATTAATGGTCAGAACACTCGGAATGATTTAAAAAGGTTCTAAAACAACTGGCTTAAACATTGTATGAATATAGCGAATGGGAAGAACATTCCAACCCTCTGTATAGAGGAGAACATTCTAGAACAGTGTGAATGGAAAACATTCTAGATCTCTGTGAATGGGGAAAATACTAGAAGACTGTGAAACAGCAAGCATTCTAGAACAATGTGAATGGGGGACATTCTAGAACAATGTGAATGGGGGACATTCTAGAACAATGTGAATGGGGGACATTCTAGAACACTGTACAATTCAGTAAACATTCTGGAATAACACGAATCCTCGAAACATTGTAGAACAGGATGAATGCACCCAGCATTGTAGAGCGATGTGAATATGGAGAACATTCTTGAACAATCAGAATGGAGAGCATTCTAGAACAATGTGTGGAACAAATAGAGGAACGTTATACAGTAGAACAGTGATTCAGTGAACATTCTAGAATAATGCGAGTGTAAGAAACCTGAAAAAATAATGTGAAGGTGAAAAAGATTCTAGAACAATATGTAGAAGATACATTCTAGCACACTGGGAACATGGAGAACGTTCTATAGCATGTTTAATGGTGAGAACGTTTTAACTTTTTAATGGTCAGAACACTTGGAAGGTTTTAAAACAACTGGCTTAAACATTGTATGAATACGGCAAATGGGAAGAACATTCCAACACGATGTATAGAGAAGAACATTCTAGAACAGTGTGGCTGTGATGAGACCTAGGACATTTTGTATAGGGAAAAACATTCCAGAACCGTGTAAAAGGAGAGGGAGTTCCCAAACCTTGTCAATGGGATGAACAGCAGACAACATTCCAAAACAGTGTGAAGAATCTAATGCAGCGTGAATAGGTGAGAACCTTCTAGAACAGTATGAATAAAAGAGAGCCTTGCAGAACACTGTGAAGTGGGGAAGGTTCTAGAACAGTTTAAAAGAAGGAGAGATTCCAAGAACAGTGTAAATAGGGAGAACATTCCGGAACAGTGTAAATGATATTCTAGAACATGAATAGAGGAAAGGATTCAAAACCAATGCAAAGCAGGAGAACCCAGTAGAGAACCTTCTGAAAACAACAGGAATGATTAAGAATCCTGTTCCAGTTTTTTAACATGGAATTTTTCGCTGTTCTTCCATGTCCGTCAAGTCTTCACCTGAGCAGTCTTCTCTAACTCCACAGGCTGTCCAAGTTCGTCTAGGCACCTCCTAATCCGAGACAGAGAAACAGGAAGGCCAGGATAAAAAGGAAAGCATGCAACAGAAAACTCGGAATGGGAGAAAGACTTCACAAACATTCCAGACAAGCCATGGAGTCGGAGAAGTTAATGGAATACAAATCAAAAACAGTGACCGGATTTAACCTTCTCCATCCACCTGAAGCTTTCCGTAGTCACTGGAAGTTCGGACAGACAGGTAGTCTACGCCGTTGTCGCCTTAAGCCTTCTTCCCAGGATCTGCTGCTTCCGTGCCAAATCAGGAGCTTAATACGACCGGCTTAATCCAGCAATTACACCCAAATGATCTTAAAACAGAATACTCAATCAGACGGAGTTAAATATGATTAAACGCTATTAGGATGAAAGAGCGACGCGTGCAGAACCCGTGTTAATCAAACCCAACAAAACGGCGTAATCCACTAATCCAAGGAACGATACCGCAAATCAACAACAATAACTATTAAACCTCTCCGTATTTACAGTTCGCGAGGAATGGCGAGTTCTCAACCACACACTGCTCCAGAGCTGCGAAAGAAGGCAGGAACCAAACGAGAAACGAACGACCAAACGAGTTCTGACGTCTTCCAGAACACCGCATCATTTAAACATGAAGACCATGTATCTGCTGATCTAATAACGAATGACTGGAGTTAATGTATGGGCGACCGGCTCTATCTCCTCTTCCTCTGGCTTTTTCACACTTCTTTTAATCTTCTATCGCTCATACACGGCCCACTGCACATCCCCCAGACTCCCCTTCCATTTGTCAGGGTACATATTGGCCAAAGACAGGCAAAGCAGGAGAATGGAACACGCCATAAAGCATTTAACACCGAGGAGACAAGGAAGTATTGAGTGGTGTTCGGCCCTAGATGACAAACCATCACCAGATTAATCTAAATGTACAATAACACACTCGTCTATTAGACCAGAAATGCCCTGCCCATCTGTAAGGTAGTTGGGTTTGTGAGAATATCAGCTCACCAGACAAACAAGTCACCTTGGGTGTTAAAGGTGGTAGTATCTTCAGGCTCCTGCAGATGGCGCTGCATGAGGATGATGGGGCTATAAATCCCTGTGGGGTGTGAGTGGCGGGATCCATAGATTGGGAAGAGGTGCTACAGTGCAGGGAATGTCTCTTTCCATGTTTGGAAAATGGCTCCAGAGCAGGTGTTAATGATTGGCTAAAAGGAGTGACTGCATGTGGGCGTGGCCAAAGATCATTGTGTGAAGGAAGTAGCTGAATCTGCATGTGTATGGAAGCGTACGGTCATACGGGTCTACCAGCAGTGGATAAAATCCCAGTCTACAGGGAATTCTCCTCGGAACTGTGCCAGGGAAGGCATCCACCAAATCTGGACCAATTGACCAATTCTTTGGTGTAGGAGTGTCATTGATGTGGCCTACATCCAGAAACTTGTCCCGTCCAGGCTAAATCCAGTCCCAGCTGGAGGTATATATGCTAGTAGGCTTCAGTCACTGAGGACTTTGTCTGGTGAGCTTGTCAATACAATGGAATCTCTCGATCCCAATGACATATTGTTCCGAGTTTTGCAATATTCCAAAGAATTTCTGCTCATATTAACACTCGACAGCGAAAAATAAAAGCTACATCTACGGCATTTAGCTGACGCTCTTATCCAGAGCAACTTACAAGGTTAAACATATTACAGGTAGGCCAATGTAGTGTTAGGAGTCTTGCCCAAGGACTCTTATTGGTGAAGCACAGCATAGTCACCCAGACCGGGAATCGAACCCCAGTCTCCCACTTGGGACGGTAGCTTCCTGGTGAGTAGTGATGTTATCCGTTGTGCCACACCAACCAACCACAGGAAAGCTCTGTTTGATTCTCCACATGGTTGAGTGTCTGTGCAGTGAAGAGCAATACGTTGGCTCATTGCAGCCAAAGAGCCAAACGCCAAGTTAGCTAGCTAGCTAGTTAGCCTAGACAGATGCATTAGAGCAGTGGTCACCGATCTTATCCACAAAGGGCCGGTGTGGCTGCAGGTTCTCATTCCAACCAAGCAGGAGCTCACCTGATTCTACTGGATTTAACTAGTGCTCAGCCTTCAGACAACAGATCACATGATCTCCTGCTTGGTTGGTGACGCCTGCATTAGAGTGACATAAAATAACAACAACAAAAAAAGTCACTGTGATTATAATGGTTCTGTCTCTCAAACAAGTAGAACCGTACATTCAGGTGGTGCAGGCTGGAGTTCTTGTAGTGTGTGTGTGGTAAATCATTTTTATAAAGTGAATATTTCTACATTAAACGTGCAGTTACAGGTGTGGCTGGTGTAAAGCCATAAAACTATAAAAAATAAACACGTAGAATTGTGAAGTTATCGTTATCCGACAACATATGTTGAGTTTGCACAGCAGGATGGTGCGTGTGCAGTGTGTTGGTCTGGGGTTGTCATTTGCAGTTGGGTACTTGTGTTGAGTACGTTTCGGGCCAAACAAAAAAAAAATCCATTAACGTTTCCTAATGAAAGCCATCTCGGCATACAGCGGCGCTCCTTGCTGTAATTTAGATTCCGAATGCATTCCGTGAGTAACAAATGAAAGATGAGCTGCTCAAAAGAGCCGGATCTGTGTGTTCGAGGCAATTTGTTTTTTGTCACATCCCAGGCACGCCTGTCCTTCCCCGCGATGGCTGAAATGAGTGAGCGCTGGGTAATTTATTGCAACAGCGAGCCTCATTACAAACACACAATGAGAGAGTTTCTTGGGCCGGCGTGCAAACGCCAACAAAGCCATAAACGATCCGATCCTGGAATGTTTAGGTTTTTGAATCAGCTGGTGTAATCACGCGAGTCTTTGTTACATGCACTTATAAAGCGAGCGCTTACTAGCTGACTCTGTTTTTACACAGCTTAAGCAAAACTGGGAAAACGTGCTGGAGCATTCCCGCCTGTCGGATGTTAGTTCAATATGTCCGTATGCTAATCCACTCTTGAATATTTATACTCGCAGATTGCTTTTATGAATATTTACCACCGGACAATCAAAAGAGTGTCATTTTATTAGCTCTGCTTCCTCGGCTCTGCAGATTTCCCACTGTTGCCTGGTGTCATCTGTTCAGCAGATGTTCTTAGAGAGGCTTTTTGGGAAAACTGGAAAGAGATGAAATCATTTCCATTCACTTAATTACACTTAACGAAATGAACTGGTGTGTTTAAGGTGGTAGTAACTTCAGGCTCCTGCAGATGGCGCTGCATGAGAATGATGGGGCTATAAACACCTGCGGGGTGAGAGTGACAGGATCCATAGATTGGGAAGAGGTGGTACAGTGCAGGGAATGTCTCGTTCCATGTGTGGAAAATGGCTCCAGAGCAGATGTTAATGATTGGCTAAAAGGAGGGACTGCATGTGGGTGTGGCCAAAGACCATAGTGTGAAGGAAGTAGCTGAATCTGCAGGTGTATGGAAGCGTACGGTCATACGGGTCTACCAGCAGTGGATAAAATCCCAGCCTACAGGGAATTCTCCTCGGAACTGTGCCAGGGAAGGCAACTTGTCCAGTCCATGCTCAATCCAATCCCCACTGTTATTTATGCTCTTGGGGAAATTACATGCTATGGGGTACCTATATATTTTTTATGTCTAGCTCTAGTTCTCCTTTCAGTTTAGTGAATATTCATGATGGACCGACCAATAGAATCGCTCCAAACCTGCTTAGCAATAAACCTTGTTCTGGCAGCTCCACTGCAGGTTCAGAAAGCTGGTTCATCCTCCTGTACAGCTCCACTCTGGATGTTTTTAAGATGGACTGTATAATTCCATTCTGAAGGGTTTTAAGGTGGACTGTATAATTCCATGAGGACTAGTTTATAGTTTGGTGTCTTTGCTTTTATTCTACACTAAAGCTCTAAGATAAACAGAAGGAGAACCTCCTTTGAATAGCCGTGTCTAAACTTTTGACTGGAACTATATATACATTTTACTCAACACGGAGTCTAATTGAAAAGGAGGTGGGATAATCAAGAGGCAGTCAGTTCTCAGAAGGTTTAGGCCCAGAATGCTCATTTTGAAGAATGCAGCTATCCGGACTAAGCGGCATCTTCTTGCCCCGAGCATCAGTCATTCTCTCTCCATGATTGGTGCTAGCTCACGGATCATAGAGATCAACTGCCATGCCTTCCAGCTCAAACCCTGCATGCACCACTTTGTGCTGCGCCACTTTGACTGTTGACCGAAGCAGTGCATGGACCCTCAGTGTTGAGGAGAATGTGACATAATGTAGCTGTATGGACGATCTGCCCAGTATGGCCACTGTTTGTGTGCTACCTGTCCTGGTGGTTTTGGCTAGGCCAGCGTTCTCTCCCACTGACATCACCCCCATCATCATCACCATCATCATCATCACCATCATCACTATCATCATCACCACCATCACCATCACCATCATCATCATCATCATCATCATCATCACCATCATCATCACCATCACCATCACCACCATCATCATCACCATCATCATCATCATCATCATCATCACCATCATCATCATCATCATCATCATCACCATCATCATCATCATCATCATCATCATCATCATCACCATCACCATCACCATCACCACCATCACCATCATCACCATCACCACCATCATCACAATCATCACCATCATCACCATCATCATCGCCTTCGTCACCATCATCATCATCACCATCATCACCATCACCATCATCACCATCATCATCATCATCATCATCATCATCATCACCATCACCATCACCATCACCATCATCACCATCACCACCATCATCACAATCATCACCATCATCACCATCATCACCATCATCATCGCCTTCGTCACCATCATCATCATCATCGTCATCGTCTTCATCATCATCATCATCACCATCATCACCATCATCACCATCATCATCACCACCATCACCATCACCATCACCATCATCATCATCATCATCACCATCATCACCATTATCATCATCGTCTTCATCACCATCATCATCATCATCACCATCGTCATCGTCTTCATCATCATCATCATTTGCCTGCTGCTAAAAGAGACACTTAGGGTGCTTTGTTATCTGGCTTGTTTTGGCCCCAGCCACACTGTACATAAGCAGAGTCTTCCCTTTAAGCCTCACCTCGGTATTGCTCTCTCAGTCATCAGCTCCTGACAGCCCAATAAACTGAACTAACATGTCACAACAACGTATGAACACGAATAGGGATCACATCAAACGTGAGCAATGTCCTCCCCGCAAAAAGTGAGGGGGTAGAGGACCCAGTTTCAGAGGAAGCTGCTTCAACTCCCTAATAAAAAGCCACGTCTCAAACTACACGGGATAACAACACCCTCACACGTTCTCACTCTCAGCTCTCACTCACACTTCCTCCTCCCTCTCTCTCTCGCCTGCTTGGCTGCACTTCTATTTCACCTCTTTTCCTCCCTATCTCCTTCCCCCCTCTCTCTCTCTCCCTCTCTCTCTCCCTCCCTCTCTCTCTCTCTCTCTCTTTCTCTGTCTCAGTCTCTCTCTCTCTGTCTCTGTCTCTGTCTCTCTCTCTCTCTCCCTCCCTCACTCTCTCTCTGTCTCTATACCTTCCTAAATAGATGATGAGAGCAGGCCAAATCAACAAAAACTACTGTTAATAACTACTGTTATTAAGCATCACAATAGAGCATCATAATAACTACTACTAATACACTATAATAATAACTACTGTTAATACGGCTTCATAATAACTACGGCTAATACACTATAGTAATAACTACTGTTATTAAGCATCATAATAACTATTACTAATACCCTATAACAATAACCACTGTTAATAACTACTGTTATTAAGCATCATAATAACTATTACTAATACCCTATAACAATAACTACTGTTAATACAGCTTCATAATAACTATTACCAATACCCTATAACAATAACTACTGTTAATAACTACAGTTATTAAGCATCACAATACAGCTTCATAATAACTACTGTTAATACAGCTTCATAATAACTACTGTTAATACAGCTTCATAATAACTACGGCTTATACACTATAACAATAACTACTGTTAATACAGCTTCATAATGACCACTACTAATACACTATAATAATAACTACTGTTATTAAGCATCACAATACAGCTTCATAATAACTACGGCTAATACAGCTTTATAATAACCCCTGCCAATACAGCTTCATAATAACTACTGTTAATACGCTATAATAATAACTACTGTTATTAAGTATCACAATACAGCTTCATAATAATCACTACT
The DNA here is from genome assembly GCA_024036415.1 of Prochilodus magdalenae. Taxonomy (NCBI): domain Eukaryota; kingdom Metazoa; phylum Chordata; class Actinopteri; order Characiformes; family Prochilodontidae; genus Prochilodus; species Prochilodus magdalenae. The sequence goes on along the minus strand of JAMWET010000011.1, from coordinate 109,696 downwards.
AATACACTATAATAATAACTACTGTTAATACAGCTTCATAATAACTACGGCTTATACACTATAATAATAACTACTGTTGATAACTACTGTTATTAAGCATCACAATAGAGCATCATAATAACTACTACTAATACACTATAATAATAACTACTGTTAATACGGCTTCATAATAACTACGGCTAATACACTATAGTAATAACTACTGTTATTAAGCATCATAATAACTATTACTAATACCCTATAACAATAACCACTGTTAATAACTACTGTTATTAAGCATCATAATAACTATTACTAATACCCTATAACAATAACTACTGTTAATACAGCTTCATAATAACTATTACCAATACCCTATAACAATAACTACTGTTAATAACTACAGTTATTAAGCATCACAATACAGCTTCATAATAACTACTGTTAATACAGCTTCATAATAACTACTGTTAATACAGCTTCATAATAACTACGGCTTATACACTATAACAATAACTACTGTTAATACAGCTTCATAATGACCACTACTAATACACTATAATAATAACTACTGTTATTAAGCATCACAATACAGCTTCATAATAACTACGGCTAATACAGCTTTATAATAACCCCTGCCAATACAGCTTCATAATAACTACTGTTAATACGCTATAATAATAACTACTGTTATTAAGTATCACAATACAGCTTCATAATAATCACTACTAATACACTATAATAATAACTACTGTTAATACAGCTTCATAATAACTACGGCTTATACACTATAATAATAACTACTGTTGATAACTACTGTTATTAAGCATCACAATAGAGCATCATAATAACTACTACTAATACACTATAATAATAACTACTGTTAATACGGCTTCATAATAACTACGGCTAATACACTATAGTAATAACTACTGTTATTAAGCATCATAATAACTATTACTAATACCCTATAACAATAACCACTGTTAATAACTACTGTTATTAAGCATCATAATAACTATTACTAATACCCTATAACAATAACTACTGTTAATACAGCTTCATAATAACTATTACCAATACCCTATAACAATAACTACTGTTAATAACTACAGTTATTAAGCATCACAATACAGCTTCATAATAACTACTGTTAATACAGCTTCATAATAACTACTGTTAATACAGCTTCATAATAACTACGGCTTATACACTATAACAATAACTACTGTTAATACAGCTTCATAATGACCACTACTAATACACTATAATAATAACTACTGTTATTAAGCATCACAATACAGCTTCATAATAACTACGGCTAATACAGCTTTATAATAACCCCTGCCAATACAGCTTCATAATAACTACTGTTAATACGCTATAATAATAACTACTGTTATTAAGTATCACAATACAGCTTCATAATAATCACTACTAATACACTATAATAATAACTACTGTTAATACAGCTTCATAATAACTACGGCTTATACACTATAATAATAACTACTGTTGATAACTACTGTTATTAAGCATCACAATACAGCTTCATAATAACTACGGCTAATACAGCTTTATAATAACCCCTACCAATACAGCTTCATAATAACTACTGTTAATATGCTATAATAATAACTACTGTTATTAAGTATCACAATACAGCTTCATAATAATCACTACTAATACACTATAATAATAACTACTGTTAATACAGCTTCATAATAACTACGGCTTATACACTATAATAATAACTACTGTTGATAACTACTGTTATTAAGCATCACAATACAGCTTCATAATAATCACTACTAATACACTATAATAATAACTACTGTTAATACAGCTTCATAATAACTACGGCTTATACACTATAATAATAACTACTGTTAATATAGCTTCATAATAACTACTGTTAATACGCTATAATAATAACTACTGTTAATAACTACTGTTATTAAGCGTCACAATACAGCTTCATAATAACTACAGCTAATAGAGCATCATAATAACTGCTGTTAATACAGCTTTATAATAACTACTGTTAATACAGCTTCATAATAACTACGGCTTATACACTATAATAATAACTACTGTTAATATAGCTTCATAATAACTATTACTAATACACTATAATAATAACTACTGTTAATAACTACTGTTATTAAGCATCACAATACAGCTTCATAATAACTACTGTTAATACAGCTTCATAATAACTACTGTTAATACAGCTTCATAATAACTACGGCTTATACACTATAATAATAACTACTGTTAATATAGCTTCATAATAACTATTACTAATACACTATAATAATAACTACTGTTAATAACTACTGTTATTAAGCATCACAATACAGCTTCATAATAACTACTGTTAATACAGCTTCATAATAACCCATTTCTAATAACTAATGCTCTGCTCATAACTAGGGATTTGCAGAGGTACAGAATGAGCTCTGCTCTGCAGCTGGATCATGCTGGTATTCTCTCCTACAGACACAAAGCCAAACAGCCCAAATAACATGGCAGTTTATCAGAAGCTCTCCTGTGTTTACTCTTCACAGCACGCTCCAATGAACAAGCCCCATCTCCTGGACCCTCTCTATCAAAATCAATCTCCGTCAGAACAGAGCAGAGTTCTGAGCTGGAGCCCTGAAAGTACACACAGCAGATCCAACACATACAGGAGCATTCATACACAGAGTGATATCTCAACACAGACAGGCTTCACGCGTCTATTATCAGGTCCCAGGACGACAGCGCTAACCCAGCCTATCAACATCAAACACAGTGTTTATGGCACAAGCCATGATCATCATTATCATGCTTGTGTGTCCATCACGGACATCATGTTTTATAACCAGTGTGCTTCATCATCCTCGTCATCACGACCATCAAGTTTGTTCTGATTTCATCAGCATCATTGTCATCATTACATCATCATCATCATCATCATCATCATCATCCTCATCATCATACTTGTGCTCCTGTGCCCACCGTAATCAGCATGTTTGTTGTACCCTGTTGTCATCATCATCATCATCATCATCATCAATCATTATAATCATCATCATCATTCTCATCATCATATTTGTTATGAGATCATTGTTATCGTCATCATCATTATAATCATCATCATCATCATTAATGTAATCATCATCATCATTACAATCATCATCATTAATATAATCATCATTATTAAAATCATCATCATCATTTGTTTGCTTTCCTGAGGTCATCATCATCCTCATCCTCATCATCCTCATCCTCATCATCCTCATCCTCATCATTCTCATCCTAATCCTCATCATCTTCATCTTCATTCTCATCATCATCATCTTCATCCTTATAATCTTTATCATCATCCTCATCATCTTCATCTTCATATTTATCCTCCTCCTCATCCTCATCATAGTCATCGTCATCGTCATCATCTTTATCATCATCCCCATCATCGTCATCCTCATTCTCATCCTCATCATCGTCATCCTCATCCTCATTCTCATCCTCATCATCGTCATCGTCATCCTCATCCTCATCATCGTCATTCTCATCCTCATCATCTTTATCATCATCCTCATCCTCATCATCGTCATCCTCATCCTCATCATTCTCATCCTCATCAGCTTCATCTTCATCCTCATCCTCATCCTCATCATTCTCATCCTCATCCTCATCATCTTTATCATCATCCTCATCATCTTCATCTTCATCCTCAACATCCTCATCCTCATCATCTTCATCCTCATCAGCTTCATCTTCATCCTCAACCCTTATCATTCTCATCCTCATCCTCATCCTCATCATCCTCATCATCGTTATCCTCATCCTCATTATCTTTATCATTATCCTCATCATCGTCATCCTCATCCTCATCCTCATCATCCTCATCCTCATCAGCTTCATCTTCATCCTCATCCTCATCATTCTCATCCTTATCCTCATCCTCATCATCTTTATCATCATCCTCATCATCTTCATCTTCATCCTCAACATCCTCATCCTCATCATCTTCATCCTCATCCTCATCATCCTCATCCTCATCATATTTATCCTCATCATATTTATCATCATCCTCATCTTCATCCTCATCCTCATCATCTTTATCATCCACCTCATCATCGTCATCCTCATCCTCATCATATTTATCATCATCCTCATCATCTTCATCCTCATCATTTTCGTCCTCATCCTCATCATCCTCAGCCTCATCCTCGTCATGATGCTTGTGTTCCTGTGCCCACCGTAATCAGCATGTTTGTTGTCCCATGCTGTCATCATCATTGATATAATCATCATCATCATCATCATCATCGTTTGCTGTACCTGAGGTCATCATCATGTTAGTTTTCATGAATTAATTATGAATTATCATCATCATCATCTTCATCATCATCCTTATTATCATCCTCATCATCATTATTATCATGCTGTCCTGAGTTTATTATCATCACCACCATCTATAGAATAGATATTATGATCATAATCATAGTATAAAGTATTAAGTATAAAGGGGAAACTAAAGCAGTAAAGCCGTTTGATGTTTGATGTTTGGTGTCGTATGATGTCTTTGTAGCACCAAACTGGAGTAATGTTATTTCATGCCAGTTATAGGTCTGGCAGCTCAATGGTGGGTAAAGCCATGAATCATTGGGAATCAGAAATTAAAAGGAGTAGTACAATTAACAACTTCACCAAAGTTGAGCTGTAT
>JAMWET010000011.1:0-97500 GCA_024036415.1 Prochilodus magdalenae | reverse complement strand
TTCCTAACTCTGGAATATTCAGTTTTATTGGGAATGATAATATAAATGGTTGGGACATGCTTTTAGGAATAAAAGGATGTATATCTGTATAGTCTGGCATAATTTGGCCATTCAGTACAGGCAGGTGGTCATCTGACTTCATACAGCATCATCACCTGACCTGAGCCTCCACCTGACCATCGTAAGACCACCCAGATTATAACACGGCATCCAGAGGCTTGTTCCGTGGTCATTCAGCATGATGGGTGCATCGCTTCATGCTCTGACGCTCCCATCACTCTGGAATGAGGTCAGTCTGGACTCATCATACCACATGACCTTACTTGGTCACTCCAGAGTCCAGTCTTGATGCTCTCTATCAAACTAAAGCCGACTGGTTTCACTAACAAGTGGTTTTCATATGCCCACCCAGCTGTTTAGTCCCAGTCCTGTGAGCTCTACTGTCCATTTCTTACCATTCAGCTTCACCAAGTGAAGTTCAGGTTCTCCACTCCAATAAGGCGGCGCTGGACAGTTCGGAACCCAGTTCCAGTCATTCCAGCTTCTCCTTAGAAGTGTTCTCCAGACACAGGTGGCACCTCTGTTACACACCCCTGGACTATATCCAGGAGCTTTACCTGGGTCAGTCAGCCACAGCGATAAGGTCTGTCCTTGCTGACAAGCCCAAGCAGCCCCATGACTCACAATATGAACCCAGTCGCCACAGCGATAAGCCAAGCTTGCTTTAATAACATGTCTCACAATGTAAACCCACCCACCAAGAGTGTACTTACCAACATGTGTATCCTGAGGGCGGTCATGGGCTGGAGGTTAGGGAAGCAGCCTTGTGACCTTAGGGTTACCTGTTCAATACCCTGAACCGAAAGTGATGACTGAGGTGCCCTTGAGCAAAGCCCCCAACCGGTCCCCGGTCCTGTGGATAGTGCCGTCCTTGCTTACGACAAGCAGCTGGGCTGTCCTTGCGTACATCAGCACAGTGAATAGGGCTGCTCACCTCTACAGGGCCCTTAATGTGTGTGTGTGTGTGTGTGTATGGGTGGGTTAAAGAGGAACCCTAAGTCTTCAAGCATAAACGGCCTCACCTAAGCATGCTACGTGCGTTACTGGAGGCTTCCCCTAGAGAGCATAGATCACTTCCCCAGATCACTGCCCATGAGGAGCTTCCAGAGATGCTTAATGTGGCTTCCGAAACGACTTGTAAGTCAAATAGCATAGTTGGTTGAATAGCATCCCACTGTTTTGAGGCCATTGCATGGCTGCACTGTGTTTACTGCACGTCACCTTAATTCATAAGAACATGCACAACCGATGCACCAAACGAATCCAGGGTACGCAGGGTAGACGCAGACGAGTATCCACTGCAGCATCGATCCAATCGAACCCTCGTAAATACGGCCAGTACCGCACGTACTAACGTGTCCTGGCGTGTGCGCCCCGGCCTGCTTCCTCTTCACCTTTCGCTGCTGAACTTTTCTCTCTGTTTTGATTTGATTAATTTTTCCGGCAATTTCCTGCTATCTGCACCATGCCTGGCTAAACCGAGCGTTTCCTCTCTCTCTCTGGCCGGCTGTCCGTCCCTCTGGGAGCAGGAAAAAAAAACACACACAGTGTAAGAGGCTTAAAGGATCCTGGAAGCTGTCATTTTGGCTCGGTCGTCTCTGGCCCGGGCTGGAGGTCCGGCTTTATCTCTCTGCCTCAAAGCTCAGGGTCCACCGCTTCACCTGCAGGAGCTACAGGAGCACTCTCGCTGTGCTTCTCACTGCTCCAAGTCTCACTCCCGCCCTTCAGGACTTACTCACTCCCAAGTTTTTACTCAAGACAGCTACAGTATGAGTTCTGACTTTCGGCCCTAATATGACATTTCGGCCGTACGCGTCTCTTCAGAGGAGTGAGCGTTTGGAATACTGGGGCTGTCATGGGTGTTTCCTTCCTCCGCCCAACCAGCGATGCGGGGATAGCCTCCAGCACCACCCATGACACAGAAGGATACACGGCTCAGAAGATGAATGAATGGATACTGATGTATCGAATCATAACTCTTAATACATATAGGTCCCCCAGAGTCCCCTCTGTGATGTTCTGGGGGCGGGGTTAATTATGTGGTCATGGGTTCTTAGGTTGAGGTAACTGAAAATTTGACCCACAGTGGCTACAGGAGCTGCTGGGAGCCTTCCGTGCAACATAACATTCCCATTTCTGTATCCCAAGATGAAAATTCCGGCTTCGAGAGGGCGGCAAACGTGACTGGTTGGCATGGTGAACATTCAGGGTCAGTCACACATCTGGACTGGCCTGGGAAATCCCAGATTTGATCCAGATCCCTCTGGAAAGCTGGTGGAACTACCCAGAAAAGCCAGTCAAACGCCAGGGAAGGCATCCACCAAATCGGACCCAACTCTTTGATGTGTGAGTGTCTGAACACTGATGTGGCCTACATCCAGACACTTGTCCAGTCCATGCCAAATCCAATCCCAGTTGGTACTGGTGCTGGTGGAGGTACTACACGTCATCCCAACTGGTCATGTCATGGCCCGTATCAGTCTACATCCATCATCATTCATTCATCCTTCTCCAATAGCACTGCAATCCCACACTTCCTACTGGGCCCAACTATTCTTTCGATGATGAGCGAATGAAAGATTGCTCCATGATTTAGGCTACTTCTTCCTGGATGTCAGAAAGAACTTCCTGCTGGAACCGGACCTTGCCTTTGAGAATACCGCCAGCCAACACAGAAGCTTGACAATCAAATGTTTGACCGAAATCCCAGAAATGGAAAACCGTGAAAGTGAGGGCTTGTGATGACTGGAGGCGGCGGAAACTGAAAGTCCAATTTGTCGGAAACGCTCTTTCGCTATTATACACCAAAGGTTCGCACTTGTTCATTAAGCTCATTAAACCCTTGGCAACTTGTGCGTTATTATGTCTTGCTGGTGAGGGATAATGGACTTGGTTAATGAGCTTGCTGCTCCCTAAAACATTACAGGTAGCATCCATTATTTGGCTATTACAATGTAATCACTGTAAAAGCACATCACCGTGCGGAGCTGTATCTCTGTAATTACGTCCGTAGCGCAGAGTATTCTCATTGCTGTCGTGGGGAAGCGCTCATATCCGCTTGCTTCCGCAGTCTGAAGCGCGGACTAGCTGCCTGGTTGGATCTTTGATCATTTCGATTCTAAGGGGAAGGAATCAGTCTCAGAGCGATATGGCTCGTTCCTGGGGCGGGTTCGCTCTGTGTGGTGCCCTATATGTTGCATGTGTATGTGTTTGGGCTCCTGTTTAAATGTCAGATTCTGACCTTTGAGGTAATTTACTGGGCCATATTTCTCTTATTTCTACTGAGCTGAGGTGATATTTTAACGTATGCTCCAGTAAAGGCTGCTCCTTCCATAGTTTTAAAGAGCCCATATACCTGTATCTATGTACATACACTCATCATCGAATAGCTGCACCCAGAAGGAGGTGTGGGAGTGCAGGTGTGTTGGGAAGGAAGATTAAGGTGATCAGGATCAATAACTGATGATAAGTTTAGACTGATATGATCAATATTTATTGAGCTACACATACAGAAGTCTGTCTCTCAGTATGGCGTCGGGCCGCCGTGTTTGCTAACCCAACATGCCAGACGTCTCGGTATGGAGCTGTGGAGGTTCCTAATGGTGTCCTGTGATAATCCATCCCATGCAGCTTGAACATCCTCACACAGTTCCTGCAGATGGTGCGGTAGGGGTGGAGGTGGAGGGACACCAGACCTTCTGGATGTGTGATGTGCAAGGCTCATCTCATCGCTGATTCGTTGGGCGTCTCCACCAAGACAAAAGCGGGACTCGACACTGAAGATGACTCGCTGCCATTCCGAGTCACTCCACATCCACTCATCTTCAGAACGTTGTTTGACGTTCCTATAGCTGTGGTCTAAGATCACAGTTCTGGAGTTCACAGGCCTCCACCTGTGACATTCAGGATCATTCTCACATCCGGACTGATCCACAGACTCCCCAGATCTGAATCATCTTAGAAATCTGTGGGACTACCTGGAGCAACCAGTAAAACGCCAGGGAAGGCATCCACCGAATCTGGACCGACTGACCAGTTCTTTGATGCAAGACCATCTGAACACTGATGTGGCCTACATCCAGAAACGTGTCCGGTCCATGCCGAATCCAATCCCAGCTGTTATTCGCGCTCGCGGAGGTATTATATGAAAGGTAATCCGCGTCCGATCTGGGAAATAAACAGTGTGTGTTTAAATGATCGTAGTTTGGAGCCTTTTAAAATTCCCTACTTCCATCGAGCGTTTAAAACCGTCTTCGTGTTCACTTCTCTTTTGCATGCTCTGCGCTCTGTGTGTTCCGAAGCTGTTCCTTAATCTTTCTTTATCAAACGTGGATTCCCTTTGATCTATTTTTATCCGCCACTGTTTTTTTTAATCGGCTGGAAAACTGTGGAGGAAACCGGAATATCTAAACAATTCCAACTTGCTGGAGGAGAGGAACCGAGGTCCAATGGGAGGAACCATCAGTCGCTAATGAAGACATCCTTAATGCAACATCACTTCTTCTATTTGGTGTTTTTGTTAGTGTGTGTGTGTGTGTGTGTGTGTGTGTGTATTTAGTGCTTTGTGGGGACCAAATTCCCTAAAACTGAACATGTAAGCATTGTGGGGACTTTTGGCTTATTAGTTTGCATTAATTATTATTCCTAACTATTAAGACACTTACCGACACACACCTCCTATTTTCTATACTGGTTTTCTATTGTACCATATAACAACTCTCTCTAGTGCGTGTGCGCGTGCGTGTGTGTGTTTGTAAGTGTATGTATGTGTGTGTGTGTATGTGCGTGTGTGTGTATGTATGTGTGTGTGCGTGTGTGCGTGTGTATGTAAGTGTGTGTGTGTGTGTGTGTGTGTGTGTGTGTATGTGTGTGTGTATGTATGTGTGTGTGTGTGTGTGTGTGTGTGTGTGTGTGTGTGTGTGTGTGTGTGTGTATGTGTGTGTGTGTGTATGTATGTGTGTGTGTGTATGTATGTGTGTGTGTGTGTGTGTGTATGTGCGTGTGTGTGTATGTGCGTGTGTGTGTATGTATGTGTGTATGTATGACCCTGTGTGTGTAAGTGTGTGTGTATGTGTGTATGTGTGTATGTGTGTGTATGTGTAAGTGTGTATGTGTGTGTGTGTGTGTGTGTATGACCCTGTGTGTGTGTATGTGTGTGCAAGTGTGTGTGTGTGTGTATGTGTGTGTGTGTGTGTGTGTGTGTGTGTGTATGACCCTGTGTGTGTGTATGTGTGTGTAAGTGTTTGTATGTGTGTATGAATGTGTGTGTGTGTGCGCGTGTATGTATGTATGTGTGTATGTATGTGTGTGTGTGTGTGCGTGTGTATGTGTGTGTGTGTGTATGTGCGCGTGTATGTTCGTGTGTGTGTTTGTGTGTATGTGTGTGTGTGTGTGTGTGCGTGTGTGTGTATATATCTGTGTGTGTGAACAACATATGTGACAGCGAGTGATGTGTGCAGCTACAGATGTTCCTTTCTTTTTTAATTACAGGCAGATCAACTCGACTGCATGCACTTAAATGGATGGGTTTTTCACCTTCCCTTCATGTGCACCCCGGGTCATTAGCGGCTCGGCACTCGTCTAACAAGGACTCATCCGCAATCTGCCTGACGATCTAAAATTGGCAGAACAAAATAATACAGTAAAGTACAGGCTGAAACATTTTGACATGTAGTCTGTCGCTTATCTGGGACATCTGTGGAGTTTGGAGGGGGCAGGACTGTAGGAGAGGACCAGTGAAAGCATTACAGGACGTATGTAGTTACAGTAGCACAGTTACCTTGTATTCTCTTCAGGTGAATAAGAGACCGACAAAACTCTCCACAGATCACCACCAGTGCTTATCATATGTGACCATGGCGTGTACCATATGGTTCCACAGATGCTGAGAGTTGTTAGCTGAACTAGCTGTGATAGTTCTATTGGGTAGTTAGTGAGTAGTCGAGCTCTGTCATAAAGGAATGCTGCAGAGAATACAGCCTTATGACCTTCCGAACCTAAGACTGCCGTGTGGCCCACTAGGCCAGTTCCCTGTGCCTCGTCTGCGTTTGATTGGCGTGCAGGTAGCAGGAAGTGGGAGTGTCCTCTTCATGGCATTTTTGAAAGACCATAAATATCTCCATTTGTTTCCGTCCGTGTCTGCCTTTGTGTACCTTACCTCGTTTGTCCAGCCAGGTGCCTCTGTTCTGGTTCTACTTGCTCGTTCCTGGCTCCGCCCTGTTGTCACCTGGCTTGTAGCTGTAGCCCTGACCTATGATCATTAGCCCCAGGTGAGCCTCAACATTTATATTCACGTTTTCTGTAGACTTACAGCTGAATAATTTCTTATAGAAGTAGGTGAAGGTAACGTTAGGCGTCTTGCCCAAGGACTCTTGCTGGTATGGTGTAAGGTCCCTGCCCAGGTAGGGGGTCCGCCCACTGTCTAAAGCGTGGTAGCCACCCACTACACCATACACTATTAGCCCTTTTGTCCAAAAGAGTGCTGGTTCCTGAGCTGGCTCTCTTCAGGCGTCTTAGAACCTTGGTGGTCTTCGGGGAACCAGCCTGCATACTGGAACCAAGGAACATCAAAGAATACATCATCAGCCTCAACACAGGTGGCTGTCTAGTAAACCGTAATTCCAAGATTGTGGAATGTATGGATTGCCTGTGAGCGTTTGTGCTGTTGTTCCAGATGTTGGTTTATATCCAGAAAGCAAGCACGGACCATCTACAGGAGGTAAGAAGATTAGAAGAGGTTCTTCAGCTGAACACTAGGTGTCGCTATTGTTGCCTTCTCCTTCCTCAACAATTGGCAAGCCCATGGATGCCATCCTGGTTCATGTTGAAGAACCTACTATTCGGTGGAACCAATTCGGGAACACATTTTTTGGGGTTCTGAATTTGCCGAGCAGTTCAAAATTAGGTGTGTGAACCAGAACAGAACTCACTGGTGGTGGAAAAGGGCTATAGGTCTTCTTCTGGCAAGGATAGTTAGACCCCTTGTCCTTGCCCTGCATGTCCTTGCCCATCCCAGCCATGTTGGTTACAACCTGTTACAACCGCTCTGCGGTGCTCCTTAGTTGCACCACTATAATGCCCTGAGACTTCTGATGTGACCAAACAACGATCTAAATGCTGATAGTTTATGACCGTTATGCAGCAGAGTAGACCAGTTCAGTGGCTCCAGTTCAAAAGGAGAATTTATAAACAGAGCCACAGTAAAGTCCAGGGTCAGAACCAGAACACTTTAGACAATAGCCTGGTGAAACATCAAGAGTGCAGTCAAGAAAAGAAACCTACAACGGCAAAACGCTAAAGGTCATTCTGAAAATCGAGAGGAGAAGAACAAGTGATGATCGATGGTGAGTAAAGACGTGCAATGACTAAAACTGGAGAGAACTTTGGGAATACACGCAAAAGACAGGCAGCAAACAAACAGTCCCCCGAGGGATTTGGGGGGTAGGAGTCCGTGTTGTGATCAGTGAGTGGAGGGTTGTGGACTACAACTAGCATAATAGACATAATCCATCCCATGCAGCTTAAACATGGAGGTGGAGTGACACCAGGCCTTCTGGACGTGTGACAACAAATCGTCCATCTTGGTGCTGACCACGGTGCCTCCACACACGGATTCGTTGGGCGTCTCCACCAAGACTAAAGCGGGACTCGTCACTGAAGATGACCCGCTGCCATTCTGAGTCACTCCATGACAGTCTGGTACGACACCACTGCAGTCTTTGGTGACGGTGACGTGGTGTTAAGGACAGTCGTGGTAACGGTCTGTGTGCATGTAGTCCTGCGTGGTGCAGCCGTCAGCCGATGGTGCTGCACTAACAGGATGACTCATGGAGGGGAACCCCTTTCTGAATGTCTGCAATCGTGGCTGTTGAGTTAGTCAGGTTCAGTGATAAGGCTGGTCCTTTACTAGGTCACATGCATGTAGCGCTGTCCAAAGAGAAACATGTATCTCCATTTTTGTTGATTTTTACTTTTACTTTTTACATTTGATCACATGAGCTGCTGTTTACACTGAGTGGAAATTTCATGACGAATGGACCAACAGAAATGCCCCAAAACTGCTTGGAAAGACGTCTGGTTCCATTGACTTCCATTCAAATTATATTAGGTTTTTGGAATCTCCTGTAAAGTTGCCATTTTGGAGATACCTGTTTTTCATTGAACAGCGACAAACAAGCGAACAGCGAGTCAATAATCCTGGCCAGTCTAGAAGATTAAGACAGAATGAATGTGTATATATATATATATATAAAACGCTGAAGGGTTAATACAGGCGGTCATTCTTTGGGATGTTTGGGATAATTTGGTCAGTTTATGTAATACCATGGATGTCCTGACACTGCATCTGCCTGCCAGTGTGTTGACCCCTGCTACTGATGTTCATTATGATAAAGTTCATAAAGTTTGTTTGCACATCCATCCTGTCTTAATCTTCCAGATTGGCCAGGATAATTGACTCCACCTACATCTCCACCCCGGACGCTGATTAGATTAAATGACTGCCATTCATCTCTGGAGCTTATTAGAGGGAAAACATGAGCAATAATGAATCACACGATGCTCAAATGCTCGGCACGTGTTTAGCTTAGCCATGCAGCTCAGGCACTGGTGGTCTTTGCCCATTAACTGAACACTGACCCAACATTTTGACAGTCTTTTAACTGCAGCGAAGGCAGCGAATGAATTCTCGGGGATCCATTCAAAAGAGCTGAACTACATGTGACCTGGAACACATGTAACACCTGACTGTACCCGAGCCCTTTTTGCTGGTAGTTTTAGCTTCAGTGTAGATGCCGCTTCAGTGTGGATCTCGCTGTTGAAAAGGTCGGAGAGAAACATGCATGAGTCTCTTTGTTAGGAAGCATAAAAAAGTCTGTTATGATCTACAAAAGAAGCCGCATGGGGAATACTGTACAGGGAGGAGCAACACCTGAGCAGAATGACTGGCTGTTGCATCAGTGTTCTGCTGGGACTGTGTATATGTGCACTTGTGCGTGTGTGCTTGCAAGTACATACATGTTTAACTCTTCGCTCTTTAAACTTAAGGCTTATTATTCAATTACTACTACTAATCCCAAAGTAAGCTACGTATGAGGCTTGGGAATGGAAATCTGGAGGTCCTTAGCTTCCCTGGAAGTTTGATTCTTTGGTTTTGCTAGCTAACAGAGTCAGCTAACAAGTAAACAAAGCATAAACACCCAACTAGGTCTATTAGCATGACGCTAACTGCATATCGTCGCTGTCCAATGAAAAACACGTAGCTCCATTTTTGTTGATTTTTACTTTTATGCGTGTGAACACATGAGCTGCTGTTTACACTGTGTGGAACTTTCATGAAGAATGGACTAACAGAAATGGCCCAAAACTGCTTGGAAAGACGTCTGGTTCCATTGACTTCCATTCAAATTAAATAAGGTTTTGGCCTCTCCTGTAAAGTTGCCATTTTGGAGATACCTGTTTTTCTTTGGACAGCGGTGATATCATGGAGTCCTATTCTACACCTGCTTGCACTTACTCTTCACTAATCGCTAATGTGTAATCAAAGGCAGTTATGTACTAGTGTAAATTGCTGGCTGCTGTTTTGATTCTCTAAGACTTTAGCGCCACCTTTCGACAATGCCATCGTCGACCATGGCATTCTGATGAAGTGCCTTAAGTTACGGTTGGTTGTCATGGAACAGTCTTACCTAAGCAATAGGACATTTACAGGAATCATTTTTTCTCTATTGCTACCTTTAGATGTGGGGTCCCACAAGGTTCCGTTCTAGGGCCACTCTTTTGTCATTATATGAACTCCCTCTGGTTGTTCCCCTGGGCAGGGATCATTAGGAAATCAAATATTTTGTACCATTGCTATGCTTCGTCGGCCTCTCCTGTAAAGTTGCCATTTTGGAGATACCTGTTTTTCTTTGGACAGCGACGATATCATGGAGTCCTATTCTACACCTGCTTGCACTTACTCTTTACTGGTAACCGCTAATGTATAATCAAAGGCAGTTATGTACTAGTGTAAATTTCTGGCTGCTGTTTTGATGCTGTTAGACTTTAGCGCCACATTTCGGCAATGCCAATCATCGACCAAGGCATTCTGATGAAGTGCCTTGAGATACGGTTGGTTGTTATGGAACAGTCTTACCTAAGCAATAGGACATTTACAGGAATAATTTTTTCTCTATTGCTATTTTTTCTCTATTGGGGTCCCACAAGGTTCCGTTCTAGGGCCACTCTTTTTTCATTATATGAACTCCCTTTGGTTGTTCCCCTGGGCGGGGATCATTAGGAAATCAAATATTTTGTACCATTGCTATGCCGATGACACCCAATCTTACTTGCCTTGACCTAAGGGCCATCTGTTGTCTTAGTGAAGGCCTCAGGGATATTAAAATATTAAAAGTTATATTTAATAGTATCATTATTTCCCGAGTCAAAGCCCTGTATGTGCCGTTCAGATACATGTCAGGCCTGCAGGGAGAGGAAAACCATGTATGACTGTACGGCTAAACCCAGCCACACAGTTCAGCTGCTGGTGTGCCGAGCGAGAGCAGCGACGGGGTGTGTGTTTTGTGTGATCTCTGGGCTGTGTGGGGTTCCTGTACTGTTTCAGGCTGGCTGGAGTGGCTCCCATGCTGAGATTTCTCATGCAGTCGATAGTGCAGTCAGCTGGAGACCCTCAGCCTCAAGCACAGAGGAAACGAGCGGGAGAATAGGATTGAAGCGTACTTCACACTCAAGCGATTTCACCGCCTAGACCTACTCACACAGCCAAACACATGTAAATGAACTCCGGCTAGCTGCGGAACCCGGAGCCACGCGTAAGACTTCAGCTGTTTCCCAGATCCTTATGTCTTTCCCAAATCGGTTTATGGGCTTCATATACATGGAAATGAACACGCTGTTGTGTATCTGAACAGCTATCCTTCCAGCATGCTCCTGAAAAAGAATCTTCCTTTATAAATCCTGTCACTGGGATGTAAACAGTCATTCAGAGGGAATGTGAAACCGTAGGTCGGAGTTGTTGAATTAATCAGCTGATCAATCTGTACTTCCACTGGGAAATACAGGGGTTGGACAATGAAACTGAAACACCTGGTTTTAGACCACAGTCATTTATTAGTATGGTGTAGGGCCTCCTTTTGCGGCCAATACAGCGTCAGTTCGTCTTGGGAATGACATATACTGCGTCCTGCACAGTGGTCAGAGGGAGTTTAAGCCATTCTTCTTGCAGGATAGTGGCCAGGTCACTACGTGATGCTGGTGGAGGTTCGTCCTTCTTGGTGGTATGCTGACATTACCCTGGATACCGTGGCTCTTGATACATCACAAAGACTTGCTGTCTTGGTCACAGATGCGCCAGCAAGACGTGCACCAACAGTTTGTCCTCTTTTGAACTCTGGTATGTCCCATAATGTTGTGTGCATTGCAGTATTTTGAGCAGAACTGTGCTCTTACCTGCTAACTGAACCTTCACACTCTGCTCTTACTGGTGCAATGTGCAGTTAATGAAGATTGGCCACCAGGCTGGTCCAATTTAGCCATGAGACCTCCCACACTAAAATGACAGGTGTTTCAGTTTCATTGTCCAACCCCTGTACATTGAGGATGACCCTTATTATTTAACGGACCTGAGAAATTAAGTCTTCAGGGATTGAAAAAAAAGTGTTGTATTTTAATCTGGAATTCTAAACGGAAAGAAAGACTGGAGTCCTGAGTGCGACCCAATCTTTCACTTTTGGCCATGGAATGTGATTGGAACACCATCAATGAGTTGAATGGTTGGTGTGGTTGGTGTAGCGCCGCGGATGACACCACTACCTGTCCAGGAAGCTACCATCAAAGTGGGAGCCTGGGGTTCGATTCCCGGTCTGGGTGACTACGCTGTGCTACACCAGTAAGAGTCCTTGGGCCAGACTCCTAACACTACACTGGCCTCCCTGTAATATGATCAACCTTGTAAGTTGCTCTGGATAAGAGCATCAGCTAAATGTAATGAATGGCCGAGTGAGTCCTTTTGGGAATATAGTGTAGCAAGGAAGGCTAAACATATTTCAAAGAAATTCAAGATACACAAGAAGAACATGGGCCGACAGAGGAGTGAACAGAGTCCAGTAGGTTTCTCTATATTTAGTTGAAGTCTAAATAACGGTTGCTGGTAATGGCAGTGTGGAGGAATGCACCATGGTCCTTGCCCCCTTGTTTCTTTAAGTGGCTGTGGAGTGACCCCACTGACCTCTCACAGCCTGTCCAGGAGATCATGCTCCTTCATCTCCCCCACTGTTCAATGTATCAGTGATGTCATTAGAGGAAACTCAAGCCTGGGAGGGTTTATTGCATTCGTTCAGTGGGGGTCACCTTCCAGCAGAAGCCTCACATGCTGAAACAATTCCAGTAATTACCTGCAATCCACTGGATTATTTGTGTGATATTTGCTCAGATTTGACCCTAAAAATACTCGTTTTAAAAAGCAGCTTCAGTTTTATTGCCCACAACAGACTTGGATTGGACTTTCTGGATGTAGCCACATCAATGTTCAGACCCTCTTCCATAATAGAATTGCTAAGTTGGGTCCAGATTTGGTGGGTACCGTCCTTGGCACAGTTCCGAGGAGAATTCCCTCTAGACTGGGATTTTTCCACTGCTGGTTGACCCATATGACCGTACGCTTCCATACACCTGCAGATTCAGCTACTCCCTTCACACT
This sequence comes from Prochilodus magdalenae, assembly GCA_024036415.1. NCBI lineage: Eukaryota > Metazoa > Chordata > Actinopteri > Characiformes > Prochilodontidae > Prochilodus > Prochilodus magdalenae. Next base: position 84,743 of record JAMWET010000011.1, on the reverse strand, counting down.
ATGGCCTTTAGCCACGCCCACATGCAGTCACTCCTTTTAGCCAATCATTAACATCTGCTCTGGAGCGTTTTCCAAACATGGAAAGAGACATTCCCTGCACTGTACCACCTCTTCTCAATCTATGGATCCCGTCACTCACACCCCGCAAGTACTTATAGCCCCATCATCCTCACGCAGTGCCATCTGCAGGAGCCTGAAGCTACTACAATGGACAAAGTGACTAATTGTTGGTTTGGTGAGCTTCTAATAATGAACGTGTCAAATCTCTTTATAAACTGAGTAGACATATGTTGGATTTCACAGTAACCTAACCAACAGCACCTGTCCACAGTAGTTACGTCGTTGTTACTATGTAACTACATCGTTATTAGCAACAGGTAATATAAACGGGGATAGCAGGATGACGACTATCAAAATATCCTACCTACGTTTTAAATATGGTGTTTGGCCAGATTTTACATAGTAGCAGCCTTAGTTGGAACTGTCCTGCAGGGCTGTTTACAGACAGGTAGTACTACGCAGGTAGTATCGGAATTTTGGAAGTGGTCATGTATAGATCAGCTGGTGTTTTAGGAACTCACCAACACAGTATATGAACCCTTGAAGCAACAACCACACCAGTTAATCAGGCATGTCTGCAGACACCAACTGCCCTCGGGATCCGAGATGGGGGACTAGGGTTGGACCTGAAGGATGCAAGGTTAGTGACCATCAGTGTCCAATATAAGCTTGCAGTTGCACCGGCCGCCAGTAGGGGGCACTGTTTGCTTTCACTGTTCTCATGCTTGTCACCGCTTGACAGCTCAGTGTCTGCAGCTCTGATCATGTCAGAGTAGGAAAGCTCATAGCCGTCATCAGCAGGCAAGCAAATGAGTTAGTTATTCATTCAGTGGCCTTGATGGCGTAAAAACGGGCGAGTGTTACCGTGATGGTATAATACGAGTGGAGAGCTTTGATTAAAAAAGAGGCAGACTTCATTCAGCATCAGTGATAATTACAATTGATCTTTCATCCCCATGGCTACAGTTGTGTAGTATATATAGATATAGACACACTCACACACACACACACACACACACACACAAACACATATATATATATATATATATATATACATATATATATATATATATATATATTCATATATATTCATATATATATATATATATATATATATATATATATATATATATATATATATATATATATATATATATACATATATATATATATATATACACATATACATACATCAGCTCCACTGAATATGTAGTAGCATTTTGTTGTAGCAGGTATGATGTGGGTGGTGGATCATTCTCAGCACTGCAGTGACACTGACGTGGTGGGGGTGTGTTAGTGTGTGTGGTGCTGGTGTGAGTGGATCAGACACAGCAGTGCTGCTGGAGTGTTGAGACACTGTGTCCACTCACTGTCCACTCTATTAGACACTCCTTCCTTGCTGGTCCACCTTGTAGATGGACAGTCAGAGACGATAGCTCATCTGCTGCTGCTCAGTGCAGTGTTGGTCATCCTCTAGTCCTTCATCAGTGGTCACAAGATGCTGCCCACAGGACGCTGCCCACAGGACAGTTTTGGTTGCTGGCTGGTTCTCAGTCCAGCACTGACACTGAGGTGTCCAGCAGCACTGCTGTGTCTGATCCACTCACACCAGCACCACACACACTAACACACCACCACCACGTCAGTGTCACTGCAGTGCTGAGAATGATCCACCACCCACATCATACCTGCTCTGTGGGGGTCCTGTGGGGGTCCTGACCATTGTAGAACAGGGTAATACAGTATACAGAGAAACAGATGGACTACAGTCTGGACCTGTACACCTACAGAGTGTCCTGTATGGTCAGTGGAGCTGATGAAGTGTCTGATTGATTAATATTTTACCATAAACATTCCGATCACAGTCTAGATCACCCCCATCTAGATCTCACCGTGACTCATTCACATGTCTCACGATATCAAGCCTACCCACCACGTTTGATTCCTGTCGGTTGGGTGCCGCTTTCTGTGCAGCTCTTCTTTTGATGACGAGCGTAGACGAGCGAGCCGGGACTCAAGACATCAGATGCAAATACTCGTTTTCAAAACAGTGGATTCTCCTGCTGGGTGAAGAAGCTCAGGACTGGATCCACTGAGGCAGAGCAACGCCAGTGTAAACACAACTCAGTGAGGGGAGTGCTGAAGGAAGAAGGAGGGCTGTGTGAAAGCAAAACATTAAAGGAGAGATATAAGGAGGAGGGAGTGGAAAGTGAAAGGAGGAGGAGGAGGTGGGAAAACGAGTGCTGAGAATAGAGGTGTTTAAAGAGGAGGAAAGGAGGAACGGTGATGAGTAAGTTGCTGTAGCTGACGATCGGTTGTTTAAACAGAGAGAACTGGTTCCTACACTTTCATGAGAGAGAGAAGAACATCCTCCACCTTTGCGTCTGAACTGGGGAGATCCACGGGTGTTTCCATCCATCCTTTCGCTAGGAGAACACACCACGGTGCTATGGAGGCCTTCCCTGACACGATTCCGAGGAGAATTCCTGGTGGACTGGAATTTTTCGCAACTGCAGGTAGACCCGCCCGACCGGTGTTTGACTAATGAGCAGGTGGAGGTGCAGTCCTGCTATGTGTCTCAGTAAAATAATACTTCACTGCAAAATCACTGTGTCTTACTCTATGCCGCTGTGACAGTGGTGTCAGAAGTGGTGTCATGGACCTCCGCCCCCCCAAAGTGGACGGATAAGAAATTCCACTTTTCACAAGTGGGACAACCCTGTGACAATGGGGACCATGGTGCCTGGATCCATGGGGAAGATGCACTGGCAAGACTGGAAGGTGGTGCAACTCCATGGTGGAAAGCGAAACTGAAACTGTCAAAGGCTTCAGCTGCAGCGAGCAACGATGTGGTTGGTGAGTCTGTGTTGCAGAGAGGGAGGACATATTATAGACACAAGTAATCTATGCAAGGACAGGTACCAAGATGGACGATTTGTTGTCACACGTCCAGAAGGCCTGGTGTCCCTCCACCTCCACCCCTACCGCACCATCTGCAGGAACTGTGTGAGGATGTTCAAGCTGCATGGGATGGATTATCACAGGACACCATCAGGAACCTCTACAGCTCCATACCGAGACGTCTGGCGTGTTGGGTTAGCAAACACGGCGGCCCGACGCCATACTGAGAGACAGACTTCTGTATGTGTAGCTCAATAAATATTGATCATATCAGTCTAAATTTATCACCAGTTATTGATCCTGGTCACCTTTATCTTCCTTCCCAACAGCACCGCACTCCCACACCTCCTTCTGGGAGCAGCTGTTCTTTAAAGATGAGTGTGTATATGCATGTATACATATGTGCACCTGGCATGCCCTCCTTCTGTGCAACACAGGCCCACCAACCATTATATATGGGGGGTTGGTGTGCATCTCCTCAGTGTTGAAGTGTCTGCAGGAACAAACACATTCCCATGGATCACATCCTTCTCCCTCTCTAAAGCCTGTTCCCATTACAATGTGTCTTCCTCACCAATCCTCTCCTCTACCACCCACATTCCCACAATCCTCTCCTTCTACTGTATGTATGGTGTGATTGTTTCTATCCCTTTGCCGACTGTACACTATTTCTGTCTCCTTGGTCTCTTTCTCTCTCTCTCTCTCTCTCTCTCTCTCTCTCTCTCTCTCTCTCTCTCTCTCTATCTCTTTCTCTCTTCTCTTTCTCTCTCTCTCTCGCTCCTCTCTCTATCTCTCTCTCTTCTCTCTCACTCTCTCTCTCTTCTCTCTCTCTTCTCTCTCACTCTCGCTCTCTCTCTATCTCGCTCTTCTCTCTCTCTCTCTCTCTCTCTCTCTTCCTCTCTCTCCCCCTCTCTCTTTCTCTCCCTATCTCTCTCTCTCTCTCTCTCTCTTCTCTCTCTCTTCTCTCTCTTGCTCTCTATCTCTTCTCTCTCTCTCTTCTCTCTCTCTCTCTCTCTCTCTCTCTCTCCCCCTCTCTCTCCTCTCTCTCTCTTCTCGCTCTCTCTCTCCCACCACCTCTCTCTCTCTCCCCCCACCTCTCTCTCTCTCTCTCTCTCTCTCACTCTCACTCTCTCCCCTCTCTCTCTCTCTCTCTCTCTCACTCTCTCTCTGTCCCCGTTTTCTCTCATTCTTTCTCTGTCCCAACTTTCCCACTATCTCTCTCTCTCTATTTTCTTTCAGTCTCTCTAAATTTTTTCTTTCTGTCATGAGCTCTCTCTCTCACTTTCTCTCTCTCTGTCTCTCTCCCTCTGACTCGTACTCTCACTGCCAGTGCACAAATATATACTTATTCAAACTCAAAGCTGAAAGGTGAAGAGTAGAACGCCTACAGGTATTCCTTAACGCTCTGTCATTGAGAGAACACACACTTATGTTTTTGTATTCTGGAATGAGAGAATTCCTTATCCTGGAGACATACACATTAAATGTGTTATAATGTTTCTGTGATGAAATGTGTCCCTACAACATGAGTGCTTAAACAGGTTTTGGTCCCCACAACCAGACATAAACCTGATGCCACACACACACACTGTTTACCAGTATTTGAGGTGGAGCTACACTACATAGCTCCAAGAAAGGGCCTGGATCAGGGGTGCCAAAACATTTTGTACTGGTCTTTAGGGCGGACAGAAAGAGGGTTAACATCAATGATGTAGGTCACATCAGTATTGAGCCACTCTTGCATCAAAGAGTTTCGCAGTTGGGTCAGATATGGTGGAGGCCTTCCCTGGGACAGTTCTGAGGTGGATGTGGGCTGGGAGAGCCAAGCAACACCAGGTTCTGGTTCATTTCCACACATTTTCTTCCTGAATAATTTGAATTAAGTTAAGCATCCAGCCTGACATGTCACGGTATCGGTTCGCTACCTCCAGGCAGACTAGACGATTTCCAGTATCAAGTCCTGGCTAGTCAAGTTAGCGGAGGTAACTAACCATTAGCGTGTGGCTGTTTATCTAGACTGGCTGCCACTGGTGCGCATTTCAAGCTACGTGCGATCTACCGCACCTTTTTGTGGTCACGGTATGGCGTTAGGCAAAATCCCGAATAACGTGCTGAGGAATCGAACAGCGCTCGGAGTCATGGTCCACTGGCACACGAGTGGATGCTTCATGATGCGGTGTGGCCAGTAACCCTTGGTGTAACAAAGTGTAACCACTTAAGAAGGGACTTCAAACTCAAACTCACATCTGCATGAACATCTGGAGATACATCTGCAGAGTGATGGCGATAGGAACCAGGGGTTGCCATGTTGGAAACTCAAATTTGGCTAGTCTATTCACTATTCCAAACCACCAGTAAACCTATGCAAGTTAACCGGGCAAAGGATGATGGTAGAAACTTCAGGCTCCTGCAGATGGCGCTGCATGAGGATGATAAGGCTATAAATCTCTGCGGGGTGTGAGTGACTGGATCCATAGATTGAGAAGAGGTGCTACAGTGCAGGGAATGTCTCGTTCCATGTGTGGAAAACTCTCCAGAGCAGATGTTAATGATTGGCTAAAAGGAGGGCTTGCATGTGGGCGTGGCCAAAGACCATAGTGTGCAGGAAGTAGCTGAATCTGCAGGTGCATGGAAGCGTACGGGTCTACCAGCAGTGGCACAAATCCCAGTCTACAGGGAATTCTCCTCGGAACTGTGACGGGGAAGGCATCCACCAAATCTGGACCACCTGCTCTTAATACAAACTGGCCTACATCCAGAAACATGTCCAGTACATGCCAAATCCAATCCCAGCTGTTACAGGTGCTGAGGTATAGGCATGTTATAGCACACTCCATGTGAGGAAGCTTTCAGAGATGGGAAGTTTGGGTCCTGTCGGTTTCTGTAGAATGCATCAGGTCGATCTGAACTGTGCCGTCCCTTCCTGTTCCTGAGATCTCTGTAAAGGCCCCAGCGTGGAGGCTCAACTGGACTTTTCACGGTTGAACTTCATGTCCTACTCCTCCGAGGGTTTAGATTCACCCCGGAGGGACTGCGCTGTTTGTTTACTAGCGCGTATTCAGCCCAGCAGAGCGGCTTTTATACGAAACAGATTGAGGTTAAAAGGCGGGATTTGCGAAAGGAAATGGATTTCGGACTCTTGACCCTCCGCTGCCTTCCTCCGTCTAGGTTACCAAAGCCTTCGGAGTTGCGCAAGCCTGCAGTTCACCGACTCTGCACGGGTATATTCAAAGTGGCCGCTGTCCATAGCAAAGCTGGCGAGAGCGCTCCTTTCAATCGTGTACAGAGAGCCTCGGGGGAAAATCAAAACTAGCTCACTTCAAAGGACACGTTCGAAATGAAAAGGTGTGCAAGCACGGACTAGAGGGAGAAAGACGGCCGTGGCGTTAGGAGCAGAGCTGCTGGCCTTTTTCATTGTTCTTTGATGTGCAGGACGGAGTGGAGTAACTGCTGCTCTCTGCATTTCGTATTGCTGGCCCAGCACTGCGGCTCCGGCTAGGCTAACTCCACTCCTTCTTCTTCATGACCAAGTGCTGCTCCGGGCTCTTTTCCCTGATCTACAAGCAGCCCCTTCCATCATTTACAATCAATACATAATTATCTCAGTCGGCCCGACGTCTTATTTATGTCCCGTAATTTTAATTGGATGGCTTCGTCAAGGCACCGCGTTAGCGTCTGCGTGCGGCGCCCGTCTGGGGACTCGGACCGTGGTAATAAATGAGCATGGCTTCTTTGTCGGCTTTGCAATAACTGAACATATTAAGTAGAGACAGAACGAGGGAGATCTTTACAAAACTGCTCAGACGGGAGGAACGACTGGCCACACTAGGCTTCCTGTCCTGGGAATAGCACCTAAGCTAACACGTTAACGTCCTCGTTGTGATGTCAGCGCTCATCAGCCTCTCAAACCTCTCAGCTGTGAGACCTTTGGGCCAAATGATTTCCAGGACATGCTTTTAGAAACATGTAGGATGCTTTGGTGAAGATTTGGTGAGTGCTGGAGATGCATATAGATCAAATCAGAGTGTTTGGAAACCTAAATTATATGGCTATAAGTTATTCCTGCTGAGCTGGTTGGTTGGCATTACTACTATAGACAGCTGGGTGATTGGCATACTCCTACTATAAGTTCTGAATGGTTGGCATTACTGCTACAAAGTTCTGATTGGTTGGCATTACTGCTACTGAGAGCTGATTTGTTGGTATTACTCTTACTGGGTGCTGATTGGTTAGCATTACTGCTAATGAGTGCTGATTGGGTTGCATAACTGGTACTGAGAGCTAATTGGTTGGCATTACTGCTACTGAGAGCTGATTGGGTGGCAGTACTCCTGCCAAGGGCTGATTGTTTGGCATCCCTGATACTAAGTTCTGATTGGTTGGCATTACTGCTACTGAGAGCTGATTGGTTGGCATTACTGCTACTGAGAGCTGATTGGTTGGCATTACTGCTACTGAGAGCTGATTGGTTAGCATGACTGGTACTGAGAGCTGATTGGTTGGCATGACTGCTACTAAGCGCTGAATGGTTAGCATTACTGCTACTGAGTGCTGATTGGTTGGCATTACTGCTACTGAGAGCTGATTGGTTAGCATGACTGGTACTGAGAGCTGATTGGTTGGCATTACTGCTACTGAGAGCTGATTGGGTGGCAGTACTCCTACTAAGGGCTGATTGGTTGGCATTACTGCTAATGAGTGCTGATTGGGTGGCATGACTGGTACTGAGAGCTGATTGGTTGGCATTGCTCCTACTGAGTGTTTTTTAGATGGCATTACTCCTACTAAGTGCTGATTGTTTGGCATTCCTGATACTAAGTGCTGATTGGTTAGCCTTACTGTTACTGAGAGCTAATTGGGTGGAATTACTGCTACTGAGAGCTGATTGGTTGGCATTACTGCTAATGAGTGCTGATTGGGTGGCAGTACTGCTTCTCAGTGCTTATTGGTTGGCATTACTGCTAATGAGTGCTGATTGGGTGGCAGTACTGCTTCTCAGTGCTTATTGGTTGGCGTTACTGCTACTGAGAGCTGATTGTTTGGTATTAATCTGACTGAGTGCTGATTGGTTAGCATTACTGCTTCTCAGTGCTGATTGGTTGGCATCCCTGCTACTGAGTGATGATTGGTTAGGATTACTTTTACATTAGATTTTGGAAAACCTGTGGAATTCCTCTCTGTAGTAATGTAAAATTAAGAAGCCTTCTTCACTCCTCCTTTCTGAGCTGGAGATATGAGAACACCACAGCGCACTGCAGAACGGTTTACCCTCAAACTGTTTCTGTCTCAGATCCAAGGTCAACAGGCCTATACCTGAAACAAATTAGATACAGGCTTGCGTCTGAAGTTAGCCGGGATCAGTCGGTGTGCCCTTTGGCCAGGCAGTGGTCGGCTCTCGGATACGTTCATTAACTGCTTCCTCGGAGACGGGAAGCCTTTGAAGGGGGGATGGGAAGCCCTGGGGCTTTAAGCTGTTCCATGGCCATTGGCTGGCTGTCTAAAAAAGGAAGGCGTCCTGGCCTGGTATTGATCCTCAGTCACAGGGAAATGACTACCTTAACGGAAAATACAGGAGATCTGTCGATGCCTGGTGTTGGTGTGTCAACCTCTAAATTGCTGCCGGGGCCAAACATGGAACATGTGTGTCATTCTATCTGTCGGCTGCGGTTACAGCCTGGAGTCCTGGAGCTGGCCTTAATGAGACACCTGAGGACTGTAACTAAAGTGTGTTCTTTCCCTTTCACCTAGGTCACATCATCACGGAGTTAGAAACCCTGAATATCCATAGGGACACTATATTCAGACCTGCATCCTGGGCACACACTGACAGCCAGTGTCAGGGCATGACTCAGATTCAGATTTCGAGCCAAATTTCAGGCCAACTGAACAACAAGAACAACAACAACAATAGCAAAAGTAACTTGGCTATAGTTATACTCTCCAGCTCTCTGAACCTGGTGAACCTGTCCTGGAACACCGGGATGCTTTACTTCCCAGGGTGCCCTGTCCTGCTCTCCAAAAGCCGAAAGATTAGTGAGAGCAGGACCAATTCAAACAAAAGGGTAAATGACTCGGTTGAATTATTCGGAGCGATGACATTATTCTAATATGAGCAGACAGAAGGGCTAGGGGACAGGAATAATTGTCTTTCTGCTGAGTCAGCGGAAAGCGGATGAATGCCAGAGAGCTAATGCCGGGCCTTTAAAGGAGATTTATGAGGAAGAGCGGAAGTGGTAAATCAGCGGAAGTCAGTGAGAAATCACATGGATACGGCAGCAGCTACGGTTTAATAAAGGTAATGGAGGAAGACAGGCTTCTTAAAGGGATGGCTAATGTGGATAACAATGAATAGAAACTCGCAGGCCATGAATCCCAGCTGTTAGCGTCGTCATTCCAGAGGCAGTTCAATTGGAACCGGGCACTACCTTTTTCTCCCCTTCCACAAATAGACCTGACTGCAAGGCTAGAGGGAGTCTGTGAGGCTGGTTAGCATTGCTGCTAGAGAGTGCTAATCGGTTGGCATTACTGCTATTGAGCGCTGGCTTGTTGGCATTACTGTTGGTGAGGGCTGATTAGTTGGCATTACTGTTAGTAAGTATTGACTGGTTGGCGTTACTGCTACTAAGTGATAATTGGCTGGCATTACTGCTAGTAAGTATCCATTGGTTGGCATTGCTGTTACTGAGAGCTGATTGAGTGGCATTACTGCTAGTGAGTGCTGAGTGGTTGGCAGTACTGCTACTGAGCGCTGACGGGTTGGCATTACTACTACTGAGTGCTGATTGGTTGGCATTACAGCTACCGAGTGCTGACAGGTTGGCATTACTGTTGGTGAGTGCTGTTTGGTTGGCATTACTGTTATTAAGTATTGACTGGTTGGTGTTACTGCTATTGAGTGATGATTGGCTGGCATTACTGCTATCAAGTGCTGATTGGTCGGCATTACTGCTACTGAGTGCTAAATGGTTGGCATTACTGCTACTGAATAATAGTTGGCTGGCATTGCCGCTATTAAGTGTTGATTGGTTGGCATTACGGCTACTGAGTGCTGATTGGTTGGCATTACTGCTACTGAGTGCTGATTGGTTGGCATTACTGCTGCTGACTAATAATTGACTGGCATTACCGCTATCAAGTGCTGATCGGTTAGCATTACTGCTACTGGGTGCTGATCGGTTGGCGTTACTTCTACTGAGTATTAATTGGCTGGCATTACTGCTACTGAGAGTTGAGTGGTTGGCATTACCGCTACTAAGAGCTGAGTGGTTGGCATTACTGCTACTTAGTGCTGATTGAGTGGCATTACTGCTACTGAGAGTTGAGTGGTTGGCATTACTGCTACTAAGAGCTGAGTGGTTGGCATTACTGCTACTGAGAGCTGAGTGGTTGGCATTACTGCTACCGAGAACTTATCGGTTGGCATTACCAATGCTATTTAGCCACCACACCCCGCTTATTTGTTTGGTGTATTTGGGGTATAGCCCAATCGTAGCAAAGGCCTAGTCATTTAGAAGGTTCCGCGACATTCCGTGGAACAAATGTACACCGATTAAAATGTATCAGCTTTGGAAACATTCCTCCTACGTCCTCAAACCGAGCTACACCCTACAGTGCGGGGTTCTCCAGGATCAGCATCCGGAGTCCTACTGCCTTGCTCTCCTGCTCCATCCACATGGGGAGTGGCATTACTGCACTGCTTGACCTGCCATACCGGTAGGATGAAGTAATCACCCAGTCTGCTCTCTCCTTTCTCCTTGCTGGGGCGGCCGATCAATGTCACGCTCCTGACCACGCAGTGGGAGGGCGGTGAGAGCGGACGGGGCTATTGGCGAACGCTGGGATAATTCATGGGCCGGTGCACTGACGCTTGCTGCCCAAGACGCTTATCGGTGAAGGCTGTTTGTGCATGCTCTCCGGTCAATGCTGGAGATCTCACAGAGAATTATTCATGATCCGCGGGCTGTGGTGAAGCTGTAATCATTGGCTTGCCTGGGCCTATCGACCCCCTTCAGTTGAGCCCTTTCGCTCCCGACAGGGGTCGGGTCAGCCAGCGAGGGACTCCTCCTTTTCTGTGAGTTTTCCTGAGCTATGGCGTCTTTGTTCTTCCCCATAGAAGCGGCCGGCACTGAAAGCGTTAGGTCAGGTTATACGGACTCACACAAAAGGTCTGGTTTTAATAAACCGCTTCCGTACGTCTAATTTCCCGTCCTCCCGTAGACACGTTACACGAATTACATGGTAGAGCACACTTTTCCATTATTGTAAAAGATGATGGCCTGCACTCATTATAACGTCGCTGGGAGATTTCATAAGGATCGCGCAGCTAGCGAAGGTACCATTATAGTTTTATTTCCTAGAAGCATAGCTGGGAAGTAATCTCACTCCAGCCTTTGTTCTGACAGCGAAGCCATTACAGCGATGTATCCATGCATTATTTGAAACACGACCGGATTGTTTGCAAAGCAGGAGCACGATTGAGCCGGACTGAGGAAGCATCTCCTTGGAACGCAGCTAATGCATGTGTACGGCCATGTAATCTCCTGCCGGGAATCCAGGAGCACTGAATTATACACTACCGGTCACAAGTTTAGAGACGGCTCCTCAAGGAAGGTTCTCTTTATATCGTTTATCTTTATCTTAAAGCTTTACCGTCGAATATAAGTGAAGACATCAAACTATTAAAATAGACTCATGGAATTATACTGTAACGGGGGGTTGAGGTATGGTTGCAAACACACAGTGGTTTTATTCATGTTTGTCCAGGAGACAGGGGTCAAAACACAGGTGGATATCAACAAAGACATGTCCAAACAAGGGTCAAAAACTCAAGACGAAACACAAACACTACAAAACACAGGGAACAGAAGCAGAAGTAAACACAGCTTAGAACTCATGAAGGAAAACAGAGACTTCGCGACAAGCAGGGCAAACAAAGGAGTCTTAATGGAAGTCCAAACAAGGTCCAGATTAGCTTCAGGTGTGGGAGTGGGTGGAGCCAGGGGGAACAGGAAGAGCAGTGCAATAACCTGAAGTAACCAGAGGGGGAGTCGATTGACATATGGACATGACCAGACAGACAGACGGACGGACGGACAGACAGGGATGTGACATATGCAGTCCACCTTAAACACTTCCACAATGGAACGTTACAGGAGGATGAGCTTGCTTTCTTGAGCTGATAGAACAAGGTTTATCGCTAAGCCGTTTGTCATGTCATGTCAACAATATTCACTAAACTACCACACCATCTGCAGGAACAGTTCCTCCTTCAAATCCCAATCCTGCATTTCCAAACGAGAGCGGGAAAAGAGATTCCAAAAATTCCAAAATTCTAAACTGTTACACAACTCAGACTCATTAATATTTACACCCAACATTTACAACCACAACAACGGAGCTACACCAACCAAAATGGTGGACTATGTGGAGAAATCTAGCGTTCCATGCTGGGGAGCGGAATGATGGAACTATTCATTCTCTTCCCAAGGAACCCAACCATCAGCGGTACATGGTTCATCTTCAAACCGGGCTGAAGTTGCTTACTATTCACCAGCTTCCCAATGTAATGTTCCATTCCACCTTAAATCCTGCAGCTTGTACAGGCACTAGAATGTAATTGCGGCACCAGTTAAGGTGGAATGGAAAATTCATGGAATGTAAAACAAGCTGGAGAACAGAAACGTTAGCCCTTTAGATCCTTAACAGGATTCCTAAGTCTGTACATTTCACTCCGGACAGTTTCCCAAACTCTTGGACAATATGGAGCAGCTCTGCTTAGCGTTCGAACCTTAATACACTGAGGAGAGGAGCAGCTCCACCGTTATTAGCATCCCAACCCCAACAGCGGCCTGTAAGTAGCAGCCATGCTGTGTGATTGTATCCGTGTTTGGCATTTGAAGCAGATAATCTTAAACTGAGAGTCCCATAGTGAGGAACAGCTTGTGTGTTGATGTCCAGATGGAAAGCCAGTAGCTAGTATAAATAATGTTAGCTACTAGCAAGCTAACTAGCATAGCTAACTAAATAGTATGAGGACGGGGCTTGTTTACACAGAAGCTCTTTTATTTAGTCTAACTCCACATGTTGCGTCTATGTGATCATTGTGGCGTCTCGCTGTTAACCAGCCAATCAAAACAGAGCTCATCAGACTATCCATGAGCTCACCAAGAAAAGGGAAAACAGCTCATTTCATTCTAGGACCAAATCACAGGGTGGACGTAAAACCGCACCTAGGCATTTTTCATTTTGAATTCAACTCCATTCCCTAATTCTTCTTTCAGCCTTATTACCCTCATCAGTGTACATTTAGTGCAGTCTACAGTATATTGACTATTAGTGGAAATCACTGTGCCACATGGGTCCTCATTCCAGAGCCAGTCTGGAATGCTTAACTCGAATGGTGGACTTGCAGCGGCGTTTCTTGTGTACATTGCTATTGATTCTGGCCCAGCGCTCATTGACTGGGCAATGGGATCAATAGCACAGCAGTGCAGGCGTGGTTCGGAATAATGTAACAGACCAAATAAGGCATCACTGCAAGTTTTATTGTGGGCTGTGGTAAACACAGAAGCATTTCAACAAGAACAACATTGTGGGACGGCACCCGCTATCCACAAAATGTAAAACGCTGGCCACTTTGTCAGAAACGCCCACCTTGTAGCTACAATGATACATTAAGGATCATAGCCGATCTGTTAGCCATCCTCTAACCCATTTCTGAACATAAGTTTCTGAGCACAGAGCTTGACCACTCTTGGCCAGAGTATGTGAGTGCAGTGCCAGAGCATTCTTTAATCACTCTACATTCTTCTTCTTCATCATCATCATCATCAATAATACTTATATTAATACTACTACTGATGATCATAATCACAAATCTGCATTTACAGATTAGACACATAGAGGAGTGAGGGTCAGTACGGCTGTGGATTAGACACAGAGGAGTGAGGGTCAGTACGGCTGTGGATTAGACACATGGAGGAGTGAGGGTCAGTACGGCTGTGGATTAGACACATAGAGGAGTGAGGGTCAGTACGGCTATGGATTAGACACATAGAGGAGTGAGGATCACTACGGCTATGGATTAGACACATAGAGGAGTGAGGGTCAGTACGGCTATGGATTAGACACATAGAGGAGAGAGGGTCAGTACGGCTGTGGATTAGACACATAGAGGAGTGAGGGTCAGTATGGCTGTGGATTAGATACATAGAGGAGTGAGGGTCAGTACGGCTGTGGATTAGACACATAGAAGAGTGAGGGTCAGTATGGATGTGGATTAGACACATAGAGGAGTGAGGGTCAGTACGGCTGTGGATTAGACACAGAGGAGTGAGGGTCAGTACGGCTGTGGATTAGACACATAGAGGAAAGAGGGTCAGTACAACTATGGATTAGACACATAGAGGAGTGGGAGTCAGTACGACTGTGGATTAGACATATAGAGGAGTGAGGGTCAGTACGGCTGTAGATTAGACACATGGAGGAGTGAGGGTCAGTACGACTGTGGATTAGACACATAGAGGAGTGAGGGTCTGTACGACTGTGGATTAGACACAGGGAGGAGTGAGGGTCAGTACGGCTGTGGATTAGACACATAGAGGAGTGAGGGTCAGTACGGCTGTGGATTAGACACAGAGGAGTGAGGGTCAGTACGACCGTGGATCAGACACATAGCCGCATTGTGCAGTAAGAGTGTGTTCTCCGTATTGCACTTGGGTAACCAAGAAACCATATACAGTAATTTGACCAATGGTGCCTATAATTCTGCATACGGCTGCACATACTTGAGTCATAGCCAGTGCTGGTGAGGTCTTGCTGTTGTTTTGTCAATTCCTAGGATATAAGTAGCCATTTAAGGGCTTCCAATTGCAGACCTCGCGGGGAGGCCTATACTGGGCTTCCTGGGGTGCCTGTACAAATGACTCACAAGCCCTGTGTAACCGATGATCTTCATCAAGTGCCTCTGATTACAGGGTTATGATTATATTCATCTTGCTCCTTACAGCAATACAGCAAACACGGCTCAATCTGCTCAATACTTCAAGCCGCAGCAAATAGCTCCCCATCAGTGAAAGAAATGGATCACTAATCATAGGCTGGTAATGACGAATAGGCTTTTCCCATAACAGCCGTCCAGTCTGATTACAGTAGAGGTCCTGTGTTCTGACGGCGTGCACGAGCTGTTTACCTTTTGAACTTCTGCATTCTGTTATTACATAAAATACAGAAATCTGACTGGATAATAGCGAGCCTCACGCTGAACACGGCCCTGCCTCACGGTGGCCTTGCTGCTACTGATACTCGTAGATCTTATAATACGGCTCTAACCCATTTGAACCCCACACTTGTTCACCGCCGTTCACTCTCATCATGTCGCTTTGGCTCTAAATTGGACTATTATGCCGTGATGAAGGCCAACTCGATTTTATCAAAGGGGATTAGCGCTTTCATTTGAGGAACGTGAAAAGGGGAGATTGGAGTACTGGGCTGATCCTAGAATAGAACAGCTGTCCGTGGCTGACTTTACACGAAGCAGATTCTGAATGAACTGTATCATGTGCCATTCTTAAATCATAATAGTGCTGAATGCCATAGAAGAGCCACTGTGGGTTCGAACCATTGGTGCCACTTGACATGTATTCATATCCAAAGAATAGCTGCACCCGAAAGAGGTGTGGGATTGCGGGGCTGTTGGGAAGGAAGATAAAGGTGACCAGGATCAATAACTGATGATAAATATAGACTGATATGATCAATATTGATTGAGCTACACATACAGAAACAAGGCTAGCGCAACATGCCAGCTGTCTCAGCATGGAGCTGAAGAGGTTCATCTTGGTGCTGACCATGAAGCCTCCACACACGGGTCTGTTGGTCGTCTTCACCAAGACCAAAGCGGGACTCGTCACTGAAGATGACCCGTTGCCATTCTGAGTCACATGCCATGACTTAATGTGGTGCAATTGACTTACACTAGAGCTAGCTAGGTTAACCGCAGATTTTGCCCTTTGCTCCAGCCTGGAAAATCCCAGATTTGAATCCCCTCGGCGGCTGTAGGCCTACCTGGAACAACCAGTAAAACACCAGGGGAGGCATCCACCAAATCTGGTCTAACTGACCAACTCTGTGATGCAAGAGTGTCTGAACATTGATGTGGCCTACAACCAGAAGCTTGTCCAGTCCATTCCAAATCCAGTGACAGACTATTAGGTATGTTTCAGAATATCGGGCTACTAGAGTATATTTCAACATAAACCAATCAAATCAAGTCACGTTTATTGTAACGTCACATTTTCACAGGTGTGAAGGTGAGTGAAAACTTAGGTGCGTAGTCCCTTACAGTACTTAAGATAAGATAAGATAATCCTTTATTAGTCCCACTGTGGGTATATTTACAGTGTTACAGCAGCAAAGGGATAGCAAGCTACTAATTAAAAAATAAGACAGGTGAACAGAACAACAATATAAATATTATAAAAATTATAAAAGTCAAAAAATTATCTTATTTACAGATAATTGCAAAATATTTACAGAAAATTGCACATGTATTCTTTATTGCACAGGGGGAATGGAAAAATATTGCACATTGTTAGTATTGCACATTATGCTACATAGAAAACAGCTCTATTTCCTGTGAGTGTGTGTAGCTTAAGTGTGTGTGTGTGCATGGTCCTCTGGGAGCAGTGCTGGTTGTAGAGTCTAACAGCAGCAGCTCTATGATATATGCAGATGTACACATTTCCCTATAGCGCTATGGTAAAGCTAAGGTAAATGAGAGGTGCAGGGTATATACAGGGCATTGAATATATATATATATATATATATATATCTGGAGCCATCAATGCTTCCTGAGACTCCTCCTGGGGTACCTTTCACCGTTTAGGAGCTTTCTCTCCTCTCACACTCCTGATTCAGACCTGTGAAGCACTTACTAACGAGCTGATGAGTTTAAATAACAGCTCTGAAAGGAGTGACTAGGGCTGTGCAGGGAAACACGCTGTCTCTGATCTGTTAGATTCACATTACCAGCTTGGATGGCATTTGTTCATCTATCTATCTATCTATCTATCTATCTATCTATCTATTTACCTATCTGTCTATCTATCTATCTATCTATCTATCTATCTATCTATCTATCTATCTATCTATCTATCTATCTATCTATCTATCTATCTATCTATCTATCTATTTACCTATCTATCTATCTATCTATCTATCTATCTATCTATCTATCTATCTATCTATCTATCTATCTATCTATCTATCTATCTATCTATCTATTTACCTATCTGTCTATCTATCTATCTATCTATCCATCCATCCATCCATCCATCCATCCATCCATCCATCCATCCATCCATCCATCCATCTATCTATCTATCTATCTATCTATCTATCTATCTATCTATCTATCTATCTATCTATCTATCTATCTATCTATCTATCTATCTATCTATCTATCTGTCTATCTATCCATCTATCCATCTATCCATCTATCTATCTATCTATCTATCTATCTATCTATCTATCTACTTCCCTTTACAGTGCCCAGTCTATCCCAGTCTACAGGAAATTCCCCTTGGAAATGTTCCAGAGCAGCATCCTGTGGTGGACCAGGTGGACCAGCAAGGTAGGAGTGTCTAATAGAGTGGACAGTGAGTGGACACAGTGTCTAAACACTCCAGCAGCACTGCTGTGTCTGATCCACTCACACCAGCACCACACACACTAACACACCACCACCACGTCAGTGTCACTGCAGTGCTGAGAATGATCCACCATCCACATCATACCTGCTCTGTGGTGGTCCTGTGGGGCACTCCTAAGACCACCTAGTTATAGTCAGTCAATCAAAGCATAACTGATTAATTCCTCGGTCACTTTCTAATCATGACAGTCCAGCTCCTGAGGTCCTAAGAAATACGAGAGCACACTTGGCTGTTTCTACCTGGATACTAAATCCTGAGTGGACAGTTGTCCATTGGAATTGAGTGATAAGGCACGTGTCCATGCCGCCTTCCTCTAATGTGGAAGCATTACTGAGCAGTAATGCTTCTTGAGGCAGTCATGCAGCAGAGGCAGGTCTATAGCCTTGTCTAAATCTACAACCTCAAGCAGGGTCATGCTTTTATGAAGACGGGGTCAGCATGGTGGCACTATTTGCAGATGATCCGATTGTCCAAATGGAAGCTCTGTGATGCGGGAAGAGAAGTAACCCGGACCAAGCGGATTGGTCTTTGGCATTTGACATTGCTTAACTTCATTTGCCCTCGTTGCAATAAAAGCAGGCAGACAAGGAGGCGCTGTTCAACGACTAGGTCATAAGGACGGACCTATTAGAACCAATTGGATAAAGTAGAGTCCTTGATTCCAGCAAATTCCTAATGTCCCTTGTAGTGTCATCATATCAGATTAAGGGTCATCAGTTTGGGGTCGTGATGCAAGGTTACTGTGGCTCAGGGAGGTTTATGTGAGCATGATGTATAAATCATGCTCATATAAATCTCTATGGTTTCCGTAGTGACGTGTGGAGTGGAGCCCCCATTGTACTGAAATAGGACTATGCCCATAGCTTAACCTTCACCTTAACCTGAATATGGAAAACGGTTAAACTGGTCTCAGATCAGAAGAGAAGACAGAATGTAGAGCTCGCCCGAATACCTTGATTTTGGGGTCTGGAGCTTTGGCACCAATCAATATCCAAAGCTTTGTTGGGAAACGGGAATAATTATCCGGTATGATACTGTTATTCGATTTTTCTTTTTCTCCCAGAATTGGGAGATTGTCCGGTATGATACACTGATGTGGGCTTGTATACAGCGTTTTGATCGGATGCACGGATTCCGAGTAGGAAGGAATTTTTTCGGAATTTTTTCCCATAGAGAATGAATGGGATCGAAAAATGCGTGCCTATCTAACCTACTTCCGCTCTATCTAGAGACACCAAATCAGATACAATGGCTTGGGGCACAGCCCCGAGCAGGCATTCAGTGTTTGATTGTCTCGCACTCGTTCACTTCTCCTTTTTTTTCGCATCCCTCGTTCCTCCCATGGAGTTCCAGTCATTTTTGGACCCGGCTGTTTCCTTCTCCCGAGAGCCACCAGACTTCACATGCTCACTAAGGGAAGGTCCCCAAGCACTAACCCACAACTATACTTACCTGCACTCCTCTATCTGTCGTTTATTCATCCCTCTTTCCTCCCATAGAGTCCCAGTCATTTTCGACCCAAACCAAGCAGTAACGTTTCCGTTCGCCCGAGAGCTACCAAACTTCAAGCCCCCAGACGCTAATCCACACTCGTTTACTTATCCCTTGTTCCTCACTGAGCAAGCTGCGCAACCATCCTGTGTTTCCTTCAGGAAATGCACTTTTCTAGTTTAATACAAATCTGTTTGTTAAACGACTTCCCCTCCAGGTAGGATGGCCAGTTTCATAATTTCAAAAGGAGGATACTAGAATTGAATTTAAATCATAACCTAACCTAAATAACACATATATGATTGCTTTACTCACCTAATTGGGTGAAATAGTTGACGTTCGTGAGTCAGACGGGAGCTTTCTAATTGGCTAGGCCATGACATGATCGGACACGAGCCTATGGCACACATGATATCATCAGCAAGTGAATTTTAAATAGTTCATCCCGAAAAGAGGACTAATACGCACCCAGGTTTCTCCCAGTCCTCCGTCCACTGCAAGGGTAATAACACCGGACATGTGTCCACCCTACGTCCAGGTCGTAGCTGTTTACCTCACTGGGCGGGGCTTCTGAGGCTGGGGCTACAATAACCCCCCGCAGAAGAGCACAAAGTGTTAGTGATCACTGTAGCTCGAGCGAGAATCTCCTCTAATCCCTCCTGTGAGCCGCACACCGTCGCTGCCACTGTAGCGCACTCCTACAGATTCCCGTGTCATTCCTGAGATTAGATCTCCAAGCCGTGTCAGGATGGAGAGGACAATTGAAAACGTCTCCTCCCTCCAGCGTCTCCATCTCACCTGCGCGAGCCCAGCAGCGTGAGTTATTCAGAGCGGAGATGAGATAGCAGCTCGGCACAGATGGATAAACCTGTTCAGAGCTCAGACTGTGAGACAGTAAAGGTCTAATTAGTTTAACCGGCTGAGTCTGAGGTCAAGCTGCCAGTCTGAGTCTGATAAGGTTCAGAGTGGGCAGCATTTTATATTTACCCCTTTAATATGCAGACGTGTTTCAGGGCGGCGATGACTAGCTCGGTGAAGACTGGTGCTGTGTGAAAAGACACTGTGACCACTCACTGTCCACTATGTTAATGGTCAGGATATACCAGCGACACTGACGTGGTTCGGGTGTGAGTGGATCAGACACAGCAGTGACACTCACTGTCCACTCTATTAGACACTTCTACCTTGCTGGTCCACCTTGTAGATGGACAGTCAGAGACGATAGCTCATCTGCTGCTGCACAGTGCAGTGTTGGTCATCCTCTAGTCCTTCATCAGTGGTCACAGGACGCTGCCCACAGGACGCTGCCGACAAGACGCTGCCCACAGGACACTGCCCACAGGACGCTGCCCACAGGACGCTGCCCACAGGACGCTGCTGACAAGAGGCTGCCCACAGGACGCTGCAGTTTTGGTTGGTGCACGATTCTCAGTCCAGTAGTGACACTGAGATGTCCATAGTACCTGCTCTGTGGTGGTCCTGTGGGGGTCCTGACCATTGAAGAACAGGGTAATACAGTACACAGAGAAACAGATGGACTACAGTCCTACGGTGGTTTTAATGTTATGGCTGATGGGTGTAAATGAACCCGGAGGGGATCGTGTGCACTTACACTCCTTTCCTTCCTCAGCCTCTGTCTGTCTCTCTCCCTGTCTCTATCCCTCTCTCTCCTACTCTCTCGTCACACCTCAAGGCTCCTCTGTCCAAAAAGGGGCCAGCAAACCTCATTAACATCCGCTCACAGTCAATTAACCCATCACGGCTAATGTAACCTGCTGACCACAATGCGGCAGCGGCTTCCTGATATTAATAGATAGGAACGGGCGGCTGACGTAGCAATCTATTAAAACATGAAGGTGCTCGGAGCGCTTCGTTCAGGCCACACTTTAGTGCGCTCACTTCTGCTACGTTTAATAGACATATTCTTTTATCCTCTGTGATAATGAGCAGGCCTGTGTGTGTGCGCGTATGAATTCCACCTTAAACTGTGTGATAAACATCATGTGGCCATAATCATGGTTCTCATAGCTGATAATCAATATGATTTATAATATTATATATAATTTATAATGTTCATCTTTATGTGACTGCAACCCTCTGCGATGAAGGGTCATATGGCATTCATTTGTGGGTTTTGGCCTTTTGGTTTACGCACAGAGATGATATCCTGCAGTGTAGAGGCTAAAACGACATTTGGAATCGCTTGGTGAGGCATGTCGTTTTAAGGCGAGGCACCGCACCTTGTTTTATTTTGGTAACTACTTTGGTAGTTTGCTCTTCTGTGTAGTGTTGTCAGATCCAAATACGGTTGTGGTTGGTGTAGCCCAGCGGATAACACCACTACCTGCCAGGGAGCCACCACCACATGTGGTAGACGGGGGAAATCCCAGTCTGGGTGACTATGCTGTACTACACCAATAAGAGTCCCTGGGCAGGACTCCTAACCCTACACTGGCCTACCTGTAGTATGATCAACCTTGTAAGAGCGTCAGCTAGATGCCATGAATATCAATTTAATCAATTTTATCAACTTCTCAGAAACGACGGCAGCCGTTGTGAGCTTTGAGGAGATACAAGGGCAAACAGACTGATGAAGCAGACGTTGAAAGGTCTTCACAAAGTGCATTGATGCTGCCATTGTGATGCGTAGATAGCAATATCGTTTGTAGCCTGGATTCTGGATTTTATGCCTGAACACTTGGTGAAAATGGGTTTTTCTTGGTTGTTGACAGTATTTTCAGATTTACGCAGTGCCAAAAACACTGATCCAAAATTCCTCTCTCTGTAAAAACCCCAGATTCTTATGTGTCAGCAAAATGAAACAAGAATTTGCATACTGTTGTATGCAGTGTATACAAATTAAGCAGCTGAATGCATTAAGTACATAATGGCTCATTTGCATATTTCAGAAAACTTGCAATACAAAAACGAAACGGAAGCTTTAGCGCAAATTCTGCCAGGAAGATGCCAATGCTACGTCACTCATTCGTTCATTACTTCTTCCTCCTCCCCTACCACCACTTTGGCCCCGGTCCTGTTGTCCAAGGAGGAGGCTCGGCCTCTGCTGTCCAGGATCTGCGAGGGTCTGAATGCTTTAAGACCTGGGCCCAGGAGGGGCCTACGCCAAAGACTCCTCAGTTGTTTGAAATTGTAATCCCTCAAACTGTCCACCTTATAGAAGATTCCATATGGGTTTCCAACACTTTTGTGTCTTCCTGGGAGAGCTGTCTTAATGCAGCTAATCAACTGGGTGGGGTTCATGCTGATCTCTAGGAGCTAAACTGTTCCATCGTACCCCATTCACCTGCACTGCCTCTGGCTTTGAAACCGCTGAAACTTTGGCAGGTGCATTTTAGCCCAGCCTCGATCGTCTTTGCTCAGAAGGGACTCTGGCTTACTTGCATGCTCCTTTGACATCCAAGCATTTCTGCATCACCTGTTCAAGATGTTGTCTGAACATCGCACATTGTCTCACATTGCTCCATCCCAATATCAGTTACAGGTAACTACTGGAGACTGAATGTACTGTATATGATGTGGCAGGTGAGAGGCACCATCTTGCTATCCCAAACAGGTCACATGCTTGAACCGCTGATGTAAGAGAGAGGGGACCCTGGCCTGCAGGCTGAACACTGGAAAGAGAAACAGTGACTCTAGATGAGGGACTCTTCGAGGCTGATACTGTACCTCAATAAAGCTCTCTGGTTCACTGGCGCTGGATGTTTGTGAGTCCTTGAGCCCCGTTATGGTTTTCCCAGTCCACATCATTCACCAGTAAGAACGTAACTGATGAGCGAGTTCATCATGGCACCAGCATCTAGCAGACGCTCTTATCCAGAGCCACTTACAACCGTGTTCAGTGGAAGAAGTGGAGGGTGCTGCACTCCATCATCTGGGCTCCAGGAGTCTGAACGCTTGTCCTTCATGCATCGCGAGGGAAGGCGGGTCAAACCAAGCTGTACTTGAAGACTCGAAGGGAAGACTCGACGTACAGATCAAGTCCTGACCATAAAGAGGGAGCAGCTGGTCCATTCTTGGCTTAGTAGGGAAGTCTTCATTCGGATGCAGGCAGCCACAGAAAGCCTATCAGTGAAGACTGAAGATGTTGCAGTAGTCCAGCCTTGAAAGGACATGAGACTGGACGAGCACCTGAGTGGCCTCTTGAGAGAGGAAGGGTGGAATCCTCCGGATGTTGTACCGGAGATACCTGCATGGCCGAGTCAGGTTCGTAATATGAGCTGAGACTGATAACTGGTCACGCGGAATAATGCAGAAGGACTTGGAAAACTAGGAATGCCGGTCACGGTAGATCTATGAAATGCTGCTGTTTGTTTCTATGTTTTCATTTTTCCTGTTGTTCCAATCATTCCGGGATTGGGAATTATGTTTGTCCTTACCTAGGAATGAACGTCCACTCAGCAGGACAAGCTTGCTGTAGGCACTCTTGGCAGTTATGGAAATGATCTCAGCGAAGTGAGCAGGCATATGAAAATATGTGTAACTCTTAAAGTGATTTGGCCCGGAGTGCTGCATGACGAGTGGTGTGGTGTGCGGCGTGTGCGTGTACGTATTTACTTATGTTAGCACTTCCCCAATTACGAGCGGGTCTTGCTGTCGAGGCGCGTGAGGAAGAGCTTCCAGTAAGCGGAGCGAAAGGCGCTGCGAGGAACAGAAGCGGTCGGCTTTGTGTTTGATTTGCTCCCGCGTCTCCTTGACTCAGTGTTTCAGTCTGGCGAAAGTATTTTATCTCCTCCCAGCAAGCGTGGGCCCTCGAGCCTCTTCCTTTTTGTACATTTTCACGCGTTTATTCCAGGAATTGATTGCCGTGAAAGCTAGCACAGTCCAAGCCCCAGAATAAAAAAAAGCAGAGTGTAGCTGGAGAGAGAAAGAGAGCGAGAGAGAGCGACTGCTCGTTGACATTCAACGATCCGAGGAACCACTTCAGTTCATTTTTTGTCGATGACGGAGCGAGAGTCCAAACGTTAACGACAAGCCTCGGTTCTCACTCCGCCAATCAATGTCTTCAATCTTGTTCATTCTGGTGTCACTTCCTGAGCTGCTCTGCACAAACGACCGATTTTGGTGTGTACACGGCAGTGTCAACTGGAAGCAAACTGAAAGAAAGAATAGATACACTCGTCACCAACAGAACGGCTGCACACAGAAGGAGGTGTGTTAGTGCGGTGGTGTTGGGAAGGAAGATAAAGGTGACCAGGATCAATAACTGATGATAAATTTAGACTGATATGATCAATATTTATTGAGCTACACATACAGAAGTCTGTCTCTCAGTATGGCGTCAGGCCGCCGTGTTTGCTAACCCAACACGCCAGACGTCTCGATATGGAGCTGTAGAGGTTCCTAATGGAGTCCTGTGATAATCCATCCTTGAACATCCTCACACAGTTCCTGCAGATGGTGCGGTAGAGGTGGAGGTGGAGGGACACCAGGCCTTCTGGATGTGTGACAACAAACCGTTCATCTTGGTGCTGACCACGGTGCCTCCACACACGGATTCGTTGGGCGTCTCCACCAAGACTAAGGCGGGACTCGTCACTGAAGATGACCCGCTCCCATTCTGAGTCACTCCATGACAGTCTGGTACGACACCACTGCAGTCTTTGGTGACGGTGACGTGGTGTTAAGGACAGTCGTGGTAACGGTCTGTGTGCATGTAGTCCTGCGTGGTGCAGCCGTCTGCCGATGGTGCTGCACTAACAGGGTGACTCATGGAGGACACCACTGCTCGCTGAGTGTTCACAATCATGGCTGTTGGGTCAGTCAGATACAGCGAGTACCTGTAGAAGGCCCGTTCATCCTCCATCCGTGTCTCATGATGTCAAACCTACCCACCAAGTTTCACTCCTGTGGGCTGATTCCTTCAGGAATCCTTCAGGGTGCAGCTGTTCTATTGGTGATGAGTATATCTGACTGGTGTGTATCACGTTCTTGAACCCCAAACAAGGTTCTGACCCAACAGTGTCCAAATGTTAGCAGATATGCAGAACACACACGCAGTTATATGTGACTACTTTGTGAGGCAGCGTGTGGTTAAGTGCCGGGTGGTCCGAGTGGGCTCGGTAAGGTTAAAAGATTGCAGTAATAAAGCGTGTGAATAATCCGGAGTGGCCTTTCAGATCCCACCGGCCCGACTCTGATAGCACCATTCAGCTTCATTAGCAGATATCGACGCACTTGTCTGTACACTCCTCTCTTAGCAACGTCGCAGCCTCCTGACCTTCTTTTTGACATTATCAATGGACGTCTCACATGACTGACCACACCACGGACACAGAGAGAGAGAGAGAGAGAGAGAGAGAGAAGAGAGAGAGAGAGAGAGAGAGAGAGAGAGAGAGAGAGAGAGAGAGAGAGAGGGAGAGAGAGAGAGAGAGAGAGAGAGAGAGAGAGAGAGAGAGACAGGAGCGAGCGAGAGAGCGAGAGAGAGAAAGAGAGAGGGGGAGAGAAAGAGAGAGGGGGAGAGAAAGAGAGTGTGGAGAGAGAGAGAAGAGAGAGAGAGAGAGAGAGAGAGAGAGAGAGAGAGAGAGAGAGAGAGAGGGAGAGAGAGAGAGGGAGAGAGAGAGAAAGAAAGAGAGAGAGAGAGAGAGAGAGAGAGGGAGAGAGAGAGAGACAGAAAGAGAGAGAGAGAGAGATCAGGTAATGATAATAAAGTGGTGCAATTTTTCAGCATCAAGAAATTGGCAATAGGGCATGTGAGAGCATAAGGGGGGGAGAGGAGGAGGTAAAGAGTAAGAGAGTAATCTGTGAGTAATTAGAGAGCGAAAGAACGATGGAAAAATCAACAAAAAAGGAAATAAAGAGAGATAGAGGGTATGAAAGAAAATAGAAGAGTAAAAGAGAAATCAGGAACAAGAAAAGAGAGATGAAAGAGAGAGAATGAATGACAGCGAGAGAGAGAGAATATTTCACAGTGAACGAGGGAAGGAGATTATAGATAAAGGAGGGAAAGAGAGGGAAAGAGAAACAGCATGATCAAGAGAACTAAACAAAGAGAGAGAGAGAGAGAGAGAGAGAGAGCAGGAAAGAGAAAGAGAGAAAGAGAGAGAGAGAGTGAAAATGAGAGAAAGAGCAAGAGTGAGGGCACGAGAGAGAGAGGTATCATGAAGGAGAGTGAGAGCGAACATAAGAGAGTTAGAGACAAAGAGAGAGAGAGAGAAAGAGTAAAAGAGAGGACGAGAGAGAATGTGAGTGAGCGTGAAAGAGACAGAAAGAGACAGAGAGTAAGAGAAAGGAGAGAGAGCAGGAGAGAGAGAGAGAGAGAGAGAGAGAGAGAGAGAGAGAGAGAGAGAGAGAGGATGATCAGTGAGTAAAGCTGTCTGATGTAAGATGACACGGCTGCTGCTTTGGAGGCTGAAGTCAGGCTGGAATGAACCAGTGGGAGACCCAGAGCACCCAGAAACGAGGGCAAGCCCCCTCCCCTTCCTGCCGTTCCCTCTATTTGTTTGGGTAAGGGATGGAGCGAGAGAAAGAGAGGGAGAGAGAAAATAAGACAGAGAGGGTTTTCTGAGGTGCTTTTGGCATTGCCCATTTAACAAGCACTGAAAGAGAGTGAGAGAGAGAGAGGGATGGAGAGAGAGAGAGAGAGAGAGAGAGAGAGAGAGAGAGAGAGAGAAACTGTATTTGTGTTGAATCTCTCTGATTTTATTGCTGCTTGATCAAAGCCGTCCTCATCTCCACTGCCTGCCTCTGCGAACACACCCTTTCCAAAGAGACTCCGCTTCACTTTCATCTTTCAGTTGGAATCTTTTTCTTTTTTAGCTTTCTCTCTTTTCCTCTCCCTCCTTCACTCACTCTCTCTCTCTCTCTCTCTCTTTCTCTCCCTGTTGTTTTCGGCTGTCATCACGATCATCATCATCTCACCACTTCTCTTTCAAAGAAAACCCAATCACGGCTCAGCCGAGGGAAGCCTTTCAGATTTGTTTTGACTACTGAATAATGACACTGTGTTGGTAATAATTGATTCGGATTCGCCTCTGCAGCTCTGTGTATTTACTCGGCTGCGCCGCGTCGTTCTCCGTTTTCGTTATTCATTACGAGCTCCGGATCGAGGCTGCGTGAGATAAATTTGACCGTGCTCTTGAAGAAAACGGGGGGAGAAAGATGAAGCGCTTGGCGAAGTTTCAGTTTCTGAGTCGATATCTTCCAAAAAAACGCAGGCATAGAATATTAATGACGAAGCCGAGTTTCAACCCAACTTCTCCAAGCATCTCGGCCCATCTGCGGTTCACTCCTCACCTCCCGTCACACTCAAACCTGAGCGGATCCACTCGGGTGAGCTATCTTTAGGATGAACCCTGCGATTCACTCAGCCTATAGGGATGACCGGAGCTTAGCACACTCGCGCTCTCCTGATAATTAAACCCCCTCTGGTGAAGCCAGTTATTCACCATCAATCAGATTGGCCAAAATTTCATTTTGGTATATGAGCAGACAAACAGCATATGGCCAAACGTACTTCACAAAATGTGTACCCATTGGATTGAGGTGTGGTATACTCATCATCAATAGAACAGCCGCACCCAGAAGGAGGTGTGGGTTTGCCATGGTGTTGGGAAGGAAGATAAAGGTGACCAGGATCAATAACTGATGATACATTTAGACTGATATGATCAATATTTATTGAGCTACACATACAGAAGCGTGTCCAGCAGTATGGCGTCGGGCGGCCATGTTGGCTAACGCAAGGTTCTGTCTCACGCATCTGCCCTAGTCAACTGTAAGTGGTATTATTGTGAATTGGAAAAATCTCAACCAGGAGCACAATATACTAAGTACATCATTCACTCAATGATCTCACTAAAATTTGGCTCCCCATGGTGATGAGTCCGGCTACAGACGGGAGGTAGAACACCTGGAGGGCTGGCACAGAAAGAACAACCTCTGCATCAACGAAAAGAAGACGAAGGAGATGACTGTGGACTTCAGAAGGAGCAGACATGCCCACCTCCCGGGTTCACAGAGGTCTGTCGGAGTCAGCCTCCCCACCACTACGGACATCTACACCTCCAGATGCAGGAAGAGGGCCACCTGCATCATAAGGGACCCCACTGGAGGGGTGGAAACGTGTCCAATAGAGTGATGAGTCATGCTTCCCTATCTGGCATCGTGGTTGGATGAATGGGAGTTCTGATGGGCAGGAGAAGGTTTCACCTGAGAATGCAGAGCCAACTCTCCACGACTGTGTTAAGACCTGTGGTTCCACGTCCATTAAGTTAGAACTCAGAACCAGTGACCATTTGTGCCTGCATGCAGAGGAACCTGAACACCCTTGACCAAAGCGTTCACAGAATAGAATAGAATAGAATAGAATTCAACTTTATTGTCATTGCACATGTCGCAAGTACAGAGCAACGAAATGTAGTTTGCATCCATCCAGAAGTGCTTAGTAAATATAAATATATATATATATATATATATATATGTATATGTAATAAAAATGTGAAATGTACAGTAGAAACAGGTGTTAATTTACAGACTATGGTCAGGTTATAAATATGAAGGGGTAAAATGTACAGTAGGTACAGGTATTAATGTACAGACTATGAACAGGTTATAAATAAGACTATGAACAGGTTATAAATATGAAAGGGTAAATGTACAGTAGATACAGACTATGAACAGGTTATAAATATGAGGCGTATGAACAGAGTTAATAAATACTATAAGTATGTACTTATAAACAGAGTAGGCTATTGTACAGTATGTACATTAATGTACAGTGTATACAACAGATGAAAGCACCGGTATGTGTTGTGTAAGTCCGTGTTATTGGTGTGTGTATGTGTTTGAGTCCATGTGTTATTGGTGTGTGTTGTATGTCAGGAGGCAGAGTTCAGGAGCGAGACCGCTGTGGGAAAGAAGCTGTTGCGGTACCTAGTGGTCCTAGTCCGTAGGCTCCTGTAGCGCCTCCCAGAGGGCAGGAGGGTGAAAAGTGTGTGTGCGGGGTGGCTGGATTCTTTGATGATTTTTCCAGCCCTTTTCAGACACCTCTTCCTGTAGATATCCTCTATGGCAGGAAGTGGTGTTCCAGTGATGCGCTGGGCAGCTTTCACACCCTACCCTCGCAAGCGCCTTCCGGTATGTGGCAGAGCAGCACCCGTACCATGCTGTAATGCAGTTGGTCAAGATGCTCTCGATGGCAAAAAACCTTACAGCGATAGAAGTTCACCAGGATGTCTGAGGACAGTTGGGTTCCTCCTCAGAGTCCTCAAAAAGAAGAGGACGCTGGTGAGCCTTCTTGACCAGCTTTGGAGCAGCTGGTGGTCCAGGTGAGATCCTCAGAGATGTGACGCCCATGGAACTTGAAGCTGTTCACACGCTCTCACACTGCTGTCCCTTTGATGTGGAGGGGTGGATGTGAGTCAAGTAGTTCCTTCTGAAGTCCACGATTATCTCCTTGTTGGTTTTCTCAGCGTTGAGCAGAAGGTTATTCGTGTCGCACCACTCAGCCAGGCGCCATCCACCTCCTCCCTATAGGCGGCCTCATCGCTGTCTTTAATGAGGCCAATCACCGTGGTGTCATCCGCAAACTTAATAATGATGTTGGAGTCATTGACAGGTTTGCAGTCATGGGTAAAGAGGGAGAAGGAGGAAGGGGCTTATTACACAGCCTTGTGGTACACCGGTGTTAATGGTGATGGTGGATGAACAGTGGTTATCCATCCGGACATGTTGGGGTCGGTTGGTTAGGAAGTCCAGTAACCAGTTGCACATGTGGGAACTGATGCCCAAGTCTGTAAGTTTTGTGATGAGTTGCGAGGGGATAACTGTGTTGACGCTGAACTGAAGTCTATGAACAGCATCCTGACGGAGGTGTTTTTTATTGTCCAGGTGTGAGAGGACAGAGTGGAGTGCTATGGAGACTGCATCTTCTGTGCTCCTATTCTGGCAAGTATGCAAATTGGTGGGGGTCCAGGGTGGGAGGGAGACAAAGATTTCAGGTTGTGCTAGTACCAGCCAGCCGCTCAAAGCACTTTGTAATGATGGGGGTGAGGGCTACTGGGCGGTAGTCGTTCAGTCTTGATGGATTGGTGTTTTTGGGTATTGGTATGATGGAGGTGGTTTTGAAGCAGCTCGGTACACACAGCACAGGCCAAGGATAGGTTGAATATGTCCGTCAGCACTCCTGCCAGCTCTGCAGAACATGCTCTGAGAACACGCCCAGGGATGTCATCAGGACCCCGCGGCCTTGTGTATTTTTAATCCTGCTTAGTACCCGCTCCTACCTCAGTGGGAGAGAGAGTCAGTGACTGATGTTCTGCAGACACATCTGCCCTGGTTGCCGTTGTTGGGTTACCCTCTCTCAAAAACGAGCGTAGAAATTGTTTAGTTCGTTGAGAAAGGAGACATCAGAGGAGGCGGAGGGTGGGGGTTGATGGCCCTGTAGTTCTGTAATGATTTGGAGTCCCTTGCCACATACGTCGGGGGTTGGAGTTGGAGAAGTGATCTTCTACCTTCCGCTTGTAATGGTGTTTGGCCTTTATGATGCCCCTCTTTAGCTCAGCCCTGGCTGTACTGTAGGCCTGTGTATCCCCCGACCTGAAGGCAGTGTTGCGGGCCTTCAGTAGGAGACGGACTTCCCGATTCATCCAAGGCTTTTGATTGGGGTACATGGTGATCTGTTTCTGGGTGGTGACACTGTCTATGGTGGTAGAGATGTGGTCCAGTACAGCTGAGGCGTACTGATCCAAGTCTGTGTGAGTGAACATATTCCAATCAGTATTTTTGAAACGGTCCTGTAGCGCAGTGTCTGTCCCCTCTGGCCACACTTTAATTGTCCTCACGGTGGGTTTCTCACGTTGGATGAGTGGTGAGTACCGAGGTGTGAGAAAGAGGGAGAGATGATCTGATTGTCCAATGTGGGGGAGAGGTATTGTTTTGTATGCTTCAGCCAGATTGGAATAAACATGATCCAAAGTCTTGTCCCCTCTGGTATGGCAGGAAACATGCTGGTGGAATCTGGGAAGGACTGTCTTCAAGTTGGCGTGGTTAAAGTCACCAGCAACAATAAAGGCAGCCTCAGGATGTTTGGTCTGATGTTTGCTAATGGCTACATAAAGTTCTTTCACAGCCAGCTTAGCATTAGCATCGGGGGGTATATATACTGCAGTGAGTATAATGGAAGTAGCGCCTCCCAGAGGGCAGGAGGGTGAAAAGTGTGTGTGCGGGGTGGCTGGATTCTTTGATGATTTTTCCAGCCCTTTTCAGACACCTCTTCCTGTAGATATCCTCTATGGCAGGAAGTGGTGTTCCAGTGATGCGCTGGGCAGCTTTCACCACCCTCTGCAGCGCCTTCCGGTCTGTGGCAGAGCAGCACCCGTACCATGCTGTAATGCAGTTGGTCAAGATGCTCTCGATGGTGCAGCGATAGAAGTTCACCAGGATGTCTGAGGACAGTTGGTTCCTCCTCAGAGTCCTCAAAAAGAAGAGACGCTGGTGAGCCTTCTTGACCAGCTTGGAGCAGCTGGTGGTCCAGGTGAGATCCTCAGAGATGTGGACGCCCAGGAACTTGAAGCTGTTCACACGCTCCACTGCTGTCCCTTTGATGTGGAGGGGTGGATGTGAGTCAGCGTTCCTTCTGAAGTCCACGATTATCTCCTTGGTTTTCTCAGCGTTGAGCAGAAGGTTATTCGTGTCGCACCACTCAGCCAGGCGATCCACCTCCTCCCTATAGGCGGCCTCATCGCTGTCTTTAATGAGGCCAATCACCGTGGTGTCATCCGCAAACTTAATAATGATGTTGGAGTCATTGACAGGTTTGCAGTCATGGGTAAAGAGGGAGAAGAGGAAGGGGCTTATTACACAGCCTTGTGGTACACCGGTGTTAATGGTGATGGTGGATGAACAGTGGTTATCCATCCGGACATGTTGGGGTCGGTTGGTTAGGAAGTCCAGTAACCAGTTGCACATGTGGGAACTGATGCCCAAGTCTGTAAGTTTTGTGATGAGTTGCGAGGGGATAACTGTGTTGAACGCTGAACTGAAGTCTATGAACAGCATCCTGACGGAGGTGTTTTTATTGTCCAGGTGTGAGAGGACAGAGTGGAGTGCTATGGAGACTGCATCTTCTGTGCTCCTATTCTGGCAGTATGCAAATTGGTGGGGGTCCTGGGGGGGAGGGAGACAAGATTTCAGGTGTGCTAGTACCAGCCGCTCAAAGCACTTTGTAATGATGGGGGTGAGGGCTACTGGGCGGTAGTCGTTCAGTCTTGATGGATTGGTGTTTTTGGGTATTGGTATGATGGAGGTGGTTTTTGAAGCAGCTCGGTACCACAGCACAGGCCAAGGATAGGTTGAATATGTCCGTCAGCACTCCTGCCAGCTCTGCAGAAAAAATGCTCTGAGAACACGCCCAGGGATGTCATCAGGACCCCGCGGCCTTGTGTATTTTAATCCTGCTAGTACCGCTCCTACCTCAGTGGGAGAGAGAGTCAGTGACTGATGTTCTGCAGACACATCTGCCCTGGTTGCCGTTGTTGGGTTCCCTCTCTCAAAACGAGCGTAGAAATTGTTTAGTTCGTTGAGAAAGGAGACATCAGAGGAGGCGAGGGTGGGGTTGATGGCCCTGTAGTCTGTAATGATTTGGAGTCCTTGCCACATACGTCGGGGGTTGGAGTTGGAGAAGTGATCTTCTACCTTCCGCTTGTAATGGTGTTTGGCCTTTATGATGCCCCTCTTTAGCTCAGCCCTGGCTGTACTGTAGGCCTGTGTATCCCCCGACCTGAAGGCAGTGTTGCGGGCCTTCAGTAGGAGACGGACTTCCCGATTCATCCAAGGCTTTTGATTGGGGTACATGGTGATCTGTTTCTGGGTGGTGACACTGTCTATGGTGGTAGAGATGTGGTCCAGTACAGCTGAGGCGTACTGATCCAAGTCTGTGTGAGTGAACATATTCCAATCAGTATTTTTGAAACGGTCCTGTAGCGCAGTGTCTGTCCCCTCTGGCCACACTTTAATTGTCCTCACGGTGGGTTTCTCACGTTGGATGAGTGGTGAGTACCGAGGTGTGAGAAAGAGGGAGAGATGATCTGATTGTCCAATGTGGGGGAGAGGTATTGTTTTGTATGCTTCAGCCAGATTGGAATAAACATAGCAAAACCATAATCAATAAATAAATAAAAACTAAATAAATCAAACAGCCCACCCCCAAAAGCAGACCTCAAGGGCCTGAAGAACGTGAAGTTTTTCAAAGGGGTGGGCCTGCTTCAAGATGCATCATCAGAAGAGTCTTTTTCTCCTCACTGTCAATCTGTAACAGGTATATGTCCCGAGTTATTAACCACACGGTAGCTTAACAAATTTGGTAAATACAAAATTAGGTTTCAAAATCAGGTAAACAATAAGTTCTCTGCTCTGGAATGCTGAAGGCACTGAAACCATGCCCAAGGCTCACCACATGAAACGTAGCCGCTGGGCACCGAGCTCAAACAGCCCTCAGGTTCTAAAGGAGGTGGGCTGCTTATTGCTAGTCCACAATGCAGGGGTTTAAAACTCCCAGCTCAGATAGACGCCACACGTAATGACACTTCTCATTTTCCTTGATTGTAGTTAATCCCAACACTATCAGCCCGGAACGAAGCTCCGACAAGAGGCCTGACCTATGGCTCCAATTCCCAAAGCCTCACACAAACTGCTACGTTGACTAACATGGCTCCAGAACAAACATGGCGGACGACAGCGAGGCTATTGCTATGCTGATGGCAAGCGTGGATGAAGCCATGGCTGAAAAGAAGGGTCTGCAGGAGTTTATCATGAGCCTGAGGTGAATACATGCATCCATCCATCTATCCATCCATCCATCCATCCATCCATTCATCCATTCATCCATCCATCCATCCATCTGGCCACCATGCTTACAGATTCTTCTCTATACACTAATGGGCATTCCTTCAGACCTGGTGTTAACTTCACACTGGAGAACTGGCCTCAATGCCACACTACATGATACTGAATACTGGATACAGGGTATTGAGGGGCTCGAACCAAGGGTCCTGACCGATATCTGAAGTTCTTGGCGTCATCTTTGGTGTGAAGCTGTATTAGACGCTAAGTAAACCTATACCTATAGATAATGTTGATGTGCCTACCCCAGGTTCCAAGTCTCCAAGACCACATTTAGGCATACTAGCATCTGATTGGCTGAAATTGAGTGCAAATATTTTACTGCAGGACGCCCTCTGGAGTAAAGAGGACCCCACAACACACAGTTCATCGTGATGCTGACCACAGTGCCTCCACACATGGATTCGTTGGTCATCAAAACAAAAGTGGGACTCATCGCTAAAGATGATGCGCATTCATTCTGAGTCAGGTTGTACCTCGCAACGAAAGGATGTAGACTGGTTCCCTGAATAGCAGCATTTTATTTTGAACACATCACTCACACATGACCACGCCCCAGCTCCCCCTCCCCCGTCCCTTATTTTCATTCATGCCCCAAAGGTTGAGACACCCTGCTATAGACCACCGCAGATCCTGGAGTGTCCCTTTAAAGGCAGCATGCCAGCGGTCCTGACAGTGAGAGCCGGGGTGCTGCGAGTTTGAGACTAACCTACAGCAGCATATGGCTGGCGCAATCTTCATAAATCAAGTTCTCCATAAATCTTCCCCTGATCAAAGGTTCTGCTAACACGTCCCCCTCTAGTTCTTCATCTGCACTTCGTCTGGAGCTGAACGTATGGACGGTCATTACTCCTTTCTTCGGAGTCCCTTGTTGGAGGCGCAGAATCTTCCTGATGAATACGTCCCCAGGATGGCTTTGATTGAACTCGTACCAGGTTGTGCTGTGATGATGCGCTTTTTAGCTCACGTCCTGGAAGAAGAAGAGCGATTATGGCACTTGTAAGCCAAACAGTGAGGCGAAGCACTTTTCCGAAAGGACATAATGCTCATGTGTGCGGAAAAGTGCTGATCCTGTATTCATTTGAATTGTTCTTATTTTTCCATTTTATGTTCCAGTGGATTACAGCTCGGATATCTACAGTGTAAACAGTGTCAGCAGCTTCCGTATCCATTATCGGTTTTGGCCTAAAGCTCTGCTGAATGATCGGATATTTTTATGAAGGTGTTTTGATGTTTAGAGTGGCGAATCAATGCTGTCAGTTCCAGCCGTAAATTTCAAAACTTCAAGCCAATAAGACGATACAAAAACCATCTTTATGATAATACTCATTTCTGCTGGCACCCCTATGGGTTTTCTAGTGGTAGGTTAGCGCTAAGCTAACCACATTGCCAAAGGTATTTGCTTGCCTGCCCTCGCACGCATTTGAACTCGAGTGACATCCCATTCTTAATCCATATGGTCCAAAATGATGTCGGCCCACCCTTTACAGCTAGAACAGCTTCAACTCTTCTGGGAAGGCTTTCCACAATGTTAGGAATGTGTTAATGGGAATTCCTGACCATTCCTCCAGGAGCACTTTGGTGAGGTCAGACACTGATGTTGGACAAGAAGGCCTGGCTCTCAGTCTCCGCTCTAATCCATCCCAAAGGTGTTCTATCGAGTTGAGGTCGGGACTCTATGCAGGCCAGTCCAGTTCCTCCACACCAGACTCGCTCACCCATGCCTTTATAGAGCTTGCTTTATGCACTGGTGTGCGGTCATGTTGGAACAGGAAGGGGCCGTCCCCAAACCGTCCCCACAAAGCTGGGAGCATGAAGGTGTCCAGAGTCTCTCGGTCAGCTGAAGCATTAGGAGTTCCTCTCTCTGTAACTAAGGGGCGGAGCCCAACTCATGAACACCACCCCCATACCATAATCCCCTCTCCACCAAACTTTACACTCGGCACAGTGCAGTCAGACAGGTACCGTTCTCCTGGCAGCCGCTAAACCCAGACTCGTCCATTGGACTACCAGATAGAGAAGCGTGATTGGTCACTCCAGAGAAGAGGTCTCCACTGCTCTAGGGTCCAGTGGCAGTGAGCTTTACTGGACGTGTGATGCATGCCAACAAACCACTTGTGCCCCCACACATGGATTCGCTGGTGGTTTCCATGTGGTCCATATGCTCGGACATCTTGCTACTACGGTTTACTACCACGGTGTAGCGCTCTCTGTTGGCGGTGTTGTATCCTTTGATGTTCCATGGTTCCTACAAAAATCTGGTGCCAATGCAAACCGGGTTCCCTGAATAGCAGCAAGGTTCTATGAAGCCTGAACAACGTTGCATCATCCTACTGAATGGTTCTGGAGCCCTGAGCACGGTTAGCTAGTGGTGTGGAAATCCCACTATAAATCGTGCTCAGAATCGTTCGGTCCAGCCGAGGAAAAGAGGCTTGGATACGACTAGCCTGATCATACATTTCACAGACAGGGAACTAAAGGCAACAGCCATCCATCTGTCGGTCTCCTGCAAGGCTTGGGAGACCAGCAGGATCCTCTCGGGTGGCTTGTATGATGTTTGTTTTGGGAACCAGCGAAAGGCCTTTAGAACGGAACCACTGACAGGATAACATGTACTTCTAATGAGCTCAGGGCTATTTAGTGCTAGGCAATGAGTATGAAATCAAACTCTAATTTGATCTACTCCTTCCGGAACTTTCCTCCAATTGGAAAAATAAACTAATTAGAAACATTGAAATTACAGTCACCGGTTTGGAAAATAAACAGATTAATACTGCTGACTTTTTCAACCCACAGCAGAATGCGTTCTCTGCTTCCCTGAGACGTGTCATCATGTTAGCTATCACCCCTCCTCCCCGTAGGACGTGTAGTTTTCTCTTTCCCTGTACAGTGTATACGCTCATATATAAGCTCATTCTGGAACACGTTCCTGCTACATGCTCAGAAAACTGCCGGGTTGGGGGTAATTTAAGACCAGGACCACCGTGAAATGAGAAAACAGGTCTTAAACAGGTGATGCAAACACACGGCAGGGTATAAAAGGCCTAGTCTTTTATGAGCATGGCTGGGTTGTCGAGACTTGGCATCCTGCCAATATATAAAATAGAAATATGCTTTATATACCGAATGCAACTGATATATGAATTGTATTCAGATGACTGTAAATTCATTTGAGCATGGGTATCACTGACAGTAGCTTGCACACCCAACCTGATTCCCTCTTTTTTGATTTTTGCTGATCTGTGGCATCAACAAAAACCTCACTGAGCTATCCTGGTCAGCTCTGCTGTTGGCATCATGACATTGGCGATGATGGTGCAGCTGTGTTCCTGCATGCGGAACTTTTAGAAGCATTGAAAGTACCAGAATTTCCGATAACAGCTCAAACGGAGCTACAAACCTTGAACTAAATACGATAGAAGTGATGAAGCTTGTCACCATCTAAAGAACAGCTGCACCCAGAAGGAGGTGTGGGAGTGCGGTGCTGTTGGGAAGGAAGGTAAAGGTGACCAGGATCAATAAGTGATGATAAATTTAGACTGATATGATCAATATTTATTGAGCTACACATACAGAAGTCTGTCTCTCAGTATGGCGTCGGGCCGCCGTGTTTGCTAACCCAACATGCCAGACGTCTCGGTATGGAGCTGTAGAGGTTCCTAATGGTGTCCTGTGGTAATCCATCCCATGCAGCTTGAACATCCTCACACAGTCCCTGCAGATGGTGCGGTAGGGGTGGAGGTGGAGGGACATCGAGCCTTATAGATGTGTGACATGTTTTTAGTCACTCCATGACAGTCTGGTACGACACCACTGCAGTCTTTGGTGACGGTGACGTGGTGTTAAGGACAGTCGTGGTAACGGTCTGTGTGCATGTAGTCCTGCGTGGTGCAGCCGTCTGCCAATGGTGCTGCACTAACAGGATGACTCATGGAGGACACCACTGCTCGCTGACTGTCTGCGGTCGTGGCTGTTGGGTCATGCCGGTCACATGAGCAGCTAGGTGTGAGAACTTGAATCATTGGTATATCTCACAGTGTCAAACCTACCCACCAAATTTCCTTCCTGTCGGTTGATTCCTTCTGGGTGCAGCTGTTTGAGCCACTATCATTTTGATGTTAAGTGTTGCTTGCTTCAACGTGACATCAGCAACCCGCATGATGCATGTGAGTGTGGATTCTAGGCTGGCCTCCTTGCAGCACTACAGTTGTTCTCCCATTGCATTATCAAGCTAAGGTCCTACAATGAAGGCCCTACTCCGTGGCACAGATCAAGACTATGACAGCGAACTGGCAAAAACTCCCACTACAGAAATGGGACATTGATGTCTTCATATAGAGGAAAAAATTCCCGCTCTCCCACAGAATCCACAGAATCCAAAGCTGCCGGAAATGGCTTGTTGGAATTCCAGCCCTTCTCTTCCCTGTTACACGGTGACATCATCTCGTAACACAGTCCTTATTGCCCGCCTACTGGCAAATTTGGCATTCCCTCAGCACACAGCACACACACAAAGCTAAATCAGTAAAAACCGGCCACCCTGAAACCAGTCTGCTCCAGTCTACCTTCCAGTCTTCAAATGGACCCACCAGCTTGCTCTTCCGGACTTTCAGGAACCGACTTTGGACCAAACTGATGCGGCAGAACCACTTAGAGGACAACTCAGCAGTTTGCCGCTCTAGCGGTTGACCATTCAGAACAGAGTGGACAAGCTGACCAATCCGAGCCCACTGGGCTCATTAGGAGGCGGGGCTTAAAGGTACAGTTCAGACAGAGGGTGAATACAGATGTACAGTATGGGAAAACTATTGTGTGTGGGGGGAAGTGAAGCATGTAAATTTGTTCTAGTGGAACCCAAATACACAGTCATGAACACCGAGCCTAACAGGTAGGACAGTAAATCAGGCTTGACCACTGCTTCGTGGTCAGCTTTCCGGTTGTCGTACCAGATGAGGCTGCCTTTCCTTATTCCCGTCTCATGCTGGCTCACATCGCCTTCCTCCACCGCTTCCTCCCTTCAGCCCAAAGTCATGTACCTCATATTACAGGGGCACCTTCCCTTCACGCGGGACTCGGGGGTATAGAGATATGTGACTTTGGGCGAGTCACGTCACACAGAAACACAATTACAGGTTCCTGGAGTGGAGCTGAGGTTATAAATATGTGTTTTTGCAGAGAGGATGGAAGGCAGTGTTTCTCTGCGGTTCATTTCACACACCCTGCTCCATTACTCACTCTTGTCACCTGCTGGCTTCACACCTTCCCGCGTCTCCACAAAACTCACACCGCTCCCCCCCCACTCCCCACCGGTGGACTGTCTCAAACAGAGCTTGAAATATTTGTCCAAATCCGACGGGACCCGACTGTTCACGGCAGACTCTGGCCAGGTTTGGACATTGAGTCAGGTTTGGATTAGGTTCCAGGGTTCCTGGGTGCCCATCTCCCTCCTTTAACGAATGCTAGAGCTGCATTCACCTGGGTTCCTCTCTGCTGAGGTGAAACTGCACTGCTCGACTGAAGCTTTGGGTAATATGGCTAACACAGAAGTTAACATCCCTTCTAATGCACCGGGAACAGAGAGTAAAATAATAAACATACTATATACATAATTATGTGTACGATATTACTATATATGATAACTTATAATTTGTTAAGTGTTTGAATGGACAAACAGACATACAGCCAGACGGACGCGTAGATGAAAAAACGGAATGTTGAACGATGAAGGAACAATGTTGATGTGTCGATTAGGAATTAAGGAACAATGTTGGTGTATGGATAAAGGAGTGAACGGATGAAGGACCAATGTTGGTGTATGGATAAAGGAGTGAACGGATGAAGGACCAATGGTAGTGTATGGATAAAGGAGTGAACGGATGAAGGAACAATGTTGGTGTGTGGATAAAGGAGTGAATGGATGAAGGAACAATGATGGTGTTTGGTTAAAGGAGTGAACGGATGAAGGAACAATGTTGGTGTATGGATAAAGGAGTGAATGGATGATGGAACGATGTTGGTGTATGGATAAAGGAATGAATGGATGATGGAACAATGTTTGTGTATGGATAATCGAGTGAACGGATGAAGGAACAATGTTGGTGTATGGATAAAGGAGTGAATGGATGATGGAACGATGTTGGTGTATGGGTAAAGGAGTGAATGGATGAAGGAACAATGTTGGTGTATGGATAAGTGAATGAATGGATGAAGGAACAATGATGGTGTATGGATAAAGGAGTGAACGGATGATGGAACGATGTTGGTGTATGGGTAAAGGAGTGAATGGATGAAGGAACGATGTTGGTGTATGGATAAAGGAGTGAATGGATGATGGAACAATGTTGGTGTATGGATAAAGGAGTGAATGGATGATGGAACAATGTTGGTGTATGGATAAAGGAGTGAATGGATGATGGAACAATGTTGGTGTATGGATAAAGGAGTGAATGGATGATGGAACGATGTTGGTGTATGGATAAAGGAGTGAATGGATGATGGAACGATGTTGGTGTATGGATAAAGGAGTGAATGGATGATGGAACAATGTTGGTGTATGGATAAAGGAGTGAATGGATGATGGAACGATGTTGGTGTATGGATAAAGGAGTGAATGGATAATGGAACGATGTTGGTGTATGGATAAAGGAGTGAATGGATGATGGAACAATGTTGGTGTATGGATAAAGGAGTGAATGGATGATGGAACGATGTTGGTGTATGGATAAAGGAGTGAACGGATGAAGGACCAATGTTGGTGTATGGATAAAGGAGTGAACGGATGAAGGACCAATGGTAGTGTATGGATAAAGGAGTGAACGGATGAAGGAACAATGTTGGTGTGTGGATAAAGGAGTGAATGGATGAAGGAACAATGATGGTGTTTGGTTAAAGGAGTGAACGGATGAAGGAACAATGTTGGTGTATGGATAAAGGAGTGAATGGATGATGGAACGATGTTGGTGTATGGATAAAGGAATGAATGGATGATGGAACAATGTTTGTGTATGGATAAAGGAGTGAATGGATGAAGGACCAATGGTGGTGTATGGATAATCGAGTGAACGGATGAAGGAACAATGTTGGTGTACGGATAAAGGAGTGAATGGATGATGGAACGATGTTGGTGTATGGGTAAAGGAGTGAATGGATGAAGGAACAATGTTGGTGTATGGATAAAGGAGTGAACGGATGAAGGAACAATGTTGGTGTATGGATAAAGGAGTGAATGGATGATGGAACGATGTTGGTGTATGGATAAAGGAATGAATGGATGATGGAACAATGTTTGTGTATGGATAAAGGAGTGAATGGATGAAGGAACAGTGTTGGTGTATGGATAAAGGAATGAATGGATGATGGAACAATGTTGGTGTATGGATAAAGGAGTGAATGGATGATGGAGCAATGTTGGTGTATGGATAAAGGAGTGAATGGATGATGGAACATTGTTGGTGTATGGATAAAGGAGTGAATGGATGAAGGAACAATGTTGGTGTGTGGATAAAGGAGTGAACGGATGATGGAACGATGTTGGTGTATGGATAAAGGAGTGAATGGATGAAGGAACAATGATGGTGTATGGATTAAAGAAATGAATGAATGATAGAACAGTGTTGGTGTATGGATGAAGGAGTGAATGGATGATGGAACGATGTTGGTGTATGGAAAAAGGAGTGAATAGATGATGGAACAATGTTGGTGTATGGATAAAGGAGTGAATGGAGGAAGGAACAATGTTGGTGTATGGATAAAGGAGTGAATGGATGAAGGAACAATGATGGTGTATGGTTAAAGGAGTGAACGGATGAAGGAACAATGTTGGTGTATGGATTAAAGGAATGAATGAATGAATGGATGAAGGAACAATGTTGGTGTATGGATTAAAGAATGAATGAATGAATGGATGAAGGAACAATGTTGGTGTATGTATAAAGGAGTGAACAGATGAAGGAACAATGTTGGTGTATGGATAAAGGAGTGAACAGATGAAGGAACAATGTTGGTGTATGGATAAAGGAGTGAATGGATGAAGGAACAATGATGGTGTATGGATAAAGAAGTGAACGGATGAAGGAACTGGATTTGAATGCATTCCTACAGTGCGGGAAATACAGCGGCTCCAATTAAAAATGGTTATGCTGGATTGCAGTTCATCAGTTACTGACTGGGAGTGAAGGAAGGCATTACCGGACGTGTGTTCTTTTCCCAAACTGTTTGATGTCTGTTAAATTCCTCTGGGTATTAGAAGGTACAGCTTTAAGATGGTTGGCCATTTTTGCATGTGTTCGCACCAACGGGCGCTGCTACAGGCATCCCGAAACGGACATCCATATATCATCTGACTGGAGACAAGATACCAGACTGGAGGGCAATCTGACCTGACCTGTCTGGACTGGGTGCAGACAAGAGGGCAAGTATATCTGCGTTTACACGTCCGCATGTGTGTGTGTGTGTGGAAGCGGGGCTATGATTAGTGCACTGCACATTCAGCACTGAGAGAGTTGAGAGGGAAATGCCTGCATCCTATATACTGTACACACACACACACACACACACACACCTACACACACACACACACACATATATATATACACACACGGGTGTGTATAATGTGGTCACTGTCAGCATTTTGGTCCACCCACATTGTGCTTCTGAGTGTCCCCTCTATTCCCATTACCCCTTGAGGAGAGGATCCGGTCACCGTTTCACGCTGGGCACCCTGGGGACAGCAGTGAGCGGTGCGAATGACGCAAGGCCCATTTATAATTGATAGATGGAGTAAGCCAGGCCTGTCTCACAGAATGAACAGAATGCCCTCTAAGGACTCCCCTTTCCCTCGGCTTCACAGCCGCACCGGAACCTTTTTATTTATGGACTTGACACTCATCCAATGGACTCGGATGCTGTTGAGCTGGGGTGAGCGGTTCAAGCCCCTCTGGGCCCCTGCGTGTTTCCCCAGCTGAAGCACATCTGATTCAACTCATCAGCTTGTTAGGAAACGCCTGACAAGTCAAACCAGGTGTGTTAGTGCAGGGAGTATGCTAAAGTTAGACGTGCCCTGGCCTTCTGGGTGGTCCCATCAGGGCTAAAGGGGGCTGCTTTTGCCTAAGAATGTGGCACCTGGCAGTCCACATGGGACGTATCAAGCACGGTGGCACTATTACGCTGACCAGTCTCTTTAATGGAACCCCACCCAATATGGTAGCTCCATCTTGCTGGTGTGCTGCTTCTTCACAGCACTCTCAGTAACAAGAGCTGAGAATGGGAACCAGTGGAGCTTACGGTTCTACGGTTGTCCAAATTCAGAGACAGTAGGAAGCATTA
Source organism: Prochilodus magdalenae (assembly GCA_024036415.1). Lineage (NCBI taxonomy): Eukaryota > Metazoa > Chordata > Actinopteri > Characiformes > Prochilodontidae > Prochilodus > Prochilodus magdalenae. The sequence goes on along the minus strand of JAMWET010000011.1, from coordinate 41,397 downwards.
TAATAACCCTAGTTATCTTTTTTGGCCAAATGATGGCGCTCTAAAGCATCCAGTTTGACTAATTAGCTACTTCTCTGCTGAGTGCTAGCATAAATGCTAATAGTAGCTTCCTAGAACTAGCTTCTGTCTCTTAAGCATGTAGTAACCACACTTATGGGTCATGTGATGCTGACGGATGCCTTTACCTTCACCTGGAAGACTAAGGAGTTTGCTAAATTGTCGTTAGCATTAGCTGCAACTTTTATCAATGCCAGAGGAGCGTGCCCTTGAGCAGCATCAGCTCCTGTTAGTACAAATTTTGAGGAAGCTACAAGAACATCAGTATACTGGACCCATATGAGGTAGAAAACAGCTGTAATATTCGGGTTCCAACAGGTTCTGGCATATGCCGTGGAAACCATGCTGAACTATATCCAAATATGTATCATATATAGTTGTCCTATATTTCTTCATCAGCCATCAGGGCTGTCTAATAAACAGTAATTAATGTACTGTATTTATTAATATAAATGTTAAACAATGGCCTAAAGCAGATGGAGATAACAGTATAGAAAAGTGGACTTCAAACGGTGATGAGGTCATGAGGTTAAAGGTTAAATAAATATGGTTATTATTATGTCCATTGAATGTATGTTTGCTGTAAAGAGCATTATGCAGCTATACTGTGGAATATGTGGAAACGTGAAAATGGCTAAAGCTAATACTGCAAAGCACATGAGTGTATGCTAAAGCGCTGAAACGCTACACCTGGTAGCCGTGAGACGACCTTATGGCTATGTCTTTGTTCAGTATAAAGCCTAGAAAATGCAGTTTATTGAGATTTGTGGTTCCACTTTGTCCTCCTTTCTCATTTCACCCCAAAAAACTGCAAACGATAAATCGACCTGCCATTTGCTGATTGTAATGCCTGGCTGTGCGAATGAAGCTACGATGTCCTCACAATGCAAACCCAAATCAAAACAATCCCTAACGACTCCATCTTTATCTATAACAGGACAAAGCTAAGCGCTTCAGAACACACCAGACAGTTTCAAGGAACTGTTACACTGCTTGCACACAGTGCGCAGCCAACTTGAAAGGACCGTCTGTAGTAGGATGGCCACTGTCATACCCCCAAAAAGGAGAACAATCCAATCCCAAAAGGGGGGCATTTCTTTTGACATGGACGTGAACCAGTAGCACATGTAATATTTTAAGTAGTTCATCCCAAAAAGTGGACTAACAGGCGTCCGCCCAGGAGTGTGGCCACTAGGGTTATCTTCGTCCCGTAAAAAACAGAATCGTCCATTATTTGGCAATGAAATGTTACGTCCTGTGTTACACCAATATGGGACACGATTTGTTCCATATTTCCGTAAATTTGTTCTGTATTTCCGTAAATGTCTGTAAATTTGTTCCGTATTTTCGTAAATGTCTGTAAATTTGTTCTGTATTTCCGTATATGTCTGTAAATTTGTACCGTATTTTTGTAAATTTGTTCTGTATTTTCGAAAATCTCCATTATACACATCTGTCACACACACGAATAATCACAATCTCTTTCAAACTAGCCACCCCCCCACGCGCTTTGTTCTGTATTGCCATAAATGTCCGTTAAACACGTCTGTCACGCATGATTGATCACACACGATTTCAAACACGTCACTCACGCCCCCGTCCTTTATTTTTATTTCTGAAAGGTGGCACCCCTAGTGGCCACCCTAGTCTGTAGTTTTTATAGCATGTATGCTAGCTACAGTAACAGCATCAGCTAGATTAGCCAACGACTTAAGTTATAACAGCTATTGTGCTAGCTAGCATACTAGCTTGTCCAGCCATGGATGCACAGGAGGCCTCCACAAAAGAGACTTAGAAAAAAATTAAAAGTTGTCAATCAGTTTGATGACGTGTATATATGATAGACCTATTCTTCGTTGGGGTGTGGGATATATGGGGTGGTGTCTACCATCTAGTACAGATAGGATGGCTGTAGGTGACTGGCCCTGCTTCCTGGCCGATGAGATTAGCTGGGCAGGGGGGTCTCTCCTGCTGTCGTGTTGAACATATAGCCTTTGCTGAAAGCGCAGTGTTGCCCACGTCGCATTCATTGCCCACGTCGCATTCATTGCCAAGGCGTCACATAATTCTGTTGATAGTTTTTCTTAGGCTGAGATTCCGTGAGTCATTTAAGGGGCGAGTCTGAGTCCTGAGTCATTCAACGTCTGATCTGAATGTAACTTCAGGCCAAGTCTCTGGCTTCTGAGCAGCTCTTGGCTGGATATTCTTGGAGGTGGACCGCTCACAACTGAGCAGTTTGCTAGCGAGCCAACTTCTGAGCAACCAAGTCACTGCTGAACTCAACCAGAGATGCCAACTACAATTACTTAACGTGACTGCAGCCTAATACAGTAAAACAGGGGTGCACAACATACTGCCCGCGGGCCAGATACGGCCCGGTAAAACTGTCAATCTGGCCCGCGCAAGGAAGTGCTGATGCATTTTTAATATAAATAATGCTGCCGAAGCGCGCGATTCTGCCACCCCACCGAACCCCCCACCCCCCGAAACCACTGCCATCCGCCGAAGCGCGCGATTCTGCCTCATGCCATCTCCCATTTCCAGTGTGCTAACACACAGCCAGTGTCCCTTATCAATCCATTGGTGCCAATGGCTCCATTGCTCTGTGGAAGTCCTATGTGGTCTGTAGTTAGGTGGAGCTGTCCCTGGCCAGTGAATGGACAGGGGCCTATACTTGGTGGTGCAGTGGGTAGTGCTGTTGCCTCACAGCAAGACGGGCCAGGGTTTGATTCCCAGCTGGTGCGTCCGTGGTCCTATTGGTGTGGGTTTCCTCCCACAGTCCAGTAACATGCAGTCAGGTGTGTTGGAAATGCTAAACTGCACCCCTGTGTGTGGGTGTAAGTGTGTATATCTGCCCTGTGATGGACTGGTGGCCTGTCCAGGGTGTCCAGGAACACTGGGATGGGCTCCAGCAACCCTGAACCAACCCATAAGGCTAAGTGACTTAGAAGATGAGCGAAGGAGAGCAGTGCTTTGATCAGAAGCTGGTAAGTTTGGTGGTGGCAGCTTGTTATCGTACACCTATATAGACGTGCTGGACTGTAAAACCCTTGGACGTAGTCATATAGGACTATAACTACGCGCCTTCCTCCGAAGGTTTTCATCCACTAATGACTTCCAGATGTCACCGTCCTTCTTTATGTATGGGCGGATTGAGTGCTTTGCAACCAGACAGCCAAGAAAAAGGCTGCGGCACCTTTCAAAGCCGCGGTTCATTATTTTGAACAAAGTGACAGGTAAAACGGCAACTTTCACAGACCGAGTACTCGCCGGAGCCGAGGTCATTCCACTTACGCCGGCTGAGAGTCGTGTCAACTCAAAACAAGTCGATACTTCTGTCTCTTTTTAAAAAGTCAGCCGAGGTAAAATAATACCGTCTTAGCCAGGCGCCGCGAGGCGTCTTTCCTTCCCTCACTTCTATAGTTTTGGTTCACTCGTAATACCCCGCGGTATTGTCGAGGCACAATAACTGTGGAGGGAAAACATATCAGCGGCGCTGGCGGTGGTTCACCTCCAGCCGAGCTGGAAATCTCAGGCTCGGTATCTGACGCAGTAAGTGCCTGTCTTGCTCTAGTTTCAGCCTCGTTCACCTGTGAATGCGCGACAGTCGGAGGAAAGTTGGGAAGTCTTTAAAGTCTGTTCTCCGGAGCTTCGCCTCGCTGGTTGGGTTCCGGAGAGTTTGTGATGTATAAGTGATCGTCTGCACGGTGTTCCATTTTGCACAGCGCCTGCATGTTAGGATGACAACCCGATGGTTGGGTTTGGTTCGTTTCCAATTCATTGGATATTCCCATTCGTTTGTTTCCTTTGGGAGCAGCACTCAGAATACTCTCCGTAGACCACTCCACCAATTCACACTTTAACTGAAACGTACCTAATAGGATGCAACAGCTTCACGACCACCCAACAGCTGTGGTTGGACGGGGCATGGACTGGAAGTTTTTGGATGTAGCCACATCAATGTTCAGACACTCTTACATCTAAGAATTGGTCAGGTGGTCCAGATTTGGTGGATGCCTTCCTTCCCTGGCACAATTCCGAGGAGAATTCCCTGTAGACTGGGATTGTATCCACTGCTGGTAGACCCGTATGACCATACGCTTCCATACACCTGCAGATTCAGCTACTTCCTTCATACTATGGTCTTTGGCCACGCCCACATGCTCAGTCACTCCTTTTAGCCAATCATTAACACTTGCTCTGGAGTGTTTTCCACACATGGAACGAGACATTCCCCGCACTGTGGCAGCTCTTCTCAATCTATGGATCCCGTCACTCACACCCCGCAGGTATTTATATCCCCATAATCCTCGTGCAGCGCCATCTGCAGGAGCCTAGGGTCACTACCACCTTCCACACCCAAGGTGGCTCGTTTTAGAACAGTTAATACAAACGTGCACTAACTACATTTGATTGCCAAAAGTCTCAAAATACACCCAACCGTCTGGAGGGCAACCAACAGGCGATCGGTCACAGCCGTGGCAGGATGGACTTTATCACAGATCAAGCGGAGCAGATATACCGTGATGACTTTGGTGTGCTGTTTGCTGCACAGGGTGATGTCTTTTATGGCTCAGGCTCAGGGATAAGCAGAGCCAAGTGGATGAGGTGCTGGCCTGCCTTTCTCCCCTCGGCTGTCTCTGCCTATTGATTTTGTCTGGAAGGCTTCAGAGAGAGATGTATTTGTGTCTAAGCTGAGGACAGAGAGGGGATGGGACGATTGCAGTGATGGATCTCTCTATATTGGACCGGGCCCAGTACAGATGTAGCCTTGTCTCTCGCTATATTTCCCCCTGGAACAACAAAAAAGGAGCGGGAGGCCGAGGGTAGTCCGTGATTCTGGGGATCTAGCTCATTTATTGATTGGGTTTACTCAAAGATATGAAATCACTCAGGACAGAGAGACCGTTCCTCCCGGAAAGCCCGGTTTGCCGGGTGATGAAAGGACATAATGAGGGCTGGAGTGGCACTTCAGCTAATCACTTAGCAGGTCGCACACATTCCACAATCGCGGCAACATTGAAGTGGCTGTTTGGGTTTGATGGCCATAGATATCAAAATCTGGCAGGACGTTTTCCTGCAGTACAATCAGCAAAGGACTGTGAAAAAGCTCTCGCTTGGTCCCGGATGACGGCTACTGTCCAGTGTTCCTGAACAGGACAAAGCTGAGGTGTTGTTCTATCCATAGCTACTCCAAATGCACTCTCGCAATCGCTAGATTGGACAAGCACTACTGAACACTGACCAGCACTCAAATTCAGGGTGACTTTTCACAAGTGTGCGATATTTATGCCATTGGAAATTAGCAACACGCTCTCAACTTCTTTATTGGGGGAAGCTGTGGGATAGCAGTTCTCATTGGGATTTTTGCCGTGATTCCAGAAGAGCTTGTCCAAACTAAAGCAAAAAGCCACGAGTGATTTGACCACAGGTCAGGGATGTGGATAGGCTCAAAGTGACTCATAGAATACATGACCAAAACCTTTATAGCATCCCACTGCCTCAAATGATGCTAGGAATTTCGCTGCATACTGGGAGAAGGATGCGGCGGTCAGTTATCCTGCTGTACTGGTAGACCCATATAACTGTACGCTTCCATACACCTGCAGCCTCAGCTACTTCCTTCACACTATGGTCTGGGATGTCAAATTGCAGTCCCTCCTTTTAGCCAAACATTAACATCTGCTCTGGAGCCATTATCCACACATGGAACGAGACATTCCCTGCACTGTAGCACCTCTTCCCAATCTATGGATCCCGACACTCACACCCCACAGGTGTTTATAGCTTCATCATCCTCGCACAGCTCCACCTGCAGGAGCCTGAAGTTACTACCGTCTTAAACACACAAGGTGAACGTTAGCTTGTTAGCCGTCTGCTGAGCTGATCGGTCTGGTTTTTTTGAAAATGCGTTTAAACGAAACCGGACCTTTTTCTTATGAACAGTAATCAGAGATTACTGGCCTGCTCTGTCAATACGCCTGGTGGTCCAGGACATCATTAATATACTGCATATACATATTCAGTTTAGAATGTGCACTTCAGCCAATCAGATTTCTAGGACTGAAATAAATAGGTTCGTTATTTGATTATGAAGATGAAGATGACAGACTGTCTAAATTCCTCAGAACTGATGGAAGTTCCTCAGCCACTCAGAAGGGAAGGGCTTCGTACTGCTCAGAGACGCTGATGCCATCCATCATCCTGTGGAGTCCTTTGTCTTCACTTACTCAGGCAATCCAGCCCCTGACATTTCAACACCATCAGCTCAAAGGAGGGAGTGGAATCAATCTCCACATAAGGAACCCTCCAAAAGTACTAGGACACTGACATCAATCTGGTTATCTTGGTCTGCACTCTGAACTGAATCTATATGTTGTCAGTGTTATAATTTCACATCAAAAACCCCATGTATTATTATTAATATTATTATTACTATCACCACCACCACTACTACTATTACTACTACTACTACTATTATTATTATTATCAATAATAATAATAATTAAAATGATATAATAATAATATAAATTATTATTATTATTACCACCACAAAGACCTCCACCACCACCACCACCACCACCACCACCACTACTGTTACTATTACTACTACTATTATTATTATTATCAATAATAATAATAATAATATAAATTATTATTATTACTACAAAGGCCTCCACCACCACCACCACCACCACTACTACTACTACTACTACTGCTGCTGCTGCTACTACTACATTTTATTTTCCTCTGGGATCAATAAAGTATCTATCTATCTTTTAATAATAATAATAATAAAAATACTACTACTACTACTATGATTTATTATTATATGTTTATAATAATAATAATAATAATAATAATAATAATAATCATAATAATATTCATTAATTCATTCAAAAACACCAGGCCTTTACATTGCATGGTCATTCATGATGAATTGATCAATAAATAGACTCAAATATAATCCGTTTAGATTATGTTACATTACAGTTAAGAGCTTTTTGGCTCTCATATACAAGGTACTGTTAGTTAGTTAGTTAGTTAGTTGGTTAGTTGGTTAGTTAGTTAGTTGAACAGATACGTTTCCAGCTGTTTAATAAAGGTGAGGGCGGGGCTTGACAGTCTAATGAAAGGTGAACCGAGTCCCACAGTTCCACAGCAGAATCACTGGAAGAAGCCTCTCCATGTTTTTTATACTTCTTGGAAGGGGTTTGTAAAAGCCCAGTATGTCCAGAGCTCAAGAGGTACATTAACAGAGACAGTCTAGTGTGAGCAGAAGCTTTAAAAAGCTAAGGGTATAAGACTTTAGGGTGTACTTTAAGAGACACAGGCAGTCAGTGCAGTTTCTAAACAAGAGTGATAAGAGCTGTGTGTCAGTGGTTCGGTTAGGAGAGTGTGACAGTAACCCACTCTCTGCGTTCCGAACTTTAGCTATGAAGGCCCGACTACATGTTTTCCAATGGCATCACCTAAAGCTAACAATAAGAACCGAACCTTGTGGGACCTGTGATTGATTTCCCCGTGAAACTAAGGACAGTCACTAAACATTGTAACCTCCCTCCACTAAGGGGTACACAGAATACAAGGGGGGGATGGGGTTCCAATTGGATATTCCAATTAAGACACAAACAGTTTAACACCATGCACCGACAAAAACCTCACAACTGAGCGCGAAACAGTCGAGTTTCTCAGAAAAGGAATTGAAGACAGGACTCCGCCAGGAGCACATGTGTTCCAAACACACTCCCTGTTGTTCCCCGGAAGTACTACTCTACTTCCCTTTATGAGGACCCATTTACTGCTGGTGCCCCAAGAGGCCACCAACGGTATTACACAAAGTAAAACTCAACTGGAATTTGAAACCAGGTCTGTTACAACATGACCTAAACTATTCTAAACAGTCCCTGACAGGCCAGCCCAGCATTCAAGATGGTGGCTTCGAATCTCTTGAGGAACAGCATCTAAAGATCCAATAAGACCAAGTGAGATATAAGAAGCATGTATTGATTCAACAGGAACCGATACAGTAGAATCTACATACAGAGCTTAATGAGTGTCATACATAATATTGATATTTTCTATACAGTAATATTTAGATAATATACGGTAGTTTGCAGTCACCTGTGACGGAAACGTACTTAATACCATCTAAGACCTCCATGACCACCCATAACAGCTGTGACTGGATTGGGCATGTACTGGACGAGGTTCTGGATGTAGCCACATCAAAGTCCCGACACTCTTTCATTAAAGAATTGGTCAGTTGGTCCAGATTTGGTGGATGCCCTCCCTGGCACAGCTCCGAGGAGAATTCCCTGTAGACTGGGATTTTATCCACTGCTAGTAGACCCGTATGACCGTACGCTTCCATACACCTGCAGATTCAGCTACTTCCTTCACACTATGGTCTTTGGCCACGCCCACATGCAGTCCCTCCTTTTAGCCAATCATTAACATCTGCTCTGGAGCGTTTTCCACACATGGAACGAGACATTCCCTGCACTGTAGCACCTCTTCCCAATCTATGGATCCCGTCACTCACACCCCACAGGGATTATAGCCCCATCATCCTCGTGCAGCAGCGCCATCTGCAGGAGCCTGGAGTTCCTACCACCTTAAACCTATATCCTTTATCATAACTCTTGAATCATTTCTGAGTCATCTTCTGCTACCTATTCTTTATTGGTCTGAATCCTTGCAGCCTCCTACTCATTATTTAAATCCGGTTTAGTCTTTTTTAAAGAGCAAATGTTTCAATTTTACACCATCATAAAAAACCAGCTATGTAACAGCAGGACAGCTGTCCACGTTCCAGGCACTTCCCATCATTCCTACTCTTCTGTGACTGTCTCCAGTGCTCAGGCCTGGTTATCCGTTTCCCACATGTGAAATCGGAGCATCGCGCCAGCTTACATGTGGGGTTGTTATTATGGACGGTGTAGATACAATCGTTAGGGGTGTAACTGACTGTTTAACATTCAAAGAAAATAACTCAGAAATATATTTCACATGAGTATAAGCACCCCCCTGTTTTCCAGCATGCTTCCCTTCCTTGCTGTCCTCCCACTTCTTGTCTGTAAGGACAGATGATGAGTGGGCCTGGCACACTGGGCAATAACCACAGTGCTAATAAAAATGAATGAGTGTCATTACCGGCACAATGTCTGGTTATACAGGAGCTTCATAACATCCAGACGCAGCATTCATGTGCACGGGGAGAGATGGGGAACTCTACCCCGGAGACTTCTGGGATCTGCGTTGAGCTGGGGTTCTTTCTGGCTAGAAGAAACGTCACTGATAACTATATTTTACTATGCATATTATTGGGTGATAAATATTATAGCGAGTTATTAGTGAAATATTATCTAAAGATTGAAGTTGCATAAATAGCTGCTCCCAGAAGGAATCGACCGTCAGGAATGTAACTCAGAGGGTCATTTTGGCATTGTGGGACATGCAAACGATTTGCGTTCCACAACCAACAGCCATCCAGCAAGCAGTGATGTCCACCATGAGTCATCAACATGCAACATTGGTAGACGGCTGCACCACGCAGGACTACATGCACACAGACCGTTACCACGGCTGTCCTGAACACCACGTCACCGTCACCAAAGACTGCAGTGGTGTCGTCCCAGACTGTCATGGAGTGACTCAGAATGGCAGCGGGTCATCTTCAGTGACGAGTCCCGCTTTAGTCTTGGTGGAGACGCCCAACGAATCCGTGTGTGGAGGCACCGTGGTCAGCAACAAGATGAACGGTCTGTTGTCCCACGTCCAGAAGGCCTGGTGTCCCTCCACCTCCACCCCTACCGCACCATCTGCAGGAACTGTGTGAGGAAGTTCAAGCTGCATGGGATGGATTATCACAGGACTCCATTAGGAACCTCTACAGCTCCATACCGAGACGTCTGGCGTGTTGGGTTAGCAAACACGGCGGCCCGACGCCATACTGAGAGACAGACTTCTGTATGTGTAGCTCAATAAATATTGATCATATCAGTCTAAATTTATCATCAGTTATTGATCCTGGTCACCTTTATCCTCCTTCCCAACAGCACCGCACTCCCACACCTCCTTCTGGGTGCAGCTGTTCTATAGATGTTGTATTTACAGTATCTTAGTGGGTTATAAACAGTTAAATGGTTATATGATGTTACCCGCCCACTACAAATTACTCCCCCTCCTGGCTACAGGCCTACAATGCATACGAGGCAACTTCAAGTATAGTACAAATCATCGCTGACTAAAGCAAAATGTGTTTTCTCCAAAGTGGCTACTTCACAGAAGGGGCCCAAGAACCTAATTTAATTATGATGTAAGTCAATGGAACCAGACATCCTTCCTAGCAGCTTGGGGCCATTTCTGTTGGTCTCTCCTCATGAAATTTCACACAGTGTAAAACGACAGTTGACTGACACAGAGATACATGGTTCTCACTGGACAGTGACGATATGCTGGTTTTGGTGGTGACCAACATCCATAACACAACTTATCCTGGTGACCACCCATGCTGGTTTTCCCTAGCAGGCCAAACTGAGGCAAGGTATCTAGACAACCAGTTAGCTTCCATGCTAACATTAGCTTTTAGCCTCTGGTGTCTGTTATTTGAGTCAAACAATGTATAATCACTGTGATTTGAAGACAGTAGGGTGGCTCCAGTAAGATATTTGGCATGCTAGCAGTAATGCTAGCTATTAGCATATGTTCCTCCCACCTTCTAGATGCATCATCAGCAGTGGGCTTTCCTGGTCTGTTCAGCAAACCAGAGCACCTTGCGTCAGAGACTACTGTGGCATCGCAGGTGGGCATTATTACAACAGTTGAAGTGATGGTTATGCCAGGATCATCCTGTATAGGCGGCTAGTATGGGCAAGCTACACAACAACCCAGCACTTTCATTTCCCCATTTCCCCATTTCCTATCCTGTCACATTCCCAGAGCTGCCATTCTCATTGTGGAGAGACTGCCAAAGGGGTGAAGCTTCAAAAACAAGAACAAGGTAAACCGCACGCTAATTAGCAGGGGATGAGCTGGCACGGGGCAGCAGCGCTCGCTCTCCGCCACTCTCTTAGGCCATCAAAAAGGGACCGAATCAAATAACCAGGCTGCGTTTCATGTCGCTGGAAGAGGAAGGCAATGGAGAAGTCCCTTTTCCATCACCCCGCTCTCTCGCTCCCTTTACTTGGACCGGCTGCAATTGACAGCAGCGGCAGCGGGACTGAATATCAACACCTACCCACGGTGGCTTTGTTTCATGGAGTACGTGCACACACAGACATGTGGAGTGAGCCCGGAGTCTATATTTAAACACCAAAGGCTATGCTAAGTCTTCACGGCGGCTGCATTAGCCATAGCAGAAACACACATTAACACTCACCGACACTTCGTGGCTGTTGTTCATATTTACACTTTCCCTCAGCTCCTCCGCCCACCCGGACCCCGAAATAGAAGACGGTGCAGAGATATCGTTCTGATACAGCCGGCTTACATCACTTCTCTTTTTTAAGGAGAGGAGAGACTGGTCTACATGTGGAGTCCTGTCTCCGTCTAGCGCTTACGGAGGAAGGGAAATGTGTGTGACTAGCGGGCCGGAACAGACGCGTTCCACCAGGCCTTCAAAGTGCGAGGACATCAGCATGCAAGAAACTTCTGAGTCACTTAGAATTTTATCATTTCCTACTCTCCATGCCAGCTGTCAGGACTTCGCCGGGGACGTCCGGATCTGCTCCGGTTTCACTCCGAGTGAAACTGATTGGTTTGGTTCAGCCAAGTGCTGAATGGAAGATCCGGTCTTCCAGGGGCCCAGGTGAGCAACAGTGAGTTTTCTGAAATCAAGGTAGGGAACATTTCCAGTTCGGCAGTCACGTGACAGCAGGGTCCAAGTTGACTGATTAGGTAATGGCATTGCCTTAAGGTATGGCTTGGGAACGCCCAAACCTGTATGAGCTGTAGTGTGAGGGAGGTTGAACACTGGCCAGTGTGCTCATAGCAAGGTGAAATTAGTAGCGTTCAAACAAGGCATGATAGTGAAATGCTTCTGGTGGGCTCATTGGGCTCCTCAAGTGAAGATGCAAGCCGCACCATTTGTTGGAACTCTCCAGAATGCTGCTCCAACCAGTTCTGGAGAACATGGGCCCCATGGCACAGTGTATTATCCTACCTGGTTGGTGTAGCTCAGCGGATAACACCACTACCCGCCAAGTAGCCACCACCACACGTGGGAGACTGGGGTTCGAATCCCAGTCTGGGTGATGCTGTGCTACACCAATAAGAGTCCTTGGACAAGACTCCTAACACTACACTGGCCTGTAATGTGATTAACCTTGTAAGTCGCTCTGGATAAGAGCTAAATGCTGTAAATGTACCCATCGTTGTGGGTGTGAGCGTACATGGAGTCCATGAAGGGCTGCAAAGGATCACCAAGTAGAGAAACGTAGTGGACACCAGTCAATGAGACCAGGGGACTCAACCCATGCCATGAGAACACCCACCCCACCCCAGTATGGAACCACCACCTGCCTGCGTAATGACTTTTTGGCCTGAGTAGCCATTTGCACCACTGTTTCAAGCTCTGAAACATGAAAGGGTTCGGTCTGCAGTTTGGTCTTCACGTCCAGCTCATTATTTATTCGATTCCCTAAAATGCAATAAAGCTAATGTAACAATAATTTGCTGTTGTCCAAATATCTTTGGACCTGACTGCAATCCATACACACCAGCCCAGTTTTGGATATGTGCATCAGTTAAATGACCTCCTCCGTTGACAGTTCCTGGACACATCATGCCGACAGGGCTCTGTAAGGAGAGCCGAGCTGCCATCTTAAAAGCAAAGGGCGCTAAGTGGTTCTTGGCTGGGATACACCGTCCTCCTAAAATCCTTTAATTAATTTATTTTTGGAGGATTTTGGATTGTTCTGCCCAGTTTGCTCATTGCCAATTCCATCCGCCAGCTCGGAATTCTTCCATCACACGATGCCAAGCTGAGAGGGTGAAGGCTAGCACGTGCTCCCCGTGAGGCACGTGAAGCACCACCACCTCCACCACCACCACATCCTTCCCGTCTTGTATTCAATGGAAACTGTACCTATGCCTTTGTTATTTGATTTGAATAGAACGGCCCGGCCTGCTTTCGCATTTCAAATGTGCTACTGTTCCCCAAATTTGAAACCAATCCAGATGTTCACAATGGCGGGGTGTCCGTTCGTAACACCCTGTTACTTGGACACATTGGACAGGATGTTTTCATGAACGTGAGAATATGGTAAGTGGCTGTAAGTGGTACTGTGGTATCTGGTATCCATTCGTATTAAACCACGGACACCACAAGCCTGACCACATGCCATCCAGACTAGCATCGTAGCTGGACATTATTAGTGATTGCGTAACACCATTGTTTTCCAATTCATACTCGTCTTCCAGTTGGTCCAGAGATTTTTGTCCACTAACTAGTCCTGCAATTAGTGCCTCTGCTCGACCAACAGACACCATGTCACATACACCATCTCAGGGCAGACCCCTAAGCACGAATTCAATGTTGTATCGACTGGCACTCGTCTGTTTGTCCTTCTTTCCCCCATCTTTCCTGTTCCTCCCATAGAGTTCCATTCATTTTTGGCCCCAGGTCCAAACCCTACTCTTTCCTTCACTTGACAGCCAGTGAACTACATGTCCTCACTCAGAGCAGGTCCCCGAACTCTAATCCACAGCCATACTGACCTGCACTCCTCTATGTGCCGCTTATTCATCCCTCCTTTCTCCCATAGACTCCTATTCATTTTTAGCCTGAGCTGTGCAATCACTCTGCACTTACTCCAGGAAATACGTCCCCAGCGGTATTTATCCTCCCATGCACTTTAAAAGCCAATGCAGGCTGAGCTCTACTTCTATTGCTTTGTTCCTGAGACCAACGTTTACACCGAAGGAGATATCCTAAATTCTAATAACACAAGTAGAGCATGATTTGAAGTAGGGTAATTACCTTCACAGGCTGAGGAATACCAGCGGTGGAAGCACTGCGGTATGTCTCCGAGACTGCATTTTGGCACGAGGCTTCTCTATGAAACAAATGAAGCAATTTTGCAAACGGAATGAGCTGTACAAATTAAATCCCACTCCCGAGTGTTCGGTCTCACCTGGCTTCATCGCTTTCCACTTCTCTTCAGCCCATACTTACCTTCCACTTTCCGAAACAGCTACCATATTGGAACAAAGCCTGGTTGTGCTATAAGACTGTACCTGTTTGGGACAGGACCAGTGGGTTGTTGACCCAGTTGCAGAGTTGGGTTCGACTGATTGATTGATTGTCTGATTGATTGATTGATTCATCTTCTAAGACATTTAATCCTTCTGGGTCACGGGAGGGAGGGTGTGCTGGATTCCAGTGCTTTATTGGACTGAGGGAAGGAAGCAAGCACCCTGGACAAGCCACCAGTTCGTCCCCGAGCAGGCGCACACAGTCACACCTGAGGGGCCATGTAGTGCCTCCAATCAATCTGACCGTAAGTGCTTGGACTGTTGAAGGAAACCCGTGCACACACAGAAAGGACTTCCAAACTCCACATGGAAAGAACTCCGGATGCCCCAAATGGAAATTCAGCCCAGGCCCTAAGACTAATGAGCACTTGTGACCTATGGACTAAATGAAGACCCAAGTTTTACTTGACTCAAACCAGGATGCACTTTCAGGCATGGACGAAAACAAGCCGGACAAAAAGAGAGAAGGCCAACATGGCGAACACTGGCAAGAGCTTTCTTCTTCATACACACTGTGTCTAAGTGCACCATTCCGGTTCCCCCTACCAAGGTACGACATTCGACCTCTGTTAGCATGTGCTTAAATACAGAGTCCAGCAGGTGTGCCCAGTCAGCGCCGATTGACTCTGAGGAGTCTGGGAGTTGGAGTTTAAAGAGCGAGTGATGCTTGTTCCTATGGCTCGCCCTTGCACCCTGCTAGTGCCCTGCGGTGTAGGCTGACCGCTTGCACCATTCCCCTGTCCATAGTGTATACTAATTGCAGTTTGCCAGTAATGTTGGCTAGTCCTCAAGATCGGTTTCAGGGGCAGAGGAGTAGAGCTCGGCAAACTTTCCAGCTCCCAGCAGTGTTGCAAACCCAGCATCTATTGAGGTTTTGCCTCAGGCATCAATAGGCCAGAGTCTTTAAAAGTTGCAACACTCCGAAGCACCTGGGGAAATCTTCATGTAGCACAAAAAGTGTTATGAGTCATTATAGAACATTACTGTGGAGGTTCTTCAGGCTTGAGAAACACCCTTCACACGCACGTATCTCACTGAAAGAACCCGTTGCTCAAATTGGAAGGTTCTACAGGACAGTGCCAAATACGCAGTATATAAAGTACCAAAACGTACAGTACAGGAATGCATACGTATAAAATAGATGTAGGGCATTCTAGTTTAGGAGGGGAGGGTGTTGCAGAAGTTGTGACCGATGAAAGAGTGTTGGTATACCATGAACCAGTCTTCAACAAAAGACTCTCTTCTGTCAGTGAAACAAATGAATAGGGATTGGGATTGGGGGCCAGCTAGGGTTCCAATGACTCCATTGCTCTTAGATGCCCACTCTAGTGCAATACTGGCATCTACTGAGGCTTTGCCAAGAGCTTCGCCATCATTGTGTTCACTGCTCCTTTGATTGGCTACCTGCCCTTAAATTATATAACCAGGAGCAGCACTGTCATCATGATCAAAGAGAGGTTAGAAAACGCCGTCGGGGCAGCAGTGCTACTTCTTTACCCTCTCAGGTTGGATTGATTTCACTCCTACAGCTCTACAGTGACTCGCTATCACCTCCTCAGGTACGAAGATGTATTACGAGACAGGATGGTCCGGACCTAGCTACTAAAAGGTTCTTTATAGAACCCATGAGAATTGTTCTGTTCCTCAAGATCTCTTCAGTGGAACAAGAATAGGGATTGGGGGCCATCTTGGGCTCCAATGACTTCATTGCTCTCAGATGCCCATTCCAGTGCAATACTGGCATCTATTGAGTCTTTGCCAAGAGCTTCGGCCACTGGCCATTGGCTACCTGCCCTTAAATGATATAACCATGAGCAGCACCTTCAACATGATTGATGAGAAGTTAGAAACCGCCATTGGGGCAACAGTGCTACTTCTTTACCCTCTCAGGTTGGATTGATTTGATTCCTACAGTGACTTGCTATCACCTCTTCAGGTACGAAGAGGTATTGCGAGACAGAATGGGCCGGGCCGAGCTCCTAAAAGGTTCTTTATAGAACCCATGAGAGTTGTTCTGTCCTTCAAGATCTCTTCAGTGCAACAAGAGTAAGGCTTATGGGTTGGCTTGGGTTCCAACGGGTCCATTGCCCCCAGATGCCCACTCTAGTGTAGTACTGGCATCTACTATGGGTTCACCCTAGTAACTTAAGAGCTGGAAATGCTGGCACTGATCCTTTCCTGGTCATGGAAGTCTTTCCCAATGAGAGAAGACTGAGAAGAAAATAAAAATGGCCTCACTGATAAACAGTGGCGAACATGAGAGCAGAGTGTTGCTTGTTAGAGTAGCTAGGAAACTTCCAGCCTTCCTCGGTGCGACTCATCACTCGGTGCGAGTTTCAGCAGAGCGCTTTTAAAGTGTCAAGGACTTAGCCCCCGCAGCTCCACGTCGCAGGGCTTTATGAACTTTTATAACCTGCAATAACATGGTGGTGACACAGCTGGCCCAGTCTGCCGGGGCTGAGTCAGGCCGGCTGTTGGCTGTTGGCGTCTCAGTGTGGGCAGTGAGTCATCGGCCGCTACTGTCTCCTCTGTGCTCAGCGTGAGGGACACCTCGGCAGCTTTACAGTGGGTGAGCGAGGTGCTTGGCAGAGCGTCCGGAAGCAGCTTCCGCTCTCCGCAGAAGCCTCACACTCTCACTGGCCACCAGTACAAGCCACCAGTGAGGGGTCAGAGGACAGTCTGGATGGGACGGATTGAGGGGCTTATATATATACACACACACACTCGCTGATCACTTTATTAGGTACGCCTCCTTGTATGTGCACTCACTGCCCTTTCTATCAGCTCCACTGACCATATAGGAGCACTCTGCCGTTCTGCAGTTACAGACAGTAGTCCATCTGTTTCTCTGTATACTCTATTTATCCAGCCAAAAGCCTCCTGTGGGCAACAGCGTCCTTTGACTACTGATGAAGGACTAGAGGAGGACCAACACTGCACTGTGCAGCAGCAGGTGAGCTATCGCCTCTATCGTCTGAAGGTAGGAGTGTCTAATAGAGTGGACAGTGAGTGGACACAGTGTCTCAACACTCCAGCAGCACTGCTGTGTCTGATCCACTCACACCAGCACCACACACACCAACACACAAACACCACAAGCTGCTAATTCGGCTAACTGGCGGAGTAATCAAGGTGACGGAGGCATGAACTGCGTCATATAACTGTAAGGTTGCATGTGCATAATGCTGCAGGCAACTCACAAGAGCACTACTAGTTGCATGAAGGAGTAAAGACTGACTGAAGCTGGAGCTTTGCAAGAGGATGGAGCAGCTGGGCTATTCTGCAGTGGATGTTGATATAGCTAGGTTTGTTTCTAAGCAGTTCTGGAGCAATTCTATTGGTCTGTCCATCATGAGTATATATTAGAGGTAGAGATATGGCAGAAATAGAATAGTGTGGTATAGTGTATAATATGTCCAAGTCAAAAACCAGCAAAGGGTTGATACAAAGGCCAACATCTTAAATAGACCATGAAACTATAAAGTAATCAGCAACCAGGGCATCCTGGGAAATCCTGGAGGTCCCCAGTGGCTAGGCTCAGTGCCAGGCCAGATGGATGTAAAGGAGAGCTTATAGGGTGAGTGAGAGGGAGATCCTTTCTGTCCAAAGAAAAACAAGTATCTCCAAAATGGAAACTTTACAGGAGAGGCCAAAAACCTACTCTAACTCTAATGTAAGTCAATGGAACCAGATTTCTTCCCAAGTGAATTTGGGCCATTTCTGTTGGTCGTTTCGTCATGAAAGTCTCCCACAGTGTATACGGCAGCTGCTGTGTTCAAACGATGCATAAAAGTAAAAATCAACAATATATAAAAATACATGGTTTTCATTGGGCAGCAAGGGTATATGATGTATGCATCTGAATGATGGCTGTATAAATGTAGGAAGATTATAAGATCGAAACTCTCTCTCTCTCTCTCTCTCTCTCTCTCTACATATATATATATATATATATATATATATATATATATATATATACAGGGGTTGGACAATGAAACTGAAACACCTGTCATTTTAGTGTGGGAGGTCTCATGGCTAAATCGGACCAGCCTGGTGGCCAATCTTCATTAACTGCACATTGCACCAGTAAGAGCAGAGTGTGAAGGTTCAGTTAGCAGGTAAGAGCACAGTTCTGCTCAGAATACTGCAATGCACACAGCATTATGGGTGACATACCAGAGTTCAAAAGAGGACAGACTGTTGGTGCACGTCTTGCTGGCGCATCTGTGACCAAGACAGCAAGTCTTTGTGATGTATCAAGAGCCACGGTATCCAGGGTAATGTCAGCATACCACCAAGAAGGACGAACCTCCACCAGCATCACGTAGTGACCTGGCTACTATCCTGCAAGAAGAATGGCTTAAACTCCCTCTGACCACTGTGCAGGACGCAGTATATGTCATTCCCAAGACCAACTGACGCTGTATTGGCCGCAAAAGGAGGCCCTACACCATACTAATAAATGACTGTGGTCTAAAACCAGGTGTTTCAGTTTCATTGTCCAACCCCTGTATATAACAGCATATATGACAGCATGACCTGATTACCTGGTTACAACAGATTACTGTACTGTACTGTACAAAGCATTTGGTCCCTGACTTTGGGTTACCTATGTGCTAATCTCTCCAACCGGGTCTCCAGGACCTCAGTTTGACCCCCTTGGAGAGACGAGCTGGAGACCCCCTTGGAGAGACGAGCTGAAGGACATATTGGTTGAGCTTCCAAACAATAAGTTGGAAAGTTGATCCAGCAAAAAGTTGCCTGAATGTAAAACTTGGCACGGAACCATCAAGAAAGTCAGTCTGCAGAACAGAGAGCAGCATCAGCGCGCAAGCCTTGATATGTCACGTCTACCATTCGGGCGGTATATCTGCTGTCAGACGTGTCCTTTTCTGGCTGTTTGCGGAATGGCTAATTGATGTAGCCCGCTCCAGCGCGCCTGTAGCCCATCTCGGCCTTGAATTGACGCCACACTGCCTTTGAAAGAGCGCTGTGTGTAAGCGAGCGAGGGAGAGATACAGGGCTTCTGCTGGGCTGATTGTGGATTCCGTGTGAGGATGATTAAGGGTTTATTCAAGGCAGCTTTCATGCCATCTTATCTTGGCCCGGAGCCAAATTGATGTCTTTTTCTCCCTTTCCTACAAATGCTGGAGCGTCTGCAGGACGGTGAGACAATTGGAACACGCTGCTGGCTTTTTGTCCGTTTATTTATATGCACACCTTTTTTATTCCTCTCTTCTCTTCTCCGGAGGAGGAGAGAGAAGGCTGGACTTGTGTTGGGGCCAAAGACGGCGATGTCAAAAAGCGGTGATTGTAGAAAACAATGGGGTGCAGCGGAGGAATATAAATGTTTAATGGGGGTTGGTGTAGAGACGAGCTGAAGGACATATTGGTTGTCTCTCTGTATTGCTCTCTCGCTCTCTCTCTCTCTCTCTCTCTCTTTCTTTCTGGCTCCGTCTCTGTCTTTCTCTTTCTCTCTTCCCCCAGAGGACCTCCTGTCAGCCAGGCCGGCCGTCCCTGCTTAGCAGAGCAGCCGTTCTGCCTTCAAATACTTCAAAATGCCTACAAACATCAATCCCCCCATGCGCCCCCCTCTCCCTCTCTCCCTCCAACTCAGTTTTCTATTTCTGCCTCTCTCTCTCTCTCTCTCTCTCTCTCCCTCCCCTCATCCATCTCTCATGGCCGACCTCTCGCTCACTCTGCCTTTCTCTTCTGTCCGGGCTGTTTCTTCTGGGGGGCTCGAGCCCATGAAACATTCCAAACAAACTCCCTTTGGTGTTGGAGGTTGGAGGCCATACAACCCCCTCTATATACTCAACCCTTGGACTCTTACACCACCCTGCTTACACCACCCATCAAAAACTGCTCGGCTACTGCTTCACCCACACCCTTCAGCTTAGTGAGAAATGTGCATGTGTTCATTTGATGGGTACGTTTGGGTTATACACTCTCTGACAAAGGAGTATGTGTGCACATAGCTGCGCCCAGAAGGAAGCACCCGACAGGAATGAAACCTGGTGGGTGGGTTTGACATCGTGAGACATGCAAACGATTCAAGAACGGGCCTTATCTCTGTACCTGACTGACCCAACCGCCATGATTGAAGACATTCATTGAGCAGTGGTGTTCTCCATGGGTCATCCTGTTAGTGCAGCACCATTGGTAGACCGCTGCACCACCCAGGACTACATGCACACAGACCGTTACCACGACTGTCCTTAACACCACGTCACCGTCACCAAAGAC
The DNA here is from genome assembly GCA_024036415.1 of Prochilodus magdalenae. NCBI lineage: Eukaryota > Metazoa > Chordata > Actinopteri > Characiformes > Prochilodontidae > Prochilodus > Prochilodus magdalenae. Next base: position 20,835 of record JAMWET010000011.1, on the reverse strand, counting down.
TGCAGTGGTGTCGTACCAATAATGAGCCATCAATATTGGTTTATTGAAACGTATCTCGAATAGCTGAGAGTTCATTCTCAATGCTGTACAGATTTGTCAGTTTTCATAAATTCATCTTCATCGGTCATCAACAACGTCTTTTTGAGTCCCCTGTGACTAAGACATACCTAACATCATAACACCTCCACCATCACCAATAACAGCTGTGGATGAATTTGGCATGGACTCAACACGGTTCTGGATGTAGCCACATCAGTGTTCAGACACTCATGCTTCCGAGAATTAGTCCAGATTTGGTAGATGCCTTCCCTGGCACAGTTCCGAGGAGAATTCCCTGTAGACTGGGATTTTAGCCACTGCTGGTAGACCCGTATGACCGTACGCTTCCATACACCTGCAGATTCAGCTACTTCCTTCACACTATGGTCTTTGGCCACGCCCACATGCTCAGTTCCTCCTTTCAGCCAATCATTAACATTTCCTCTGGAGCCATTTTCCACACATGGAACTCAGATGAAGCCAATCGTTTCAGGTGAGGCCTATCGTTCTCTGAGTAGAGAGTTTAGAGTCATTGGTGTTCCAAGTTCACCCACACCCACATACACTAGGGGGCAGTGGCAGTCAGCCCTGTCCACACTGCCTGGGGAGCAGTTTAGGTGGGGCACTTTAGATAAGGGCACTTCAGTCGTTACTGTCGGTTCAGGGAATCAAACCAGATTCGCAAGGCTCCCATATCCTCATGCAGCGCCATCTGCAGGAGCCTGAAGTTACTACCACCTTGAACATGCAAGGTAACTCATTTTTTTCGTCCAGTGAGCTTATGAATGAAATCGGTGGCCCTAGATGTTTGTTGGTAGTGTATATTTTCCTTGGGGACTAGTTTGCTTTGCATATTAGCCACAAATGAGCTTCAAAAAAGGGTCTAAACCTTAACAGTAAATAATCTACGCCTCGGGCCTGGAGCCGGGAACTCATAGGAGTTCTTAATGCTGTGACAGACCTGGTGATTCGGATGCGGCACGTTTCTCATCAGCCTCCAAGACCTTGCTTACATCCTCAACTTTTAATAATCCAGTATTGCATAAAAGCAGAGGGATTCCCCTTTAACCCCTCGAATCCTGGGCTTATTATTCAGTTATTACATTTAAGACATATTATTCAGTAACTGGAATGAATAATTCATTAGCGAATCTGAATGCAATATCTAAATGATCAGGTTACAGCAGAGACTCCGGACCCAGGTACAAAGCCTTGGAGTTTAACCCCTGTTCACGCTGGCCAAAAATGCAATTTCCCCCTGTTTTGAAGGTCCCTCAGTTGAATTATGCATTTTCCCTTCTCCAGTAATGTTGCTGGAATATGCAATGTATGATAATGTGTACAATTTACAAAACCGGGAGTGAATATCATTTTTCTCTTTGTGGGCAAGCAAGCTGCTTCTTCTTTTTTTCTTTTTGTTTTCATTCATTTCATTTTAGTACACAATTTTTGGGTATCTATATTGCAGCAGTCATTTCACACTGGAATTACCCAACAAGCTTACCATGCAAAAAATAAGTCACCTTGTGTCTTTATGGTGGTAGTAACTTCAGGCTCCTGCAGATGGCGCTGTTGCATGAGGATGATGTGGCTATAAACACCTGTGGGGTGTGAGTTACGGGATTCATAGATTGGGAGGAGGTGCTACAGTGCAGGGAATGTCTTGTTCCATGTGTGGAAAATGGCTCCAGAGCAGATGTTAATGATTGGCTAAAAGGAGTGACTGCATGTGGGCGTGGCCAAAGACCATAGTGTGAAGGAAGTAGCTGAATGGAAGCGTACGGTCATACGGGTCTACGAGCGGTGGATATAATCCCAGTCTACAGGGAATTCTCCTCGGAACTGTACCAGGGAAGGCATCCACCAAATCTGGCCCAACTGACCAAGTCTTTGATGCAAGGATGTCTGAACATTGATGTGGCTACATCCAGAATCTTGTCCAGCATACGCCATGTGGTATTACACGCTACTAGGTTCTCCCGGCTGGGTTCTCTCTGGGTGCTTTGGTTTCCTGCGACAGTCCGAAGACATGCAGCCAGGTCAACTGGAGATCCTACTAGGTCTGAATGTGTATGAACTGAAGGTGAAGGTACCGTAGGGCAGGTTGAGGAAGATGCAGCTAGACCTGCAGGGCTTCAGGTGAGGTTTTAAAATGATACTGCTCATTAACCAGATGGTCGTCGTGTTCCTAGCAGCGTAGAGACCAAACCTACGCTCTTGGTTCTTATCCCACCATTTGCACTCCTCATTGTTCATTTGCAGTTTAACACAGAGTGTCTATTCCATTGGTAGAGTGGCCTCTAGGGGGCCTCAACATTGCAACTCTGGGGCTAATACATATTCAAGTTAAGCACACTAATTTGTATTAAAGCCATTATGATAATAACTATGTCCTCAAACTTTTGACAGGCTCTGTATCCAGTAGCTTCAGAGCCAGCTATAGCCTGCCACCAGGGACGCCGGACCTAAAAGAGGCCAGGAAGCAAGGGAATGATAAACGAGTGCCTCAACAACCGGCCACTGCCCTACTAAACCCTGCTAGGAGTCTCCGTTCATGGGGGTTTGAGGCCGTTCTCTGAGCCCCCTAGGGCTGGTGTTTTCCTCCCTCAGGATGGGGACGACCGGAGATGATAAATGGCCTTTAGAGGACAGTTCAGAGGACAGTTCTATCTCAGATTGGTATCATGTACTACATGATGAAGCGTTACTGTCGGCAGTGGAAATCAGCCACAAATATAAGTGGGATCCGCTGACTTGACTGAAATGGATCGGGTCGGGTTGTTACTGTCCAGAACTTGGTGAAGAAGACAGTACAGTACAGTGCATGCAGTAGGACAGAGGCAGGTAGTCTGAGTAGCCTGGATCTATCTATCCACTCAAAAAAGTATGTGCTGAAGTAGCCATAACATTAAAACCACCTCCTTGTATCTACAATCAGTGTCCACTCTATCAGCTCCACTCACCATACAGGACACTCTGTAGGTGTACAGGTCCAGACTGTAGTCCATCTGTTTCTCTGTATACTGTATTACCCTGTTCTCCAATGGTCAGGACCCCCCCACAGGACCACCACAGAGCAGGTATGATGTGGGTGGTGGATCATTCTCAGCACTACAGTGACACTGACGTGGTGATAGTGTGTTAGTGTGGGTGTTGGTGTGCAAACACTGGGGTATATGGGAGTGGGTGGAGTCAGGGTGGAGCAGGAAAAGAACCCAGCACCGGGGAGCGTGCTATGTGAGGTGCAGACGCTTTGGATTCTACTTTAAGACTGTTTTGGATCTTCAGAGATGTTCCTCCAGGATCTTCAGAGATGTTCCTCCAGGAACATGCACATAGGTTTCTGTATGCTTGGTGGTTTTACTTTCACCAAGGTGAAATCATTCTACCCAACATACAGAAAGCCACATACATGAGCAAAGAACCTTGGAGGAACATCTCAGAAGATCCAAAACAGTCTCAACGCAAAACCAGAACCCAAAACTGTTTGGGTGTGTCTTGGCTTACACATGTTGTAACCGGTAAAGAACTTGGTCAGGATTCACAATAGGACACTCATGAAGCATAACAACCACAACAAAAACTAAACAGTGCATCTCCTGGGGAAGAGTGAAGGCCAAGCTTAGGCGTGCCGCTAGCCTGCTGCTAGGTGCAGCTAAAAGTGAATAGGAGTCTATGGAAGGAACGAGGAATGAATAAACAACACAAGGAGGAGTGTGGGACAGTATGGCTGCGGTTTAGAGTTTGGGGACCTGTCCTGAATAAGTACATGTAGTTTGGTGGCTGTTGGGTAAAGGAACCAATAAGGATTAAATGGCAGGTGAAAGTGAATGGAACTTTATGGGAGAAGAGAGGGACCGAAAAAAGGACAAACAGACGTGTGCGGGTCAGACCAATGTTGAATTTGCGTTCTGGGGTCAACTTTAAGAATGTATATGCGAAACAGTGTCTGTCGTTCAAGTAGAGGTACAGTAAATGGGTTTTGCACCCGATTGATTCTTAATGGGGAAAAGGTTTGACTCCTTTGGCTGTATGCAAGCACAACATTCCCGATTAGGACCACACATTCCGGAGCTAGAATGCTGTCAATGCCATCTCGAAAACTGCAGGACTGGTTTTGGTACCAAAAGAAGAAGAAGACGTTGGATGACAACAGTGTTGCGCAATTTTTCCAAACAGCTGTTGACAATCGGTAATTAACGGATTAGTAAATGGCATGCCTGATTTAAAACCACTGCAGGCGTTTACCATGAGAATCCGGCATGCAGATTCCTTTCTGGAGCTGCCGTTCTTCTGGAATAGGGAGGGAAAGCGGAGCTGCTATCGCGGTATTAAAGAGCTGTCACTGTTTTGCCCTAATGAGATGCGAAATGCAAATCACTTGCATTTTTACCGACTATCTTGTTTGTGCCAGAATTAGCAATTATGAGTCAAACGACAAGCTTTCCCGTTCTTGGAGAGCTGGAAACTCAGATGACCCCTAAGGCAGAGCGATTCATGCAGCATGAAGGGTTACAAGCAAGTGAGTACTTGTTAGTGTGCTGTAGAGTTTGGCCTCAAGGTGACCCCTGAAGTCTGTTTACCTCTACAGCTTGATCTCCAACAGAACAACAGAAAGTTTGTTGAAGTTGACGGTAATATTACACATGCTGGAAGCCAAGCAGATTTCACCAGCATAATGGTGCACTGGCTAACATTCCTAGGTCTAGCTTGGGGGTGGGGGGGCCCTAATCATCACTCATCATCAAACGAAAGGGAATCAACCAACAGGACTGAAACTTGGTGGGTGGGTTTCAAATCTTGAGACATGCTAATGATTCAAGTTTGACGCTCAGCTGTGCATGTAGCGTGAGCAAGGGCGGGTCTTATCTCTGTACCTGACTGACCCAACAGCCACAATGGCTCAGCGAGCAGTGGTGTCCTCCAAGAGTCATCTGTTAGGGCAGCACCGTTGGCAGACGGCTGCACCACAATGGACTACATGCACACAGACCGTTACAGCGACTGTCCTTAACACCACGTCACCGTCAACAGAGACTGCAGTGGTGTCGTACCAGACTGTCATGGAGTGACTCAGAATGGCAGCTGGTCATCTTCAGTGACGAGTCCCGCTTTAGTCTTGGTGGAGACGCCCAACGAGTCCGTGTGTGGAGGCACCGTGGTCAGCACCAAGATGAACTGGTTGTCATCACATGTCCAGAAGGCCTGGTGTCCCTCCACCTCCACCCCTACCGCACCATCTGCAGGAACTGTGTGAGGATGTTCAAGCTGCATGGGATGGATTATCACAGGACTCCATTAGGAACCTCTACAGCTCCATACCGAGACGTCTGGTGTGTTGGGTTAGCAAATATGGCGGCCCGACGCCATACTGAGAGACAGACTTCTGTATGTGTAGCTCAATAAATATTGATCATATCAGTCTAAATTTATCATCAGTTATTGATCCTGGTCACCTTTATCTTCCTTCCCAACAGCACCGCACTCCCACACCTCCTATATTTTCCTATATATACTCCTATATTTAGGAAAACAAGCAGAAACTGCATTTTACAGAAAAGGTTCTACATTCAAATGTAAGATCAGGTGTTTGAGTGTGTAGTGTGTCCACTTTACCTTTATTACAAGGTCCAGCTTCTTAATTAGACGCACCTCCAAATACTCTTAGAAGTTGCTTTAGCATGTTCTGCTTCTCCTCTCCACCCAAATAACCCCAAACACGATCAGTGGAGTTGAGATTCTGGAGTCTGGGGTGGTCAGTCCATTGTTCTCAGAACACCAGCAGCTTCTTTGTTCGACGTGTATGTCTCCTTTTCTCAGTGAGGAGCTTCACACAGCTGCACCTCCTTTCAGACCTCCATAGAGCACTGAGGTGTCTTCTCACAGTGGAAGGATGGTCAGAAACACCTGTGGATGTCCTCAGATCTGAACCAAGAGAGGAGCTTGATGTTCACCTGTTGCTCAAAAATGAATGTGATGTTCTTACGATGGACGAGGATGGGTTTGGTAGGTCTACCAGGAGCTCCAGGTGGTTGTTAGGAGTCCCATCTTCTCCTTAACTCTTAATCATATATTTCATCTTCATGTTTATCATAATGTAGCATCAGCAAAATGTAAGACACTAGGGGCCATGACTCTGCTGCAAGACCTGCTCTTTACAGCTCAGAAGCGCAAAACTTACATGGTCTCGGTTGTCACAGTTCTTCCGCTGGGCTCTGCTTCATTCCTTATTGCCTTGGTCCCCTCCAGTCCACTAGTTGGCGCTATCCTGATCCCACTTCTAGCACCACTGTAGCATCGGCAAAGCGTAAGACACCCAGAAGGCCATGACTCTACTCCAAGGCGTGTTCCTAATCGAACTTGCAGCAGATTAGGTGTATACAGAAAGCCAGACTTGAGGTGGAAGCCACCAGCAACCACAGGACCACGCTACTGGTGATCCCCAGCGCATGCCTACCATGAGCCTCAGCATGTGGCCGTTACATAGTCCACACCCGGAGGCTCTCGGAGCCAGTAGCAGAACACTACACAGCCACCCCTGCTTAGGTAGCCAGTCCACGGTGACCTACCAGCTTGGGCCAAGTCCCTAGACATGTAAACATTACTGGGAGCCACAAATTCATGGAGCACTTGTTCCTCAATGGCAAGCACTCCCAGTCATCTTCCACAGCCGGGAAGGTATATACTACGTTGGAGGGCGAGTGCCTAGCATGAGCCTTAGCATCTGGCCATCTGAACAAACCAACCCTCCCAGTGGCTCTCAGAGGCAGCGCCAGCCGCTAGCGGGTCTCTACAGTACGTATAGCAAAATGATAATGACACCAGCAGAGAAGTCCTGTAGGTGTTTACGGAATATCAAAGAGCTGGTATTAATCTGAATGACTGTACCGTCTGTCATCGTGAAGTCAGGTCCAACTCAGCAAAACGTCTGCATGTGAGGAGCTCACATTTTTCCACAGCTCAAGCGAGCGGTGAAGAGCCTGCGGCCAAATGAAACATGAATAGCTCTCAGCACAACATGATTGTACTCTTTATTGTTTGTGCCTCTTTGCCAGTTTGCCTCAGAGAGAAAGAGAGAGAGAGAGGCAGTGAGAGAGAGAGAGAGAGGCATTGAGAGAGAGAGAGAGAGAAAGAGAGAGAGAGAGAGGAAGGGAAGAAAAGCGGTCGGTTAGGCAGAACGTTTTCGACAGTAGAGAAGTGTCCCATATGGTGCTGGGTATTTAAAGCACAAACATCAGAGAGGCTGAAAAGTGCCAGCCTGCCCACCGAGCCTTTCTGTCTTTTGCGGCGCAGATTGTGCCACTCGCGCACTTTCGCGACGGACAGATGCCATCTTGACGGAAGAGAGCTCCTCGGCAGCGTCGTGAGAGAGAGAGAGAGAGAGACGGAGGCTTTCTGAACTAGGCCTCCTACCTGGAGACAGCGCTGCAGATGCACTTTGTAACTGACAGAGTTTCCCCGCACGCTGTGATCTGCCTTTTGTCGACGGCAGCGAGTAACCTCAATTAATAAAACAATCCGCGGAAGAAAAAAAAAGAAAGTTGGGAAAGTCAGAACTAGGTCAGGCGGGAGGCATTCTTCTCTCTCTTCACTCGTATTTCTGAGGAAGCCGCGTTCGCTCGCTTCTCCGCCTGTGCCGGTGCACAGTTTCTGGAGAATTTGATTACCTGTCCCGACAAAGGAAAGCTGGGCGTACGGCTCATCCTCACCAGAGAACTTAAAATAGTCTGAAGCGTGAAGTTGAGGGACCTACGCTAAGCCGGGAGTTTTGAAGGTGCCTCCGAACGTCGACTTCGCGGGATTGGATTTAACGGGCGGAGCTGCTTGGTTCGTTCTCCTCTACTGTAAGTTCTCAGTCTCCTCCATCCATGAAGACACCAATGACCCAAGGCAGGCAAAGCTCAAGCCAAGAAAACGTCCGCACCGCTCGGCTTCCAATGAGCCATGGAGGGAGAAATGGAATAGAACAAAAACACCATATGACATGACAGCTGTCCTGGAGGAAGCTCCGCTCCCTCTCTCCCTGTCTTTCTCAGCCTCGGATGTTTTGTACGGGGAGGGGGCTTAATGGAAGTTTTTGGAGGTATGGATACTCATAGACTTTCCATCACTGCCACATTTTGGAGGAGGAGGAGGAGGAGGAGGCAGTAAATAAAATTTGGTCATGTGGTCATGTGTACAAAGGACAAAAAGGCTTGGCAATGAGATTAAGTGGGGAACGAGGAGGCACGGAGACGAGTGCCACGTCCTTATCTCTCGGTGCTGTGCATTAGTATGCCACACATAGTGGACATATAGAGCATGTATATGTGTAGATGTACCTTCACATTCCAGAGCAACTTGGGAGGTTATTCATATTACAGGTAGGCCAATGTGGTGTTAGGAGTCTCGCCCAAGGAGTCTTATTGGTGTAGCACAGTTACCCAAGACCCAGGACTAAACCCCGATCTCCCACGTGAGGTGGTAACTCCCTGATGGGTAGCGGTGTTACCCTTCTGAGCCACACCGGCCACCATACATACACTGAGATGCCAAAAGTCATGGGATAGCAGTGTGTTAGTTGACTATGAAGTGGTGTTACCTCAGGGGACGACTAGGGGACACCCACACCTACTTCAGCTGTAAGGTGTTATCTTGTGGGTGAGGTTAAATATTGGCCAGCATGCTCATGGAAAGGAGAAGGGAGTTATCAGGAGATTGAGCAAAGCATTATAGTGGGTGCCGGATGGATGGGATGTTCCATTTCCCAAAGACTGTGTGGGTATTTAACATTCCTCGATCCACAGGTGTAGCAGGAATACGTCCATGAAAGCATTACCACCTAGAGTGGATAGCGCAGCGGCCGGCCATGGGTGCTTAATGATTCTGACTGTTGGGTTACATTTGGAATGGTCCATGTGCAAACAGATAAAAAAGTTCCCACAATCCCACAGGTCAGTGCCGGCTTCCATGGGATATGGGAGCAGAGGACCGACCAGAGCACCTCTGTTAACACCAGACACAGCCCCTCTCTTAGGCTCGTGAGGTTGCTAACATGACCCTACAGGACTGGCAGCATGTGGCGTGGTCCGATGAGTCATGGTCCCACTTGTTGCGGGCTGATGGTAGGGTTCAAGGTGCTACATGGACCCCAGTGGCCATGGACCCCAGTTGCCATGGACCCCAGTTGTCAACAAGGCACCATGCAGGCTGGTGGTGGATCCATTCTGCGGTAGGGTGTGTTCTCATGGCGTGGCTTGGGTCCACTGGTCTACCAAAATACGTCACTGAACGACACCCGGACATTTCACGGCTTGCTGGCCATTTGCAGCCCTGTATGGACTTCACATACCCCTACAAGGCCGGGATGCTCCAGTAGGATAATGGACTGTGCCATCGTGCCCTAGTTGTCCAGGATCGTTGTCCAGGATCGTTGTCCGGAATGTTTCAAGACTGAGGGTCAGTTTTGGCTCAAACGAGGCCCCGAACCTCAGGCCTCTAGTGTTACGCATTCTTTAATGCATTAAGCCACACTGAAGCCACAGAACCGTTTCTCTCGTCCGTTCACGTGATGGACACCATCACATATTCTATAACCTGTTACCATGGTTGCACTTTCTAAAATAAGTCGCACGAGTGCAGCAAGTTCATTTAAAAACAAGCAAAGAACTGATTTAATTGCCCGTCATGCCGTTTCATCTTAGAACAAAGAGTGCACTGCAGAGAAGATCATTTGGAGGCTCGAGGAGCCACAGAGCCTTTAATTGTTGCCTGTGGAGCTCTCTAAAGGGTCTGAAGAGAGCTTTGGGGGGAAGCTGATGTTTTTTTGGAAACCTACTTGGGCAGTATAAGAGCAGGCCATCGGTTTGATTAGACGATGAATTGTCTCATTAATTCTAGAGAGTACGAGGCCATAACTGCACCAGGGAAATGGCCAGAGACTCTGAACTGTAATTAGATGGCCCGAGCTAGAGGCAGGCCTGACTAGCAGACAGACAGAGGCCTTATAGTTGGGCTTTCAGAATACTTGGAGGAACGAAAGCACGGTCAAGGCTTTCAAGCGTGCATCCCTCCTGCAGCCGACGAGCGCTTGCTGCCTGGCATCCTGTTGACCCGTTAAACAAACCTCAGTTCACTGGACAAGGGAACAAGATGCAGCCTCCAGGCTAATGTCCAGAAATCCCTATTGTTCCGTGAAATTGCCTGCTTGGAAATTGCTACTGAGCAACCTGGGGCATTGCGTTATATGCTCCTTGATAACTGCAACCAATGTATCTAATTGTTGTTTATTGAACAGGTTGCCCTTTTGGATTGACGGAGCGACTCTAACATGGTCGAACCGTGGTTACACAAATGTAGGTCCTTGGGGAAATCAGGCCTGCAGGGTTTCCAGCACGCCGGAGGCAAGGGTCATGGCTGTGGTTCATTTTTTTCAGTTGGGTTGCTTTTCATTATGACAAGGAGCATGAACATGCCTCTGAATTGGCCCTCCGTACTATGTAACATAATATCTGGAAGATTAAGTACATACTACTGTAAATACATAACCAGGATTGTCCGTGGTGTTCATACTAAGCTCCCCGGATGAAGAGTTAGTCCCCTCGGTGGTGTTCTGGGGCTGGTATAATTATATGGACATGGGGCCGTTGAGGGAACAGTGCATGTGAACCACAGTGCCTACAGTGAGCTGCTGGACCACCACCTTTTCACCTTTAGCTCATTATCTTACAGACACAACATTCCTATCCCTGTATTCCATAATGACAATTCCGGCTTTCACAGGGCTGCACATATGCATATGGCATGATGGACATTCAGGAGCATTCACACATCTGGACTGGCCTGCAAAACCCCCAGACTTGAATCCTCTGGAAAATATGTGGGACTAAAAACCAGGGAAGGCATGCAACACCCTCACCTGGGCAACTGAGGTTGCTAACCAGACCCTACAGGACTGGCAGCATGTGGATCCGATGAGTCACGGTACCACTTGTATCGGGCTGATGGTATTTCAATGTAGGGTTCAAGTGTGGCACCCAACAAGGCACCCTCTGTGATATTCTGGGTTCCAACAGTTCCAACAGTTACTGAGGATCCCAACATTCCAACACTTACTGAGGATCCCAACATTCCAACACTTACTGAGGATCCCAACATTCCAACACTTACTGAGGATCCCAACATTCCAACACTTACAGAGGATCCAGACATTCCAACACTTACAGAGGATCCCAACATTCCAACACTTACAGAGGATCCCGACATTCCAACACTTACAGAGGATCCCGACATTCCAACACTTACTGAGGATCCCAACATTCCAACACTTACTGAGGATCCCAACATTCCAACACTTACTGAGGATCCCAACATTCCAACACTTACAGAGGATCCCAACATTCCAACACTTACTGAGGATCCCAACATTCCAACACTTACTGAGGATCCCAACATTCCAACACTTACAGAGGATCCCACTAAGGATTACTAAGGATCCCAACACTTACTGAGGATCCCAACATTCCAACACTTACTGAGGATCCCAACATTCCAACACTTACTGAGGATCCCAACATTCCTATCCTCGGACAATTCCGGCATTCACAGGGCTGCAAATGTGACTGATTGACATGACGGGCATTCAGGAGCATTCACACATCTGGACTGTCCTGTACAACCCCCAGACTCCAATTCTCTGGTAAATGTGTTGGACTACTTGGAACAACCGGTGAAAGGCCAGGGAAGGCGTCCACCAAATCTAGAACCAACTGACCAATTCTTTGATGTAAGAGTGTCTGAACACTGATGTGGCCTACATCCAGAAACTTGTCCAGTCCATGCCCAATCCAGTGCCAAATGATATTCATGATTGTGGAGGTATTACATGGTATTTGATCCATTTCAGTCGCAAGGGACTCATTTCTTTGCGTGAGCTTATAATAAATATATAATGTGATGTAATATATACATACCGAAATACCATTCAGTTAAGCTGACCGGGTTCTCCTTGAAAAACAGAACACAGATTTCACCAGTAAATATCCGGTCTGATAGCTTAGATAAGTTAGACAGAGTTAGAGTTAGTATCGGTACTTGGTATCGACCTGTACTTAGAGTATCGGTATCATGATGAGAACAGTGGTATCGGTGCATCTCTACCAAATATAACATGTTCAAGCCCATGTATCTCCTTATATGATCAAACACGGCAGATAATGCAGGCAGCGAGAGCGGTTCTCAGGAGCTGTTCGGGTTTAGCTGCTGTGCACCGAGACCCTTAAGCCTATGATTGGCCCAATTATTTGCAGTTGCTGTCTTTCCAACCTACTTTTCTCAGGCTGCTGTTGTTTTCGTTCCCCTGGAGGGATGCACAGTGAGTCATAGAGTTATTACTTCTGCCAGCTCAGGTTCAAGCGCGTAACACCCTTAGAATTGGCATTCAGCTTTTCATGTCTTTATGCTTTTGTAATGGCGCGCCGCTGATTTACGTTTCATGACGCGCACAATCCTACAAACCCATGCACGAGGAAGGGCTGCGAGTGACAACTCGAACCACTGTGTCATGTTACAAAGCTAAACTGGGGAATCCGGTGATGCTCGTTCCTGACACAAGCCGTCTATATAAGAAAGGACGGCTTCGTTCATGCCATTCCTTCCTCCACCTGAGGATGTCCACCTGTAAGGGTCTCCGCTAGGAAATAGCTAGCTGCTCTCAGGTTGCCATTCATTATTCAGTCACCCTTCCACAAGCGGTAGTTCAAATTTGCCGATGGCGTCTCCAGCATTCCTACTGTTCGGTCTGCCAAACAGTGTTCTTGTTGAGAAACAGTCACATGATTGCCAGATGTTGTGCAGGTGTTGTAGACCAGCCTGCTCTCAGATTTAATCATTGCTCGCCATCTCGCTTGTTTGGTTTCATAGAATACGAACCAACATGGCAATGCCTTAAGATAGCCCTGTCCATGTGAGGGAACCCTGGTTCTTGAACTGGTTCTGTTCAGGGTTTGTAGAATCTTGGTGCTATTCATGAAACCAGTCTGTGTTAGCACCCCTTGTTATTGTGACCAAGGAATGTCAAAGGATACGGCATCAAGGTCAAGAGAGGGTGTTGCACAGCGGCAGTAAACAGTAGCACCAAGATGGCGGAGCGTATAGATCACCTGTGAGTGTTTGTGATGTTATTCCAGATGTTGTTTTATATCCGGAAAGCAAGGACGGATCAACCACTGGGAATAAGAAGCCGTAGATGAGCTTCCTCAGCAGGCCGCTGGGTGCCGCCGTGGTTGCTTTCACTGTCCTTAACCAATGACATAACCGCGGCTGCTGTCACGGATCATGCTGAGGAACCTGCTACTGTCCGGTTCCACCTGGGAATACAAACTTTCCAGTTTCCGAACATGTTTATGATGGATGTTTATGAGTTCCATATAAGCATGTGTAGCCCGGTTGTAAAGTTTATTATTATTGTTTAAATTCTTGCGTTGTTTTTGGGATGATGTTTCCTCTGTGGACTGTAGGGGGAGATCTCTCATTTCTCTCAATACCCTAGAGGTTCAGTTGGTGGTAGCTGCTAACTTGGTTGTAGCAGTTTAGCAGGTTGTAGGTAGCCGGCTAATGCGAGCCGGTGGCCGTTTTAACCACGCGCCTAAAAATGGCAGCACTCGTGACGTGGAGTGTTCAGTAGTACTCCTCAGGCTCCCGAGAGTTCAGAGGACAAGGTCAGACAGACCCCACAGTGGCCGAGGAGCTGTGCGGGTCAGCTGATGAAGTTTCTACTGCCTCCATTGCTGTGCTGTTGGGAGGATACCCCAGGACTCTCACCATTTCGTTACGACTGACTCGTTCGTCTGAGGCGATTCCGTGAGTCGATTATTTTTGGCTCATCTGAGTAGAAGGGGCTAACGGTTTAGCCACACCGCACGAAATGCTATGCTGTTCCTGTCTCTTTAAGCCCCACCTCCTGATAAGCCCAACATACTCTGATTGGTCAGCTTGCTCACCCTGTTCAGACCGGTCATCCCCCAGAGTCTTATCTTGCTACCGCCCCCACACCCCTGTGGCTGTTCTTATGAAGGTGTCGATTTGCCATATCCATTTGAGCCAGAGTCCGATTCTGAAAGTCTGGTAGAGCATGCTAGTAGACTGACCGTCGCGGGCTAGACTGGGGCAGGAAGTTTCACAGTGATCAGGTTTTACTGGTTTAGCTGGCTGTGCATTGTGTAAGGGCGCACCAAGCTGGTCGTTGGGCAATAAGGCACGTGATGACATCACCATGTAACTGAGAAAAGGGGCTGGAATTCCAGCAAGCCATTCCAGGCAGCTGGGGAAAGTGTTTCCTGTGGGAGGGTGTTTCTCCCTCTAGGATACACCCCAGGCTTTCTGGCTTTGTAGAAAGCTCCATAGCACACTAAAGGAAAGGGGCAGCAGGAAAATCCTAATCACAGATTCACAAATTCCCTTTAATTCCCAGGGTTTTCCATGTGGAATGGTGCTGAACACAGCGGAAAGAACTGAGCTCTCACTGCAGAAACAGGAGGAACTGTGATTACAGACTGGACGAAATTCCGTTTTTGAACAGCACTGTGAGGAGATAGATAACGTCCGGGAGCACGCTCGTCCTCAGGTGCTCCTGGCCAACTGCAGCCCTTCACTTTCTCCCACAAAGGCTGCCATCAACTGCTCCGTCTCGAATGTTCCGCACAAGTTATTCTTAATGCCGGCTGAGCTTTTTTGCTGATACAAAGCAGTGCTGACCTTTTCCGAAGGGAGGCAAACTCGGAGGGTGTAATTAATCCCCGCCATTTTCTTTTCACGACCGAGACGCCTCGTCACCAGCTGATGTTTTCTGCCCTCTGCGCTCGCGTGGCCGTTCTGACGGGGAGCTTTCCGACCTCGGCGAGTGGCCGATTAGTCAGGAAGTCCACTGCGGTGTTTTATTCTTTCCCAGCGGCCTCCCACACGCACAGAAAGACGTGCTGGCTTCTGGCCTCCCGGCCGAGCACTCAGAGATATTAAAGGGCTTTTCAGCCGATTCGGAGGTTGGCTGCTCCTTGCCAGCCAGTTTCGTTTCGGCCCCCTTTTTTATCCAGGCGGTATTTACAGCCATAATTGAACAGCATTGGGTCTTTGAGTTCAATTGCAGTCAAAGGGGCTGAAGCTGGCGGGGATGAAAAATGGCTCTCTTTTAAATGCTAATCAGCGTGGTTAGCGTCAAGCTCTCCTGCTTGGCCGGCACAAATAATTGTGGAAATATGCATAAAGAGCGCAACGTTACTTATTTAGAGATGCTCCCGTACACCCCTGTCGGCCCAGGCCGTATAATCACATGCAATTTATTTCCCCCAGTAATGTTTACTTGACATAATAGGACAATGACTTTTGCTCAATAATTGAAATCAGAGTGGGCCAGGAAAAATCTTTCCCCCTAATGTTTTTTTTCCCTCTCGGATATTTCGTAGATCCAATACTGCTAATGTTGCACTCTAGCACTCGGCCCGAGTAGCAGCCTTGCATGAAAACTAGACCAGAAGCATCCTCTCCAATGCACCGCTCTGCTTTCTCCACTGTTATGTAGCTCAGCAGGCACCTTCTAATGTCTTCTTGAGAGAAGAATGAACTACAATATTTTCCTTCCATAGTAATTATTCCTATTGACTGAGTCGTTAGAGCTTCCTGCTGGAGCCCCATTATGACTAATCAGCACAGGAGAAATAAAGAGGCCGTTGGATCCCGAGCGGAACGCCTGGACTGACCATTCACACAGCCTATACACCATCTACATGCTTAGAGAGGATTTTGAACCACGGCATTACTTAGTGGTTGGTGTAGCTCAGCGGATAACACCACTACTCTCCAGGGAGCCACCACCACAGACTGGGGAGACTGGGGTTAGAATGCTGGTCTGGGTGACTGTGATGTGCTACACCAGTAAGAGTCCTTGGGCAAGACTCCTAACACTACACTGGCCTACCTGTAATATGATTAACCTTGTAAGTCACGCTGGATAAGAGCATCAGCTAAATGCCATAAATGTAGTGTCTGTTATCTCTCTCTCTCTACATATCTACATATATATATATATATATATATATATATATATATATATATATATATATATATATATATATATATATATATATATTGTAGCTGTTCAAAGAGAAACAGATATTTCCAAAATAGCAACTTTACAGGAGAGGCCAAAACCCAATTTAATTCTAATGTAAGTCAATGGAACCAGACTTTTTCCAAACGATTTTTGGGTCCTTTCTGTTGGGCCAATCATTATGAAATTCATGCACAGTGTAAACAGCAGCTCATGTGATCAAATGATACATAAAAATAAAAATCGACAAAACTGGAGATACATGTTTTTCATTGGATAGCGACGATATATATAGCTCGCTGTTTCTCTCTTAGTAATTTACATTGCCAATGTTTAGGTCCCAAATGTTTGGAGAATTGAAAGGACCAATATTTAAGGTGACCCCACCAGTCAAACTCATACTTCAAACAGTAGGAGGGGAACATATCACCAGAAAGCTATCACTTCAACCCCTATCATAAGAAACAAGGGAATGCTCCGTCCTCAGTGCCAGCATGCTCTTTATTTACCAGACTAGAGGAAATATAGCTCAGCCTGACGGTTCCTCTCTTTCCTCTCCAGGAGCATCTCCAGCGGTGGAAGCCGCACCAGTGTTAACTCTTCTTCTATTTATACCACTTCTTCAGTTTGCTGCTGAATGTGGTTTCTTGGCAAGAACATGCAGAGGCCACCGCTCGCCCAGAGCTTCAGCCATCGTTGTGTTTACTGCTCCTTTCCTTGCCCTTAAATGTCTACCCCTGGAGCAGCACCTTCAATATGACCAATAGGAGGTTAGAATACGCCCTCAGGGCAGCAGAGCTACTTCTACATCCTCTCATGTTGGACTGATCTCACTCCTACAGAGCTACAGTGACTCACTATCGCCTCTTCAGGTATGAGGTGGTATTACGAGACAGGACAGGCCGGGGCTAGCTGGTTAGCATGCTAACTCTTCAGTATATCCTGTTTCTCTGCAGCACAATACATAAACCTCTTTCCCACACCATCACCACTCCACATCCTGATGATGATATTAATGTGGGAATGCTTTAAACAGACTGGACGTTTGAGTAGTGAGATAACAGAAGAGGTG
This sequence comes from Prochilodus magdalenae, assembly GCA_024036415.1. Lineage (NCBI taxonomy): Eukaryota > Metazoa > Chordata > Actinopteri > Characiformes > Prochilodontidae > Prochilodus > Prochilodus magdalenae. The sequence goes on along the minus strand of JAMWET010000011.1, from coordinate 3,643 downwards.
TTTATCAGCCTGTTTCTGTTTACTGTCGCTCGCCCTTTTCCCCCGGACCTCTCTCTTTCTCTCCTCCTTTTTCTCGCCCAGCCAGCATCCCTGACTCCGACTCTCTGGATTTCCTCTCAAAAGTGATTTACTTTTCATCCAATCTGAGCTGCAGACAGGAACTGAGTAGGTTTGAGAGCTATACAGACAGAGAGAGAGAGAGACGGGGGAGGGAGAAAACAGAGAGAGAGAAGGAAAACAACAAGAGAGCGAGAAATAGAAAAAGAAGGGAGAAAGAAAGTGAGAGAGAGAGAAACAGAGAGAGATAGTAGGAGAGAGAGAAGGAAATAAGAGGGAGAAAGAAACAGAGGGAGAAAGGAACAGAAAGAGAGAGATAGATAGATAGATAGATAGATAGATAGATAGATAGATAGATAGATAGATATCGAAACAGAGAAAGAGAGAGAGAGAGAAGGAAAACAATAAAAGGGAGAAAGAAGGAGAAGAAATATGTGAGAGAGAGAGAGGGGAGGAAAACAATAAGAGAGGGGGAGAGAAAAAAACAGAGAGATACAGAGGCAGGTGAAGACAAATGGAGAGAGAGAAGGAAAACAATAAAAGGGAGAGAGAAACAGAAGGAGAAAAGGAGAAAGACAGTGAGAGAGAGCGACAGAGAATAGGAGAGAGAGAAAGAAAACAATAAAATGGAGAAAGGAAAGAGCGAGGTAGAAAGCGAGAGAGAAAGTAAAGGAGAGAAAGAGGGAGAGAAGAGAGGAACACAATAAGGCGGTGGGAGGAGAGATAAAGTGAAAGAGAGAGGGAGACAAACAGAGCGAGAGACAAAGGGAGGAGGAGAGAGAGAGAAAAGGAGAAAGAGAAGGAGAGAGTAAGAGAAAAGAGAGCGAGAGAAAGTGAGAGGGATAAAGAGAGAGAGAGATGAGAGAGAGAGAGAGGGAAAGAGAGAGTAGGAGAGGTAGAGAGAGAGAGGGAAGGAGAGAGAGAGAGAGAGGTAGAGAGAGAGAGAGACAGAGAGAGAGAGAGAGAGAGAGAGAGAGAGAGAGAGAGAGGTAGAGAGGTAGAGAGGTAGAGAGGTGACAGAAACACGGTGCATGTGAATACTTAGTAATAATCAAATTTCTTCCCGGACCGGCTGAGTGCACCTGCACCACACTGATAAGATAAAGAACCAGGAGAAAATGAAATAAAGGGATAAAAGGAGGATCAGACGAGGAAGGCAAATTAGGAACACTGGAAGAGCTCCGTAATGAATTAGCCAGTGAACATTTTAATGATGTGGAGAATCGGCCAGGTCTGTTTCCACAGCTGGGTGATGCACCACAACTATACCCCCGCAGTACTTCAGGACACGCCACGACGTTCCCTCTCCCAGACGTCTGAGCAGCTGGACCCGAGGAGATCAGACACCGTGAGCACTCCAAACCGTTACAGGGACTGATCCCGCTCTCTTCATCACAAACATGTAGGGGGCCTGTGACTGAAACCCACCTAGTAGAGTGTAACACCTCCACCAGCACCAGTAACAGCCGGGATGGGATTGGGCATGGACTGGACAAGTTTCTGGATGGAGGACACATCAATGTTCAGGTCCAGATTTGGTGGAGGCCTTTCCTGGCACAGTTCCGAGGAGAATTCCCTGTAGACTGGGATTTTATCCACTGCTGGTAGACCTGTATGACCGTACACTTCCACACACCTGCAGATTCAGCTACTTCCTTCACACTATGGTCTTTGGCCACGCCCACATGCAGTCCCTCCTTTTAGCCAATCATTAACACTTGCTCTGGAGCCATTTTCCACACATGGGAACGAGACATTCCCCGCACTGTAGCACCTCTTCCCAATCTATGGATCCCGTCACTCACACCCCACAGGGATTTATAGCCCCATCATCCTTGTGCAGCGCCACCTGCAGGAGCCTGAAGTTACTACCACCTTGTGTGGTGAGCTTATAACAGGGCGTCACCTGTCTTGTGTTGCACCCTCTATGGAGTTCTAGATTGCCTCTCGTAGCAACATCAACTCAAAAACAGGGTATCTAGAACTTCATAAATTTGGGTTTTCAATGCCAGTCGTTGGCTGGAGTGGTGTAGAACACTGCCACTGGACTCTAGATAAGTGGAACCGTGTTTTATGGAGTGGTGACTCACGCCTCATTATCTGATGGAGGAACCTGGGTTTGGTGGATGGACCACCACCTACTGGACTACACAGTGGCACCAGCAGAGTATGGTTGAGGGGGGACACGGGTCTAGCGGGTTTTCCAGTGTATGGGCTCAGAACCTTAGTTCTAGTGACATCTTCCAGCTTTGTGGAGAACCTTCCGTGTTCCAGCATGACTGTGTCTATGTGCACAAAGCCAGCTCTGTAGAGGCGTGGTGTGATGAGTTTGGTGTGGAGGAACTCCAGTGTCCTTGTGCACAAAGCCCTGACCCCAGCTTTGGGATGAACTGGAACGTCAGATGAGAGCCAGGTCTTCCCTCCAGCAACAGTCACACTCCAGAAACTTGTGGACAGTCTTCCCGAAGGAGTGGGGGCTGTAATAGGCACGAAGGGGGCATCGCCATATTAACGCCCACAGTTTTGGAATGGCGTGTCCAATAAGCTTGAATGAGCCGCCTTGTGTGTTTATGGTGGTAGTAACTTCAGGCTCCTCTAGATGGCGCTGTATGAGGATGATGGGTCTATACATACCTGGCATGTGCATGATGTGGGGGCCGCTATGGCACACTGGGCAGTGCTGTTACCTCACAGCAGGAAGAGGCTGGGTTCGATTCCCGGTTGTCTACGTGGGTTTCCTCCTGAAGCAAGGTGGAGCTGTCAACTTCAGGGTTTCTAATAAAGTGGCCACATTGTCCCATATCTCCAGATATGCCTGTCAAAAAGGATTGTTCAGTCTTACTCACCGCCGCTGATTAATATCGCCAGTACGGACGAAGATGAAGAAATATTAGACGGATGGATCAGTGGCGCGTGACACTATCGACGAGCTCCCAGCGCCAGAGCGTCTGTCCACTGCACCAGACGCAGCAAAAACTCCATCCATCTGCTCCGTCTGTCTGTTCCGCTCCTCCCTCGTACATCCTTCTTACTCACTCCCACTCGATCCTGTCTCTTTAGCAGAAGGAACCTTCTCCTTCCCTGTCCAAACACACAGAGTAGAGGAAGAGTGAAGGACCGCCAGGGAAATTCACGGATGCTTGACGTCTCAAGTGGCCTCATAAGGTCACGACACACTAAACCAACATTACCCAACACACACCAGCGTTCTAATGGGCTTGGAATTCAAATCCACAAGCGAAATGAATGGGCATAAACAGATATCACCTATCTAGAGCCAAGTGAATAAAGCCAATCTAGAACAGTTTGCTGTGTGAGAACATTTTAGAAGAGTGTGAATGGGTAAGGACACTCTAGAACAGCGTCAATTGGGAAGACATTGTAGAGGAGTGTAGGCATTGTGCTAGGAACAATCTAGAACAGTGTGAGTGAGTAAGAACATTCTAGAACAGTGTCAATTGGGAAGACATTTTAGAGGAGTGTACTGTGCTCTGTGGCTAGGAACAAATCTAGAAACAGGTGTGAATGAAGTAAGACAGTTCTAGAACAGTTCCATTTTGAACAGACATTTTATAGGAGTTGTAGC
>JAMWET010000010.1:0-33540 GCA_024036415.1 Prochilodus magdalenae | reverse complement strand
CCAGCTCAGCATCTTTGGCTGTGGGCTAGTGGTCTTTTCCCTTTTATTAAAGAGGATACCATGCAACCGCAAAGCATACTGTGGCAACCGCCGAGCAACCTTTGTACCACTGCAACACATAGCAACCCGAGCACCCTTAGCCGCCCCTGGCTCACCGGGGAGAACCGTAGGTAACGGCCTACAGCACCATGCAGTCGCTAGCAACACCTGGATCCAGACACTGGCGAGCACACCTTGGCACCCCTGCAGACAACCTTGTACCACCAGCCACGGAGACCCAGAGCAACCGCCTTGGTACCATAGCACCGCCATACAACCCATAGCCGTCAGCTTACAACCGAGCTTGCACACCCTCTCGCACCACCTGGGATATTGCCAGCACACGCTCAAGCAAAACTAACTACAACGTAAAAAAAAAATACAAATATATCACTACCTTACTTGTAGTTAAGTAATAGGTTTCTGACATAAATGTCAAAGTGATGGGAGAGATCTTAGTGTCCTTTTTATGAAAAGATTGACTGTTACTTCATCCGGGTGATAGGCTGGTCAATCCCAGATCTGATATGTTGTTAGGTTTCTCCTGTGGAGAGGTTAGCCCGTGCCAGCATATCTTGTGGCAGGTCAAGTCAGTTGAATTTATCGCCTTTGAATAGGACTTTATTTCTGGTGACCGGACAGAGCCAACACCTTTTGTTGGAACTCCCCAAAAGCTTCTCAAACAAATTCAGGACAAAAGCTTGGGCCTGCAGGCATTAACTGGCTAAGCCTTAGATGCCAAGTATTGTTAGGGTCACTAAAAGCGGTCCTGTCAAATTACACTGTAGGATGAGCTAGGATCCTCTGAACTACAGGCAGCTCTATAGTTTGTAAGCACGATGGTTATTATATATCCACAAGTGAATTACATTCTCTGGATATGGTTTTTTAATGGACCGCGAATTTTTGTCAGTCGACTCGATTCATCCGTCCTGTGTGTCCGCGATTCGCTATTGTTCTCTTTTTTTTTCTTCCAGGTACTTATCTTTATAACTGTAAATCAATCTGCATACGGTTTCGCATCTGATGTCCTCCTCTTTAGAAAGTCAGATGTCCCAGAACATATTCCCTGCGCTAAACGGACTGTGCGTATGATGAACGTCTGAACGGAGCCGGGATTTTAATTACAGATATCAGCGCCGGCAAGTCAGCTGTATTTATTGCTAAAACATTCGCGTCTTATAAGCGTTATAGTCGTTTTAATTTCACTTTTACAGCTTCTTCCGTAGGAGACCCTTCGTCATCTCATCTCTCATAAATAATGTAACCGCTAAATTAAAACCAATTTGGCCATATTTAAATTATTTTATAGGGTATATTACGCGGCTTGAAATAATTATTTTTTGATTTATCGGCAGGGCGTATTAAGTGATCTGTACTTAGCGTTTTAAATCAAAATGACTAGCTGCGCTACAAAGCGAATTAATACAATCTCTGCTCATTTAGGTTCTACAAATAACTGGAATTCAATCATAAAAACAACTTCTCTGCCCCTGTCCGTCTTTTTCCTTCACCCGCTAAACATCCGTTATGTCTAAGATCCGAAGGTCACGCTCACCTCGTTTGAAAGCAGTGTTTGTAATGTCTGACTCTGAATGACGAGCAGAGATTCCCGTTTCATTTGTTCGTGTTTGTCTTCTTCGCAAAGCTCCTCCCGGACTCCCAGAACTTCTCTCTGAGACATCGGTTCCTACCCGTGTTTCTCAACTTCACACAGATTTAGCTTCTTTCGGAGCGGTGAGGGCTCAGCTAGTACAATCACCTGTCGTTCACTTGGGATTTAAATATTTTAGCGATGACTGGCGTCACAATCCCAGGCTAGTGAACTTACAATATAGATTTATTGTATATTCCGCTTTAATAATTTATGTACAATGTCCTTTAAATTTCTAACAGTTCTTGTGGCCATTCTTAGTAAGCCCTCTATCTGTTTTAACGAAAAAAAACAACGTCACTTTATTGTGGTCAGTCGAAGACTTTGAAGGGATCTCAGTTGACTCCTAAAGGGTCTCTCCGCCTTGACAGCTCGACTCAATGACTTGCTAGAGGTGCCAGGCCTTAGAGTTTTTAACTATACTGATGCTACGCGAGAGACCACGAACCATTAAAACAGTAGACTTGTTATAATAAACTGAGCTGCTTTGTTATTTTGTAAACTGATTTTATTGTTTCCTTACTCCTCTATTGTGAATGAAGTATTATCATATGATGATACATAAATAGGCAGAGACACTGCTCTCTCCATCTTTTTCCGGCTGTTTACACGCTCCTTTATGAATTATCCATATTTCTAGATCCATATATATTATAGAACCATTTGCATGTAATTACAGCACCGCCCAGCAACATCACACAAAGGGACGTGCGGAGTCATGTTTTGTCAGGGAGCTTAGTTACACCAGATATGGAGAAAGTGGAAATAATATCCTGAAAACGAGTAAAATCAACACAAGGAGAAACAGAACTGCCAGCGGTATGAAAGGTGCTCTATAAAGAAATGTATTATTTATTATTATTATTTTAGCAGGAAATTCCACTGAGTAATACTCCAGTAATGCTACAGGCGTTATACAGACATTGGTCCAGGTTATGTTGTGATGCACTGTAATTTCCAGTCCACTAGATGGCAGCAGTAATTAACATGTTGATGGTGTGTATCTGTTCAGTCAGTGTCATAATAGAGTATCAGGCCTGCTGATACAGGCAGTCCTCAGTCCCTGGAGGATGGCCTGTTGGTTAAGATGTGCTGCGTGATGTAGGTTTGGGCTTCTTCTGGTGTAGAATAAATCCGCTCTTGATTGTTGTGTGTGATCCGAAAACGAGCTGGGTAGAGCATACCATATCAAACCTCATCTGCGCCCCGAAGCTGTCGTCTCGCGTCGCCACTCGCACTGTGAAGTCCGGGTATATTGAAATGATCATCCCGTCTAACTTGATCCGCTGTTTTTCCCTGGCCAGGAGGAGGATTTTAGCACAGTCTCGGAAGTAATGTAGACGTGCTACAATCGCGCGGCGTTGTTCATCGTGTCTCGGTGTTGGTAACAGGGAGCGATGCGATCTATCCAGCATTGGCGCTTCCGTAAGGCCAAGCGCTTTCTGCAGCAGTACCGAAATGACTGCAGAAGAACTGGCCTGGCCCTCTGGCACCCCCACGATCCTGATATTGTTCCTCCTCGACCTCGCTTCCAGGTCTTCACATTTATTTTCCAGCTGCTCAGATTGGGCCTTTAGACGAGCCACCTCCTGCTGCTACGTAGCGATGTTGTCCGAGTAAACTGACAGGCTATTCTCCATCTCCCCGGTTGTAGTTTTCAGTGCGGCTAGTTCTGTGGTGACAGAGTTTTGGTATGACTGTAGTTCAGTTCTCACCGTGTGAATGTCCTCTCTAAACCCCGACATCTCCTTTTCCAACACACTTCGGATTTCTGTTTTGATTATTTCTCCAATGTCTTCCCATAACGCTGTGAGAAGTTTTGAAGGCATTAGTTTCCATATTCCCGCACTTAAATAGACTGTGGCGTAGGGCCAACCTTTAAAGAAGATAAAGTCCCAGTTCGTTCCGCTCAATGTGCCTAAAAAACAATTTTAAACTGAAAATTCTAAAGAGCCTAGCCACACACGTCTACTCCATAGCTTGCCTTCCGCACCTCCACTGATGTCTGTTTTGGTGCAGCTTCATGACAAGAGGTCTGGAAGAGCACTGCTCCTGCAGTCGGAGCCACTTCAGAGAAAAAGGGGAAGGAAATCACAACCTCCTCGTAACTCAGCCCTCAGAAATCACCTAAGCAGCATAATTCCCCCTACCCATTCACCGTGTACCCATAGCCAGCTGTCCACTGACACACCTTCCTCACACCTCACAACAGAGAAGACCGTCTAACCAGCCAGCAGTACAGAACTGGCCCCTGTAGTGGACGGGGTTTAATATGGCGGAGCTGATTCTCCCGGTGCCCCAGCCTACAGGTTGAGAAACCTTGCTCTACGTCTTCAAATCCAGACTTTCAAATCTCGGCCTGGATTTTGTAATAGCTGTTAATTCATTGAAGTGTTATAATAAATGATAAAGTGTTATTGTAATTATGTAGCCTCCTAGTGGTAACTACCAGCGATTACAAAGTCCAGAGACTCATTTCAAGGTTACTTCTTCATTATAACATCCCCAAGGCCTGCTTCAAACATATACATACCTGTTTAATGTTCATCAGTTATTAAGGTCCTGTTGTTCCCCAAACACCTAAAGTGCTGAATGAAACGAACACAAGGGCTCCTACGAGGACAGAGACAGACTTCAAGAGTTCAAGTATTTGAGGAAGAACGGTCTCTGTACGCTATAACCAAAATATAAAGATCATGAAATGTTAGAATGAATGAACTTGCAAGCTAATGCCTCACATTTCTCTATGAGTAGGATTTATTTTAAGCTGAAGGAGAGAAGGAGATACAGTGGACATAGTCAGCTAACTCGTAGTCCGTTCATGTGGTCTGGTCACATGCTCTGGGCAGGAAATGTAGTTTAAAATTATTTGTGGTTGATTATAATTTGCCTCCACTGAACATCAAACACTGTAGGAAGTGAATTAAAAATCTGGTGAGTGAACTTGGCCACCAGGGGGAGGAGGATAGCTTCACCTGACTGATTAGGGCTGTCAGCTGTGAAGCACACACATCTCCCATCTCAGTCTTGAGTTAATGCTGACTCATGCATGTGTGTCTGGACTAAAGCCAGTAATCTCAGAAAACTGCTCTGTCAGGTCCAGTGTCTTTCACTTCAGGTTTCCCCAAGAGAAACTCTCTGTTGCTGGAAGCAGGACCCAGACCATTCTCCCAATGCTCTACACCGCCACCCTCTCCTGGGGGCAACAGAATGAGAAACAGGTCCAGGTTTTAGTGACTCGGGTGGTATCTAATTTTATCAGTGCTATATTGACTAAGTGAAATTGGAGTCTTCTGTACCCGTAAAGTCAGACTGCAGACCCAGCCCCTGACTTTACAACTCGGACAGTATGTAGAGCGAATTCCGCTGCTGCTCACTCAGGCCTGTACGTTGTAGCTGATCTTAGACTTTCCTGACCGCAGCACCACATTCCACATCCAGACTGGGGTCTCGCTGTTGAAGCTCCCTTCATCAGCACAGACCAAGTGATGCCTAATCTTTGCCACGGTCCTGCGGTACCTCAGCCTCACCCTACCATTTATGGTAGAGGTAGATAACTCTGATGCTGGTCTGGAGGTGGTCCTGTTCCAGTATTCTGAGACTTCTGTGCGTGGCCAGCAGTGGTGCAGATGCAGTGGGATTCAGGATATTGTTCTAATGGTTTCTCATGCCATCCAGTTCATCTAATCAGTCTGATCTTGAGAATCTAATATTGTTGGTTTTGTTTAATGTAGCATGAATAATGGTGAACCAAGGTAGAGCATTTTCATACAAGACTTTTCACAGACGTTCCTTTATATTTCTAATAGTGTCTGAACCTGTGTGGCATGTAGTGGCCACCAGGAGAATGAAAATAAACTGCAGCATTAATAAGATGAAGATGTTATTTATTAACATAGCTGTTCAACAAAGCCTTTTAAATAAACCTCACCGAGCAGCAATAACAGGAATAATATTAAATATAAGTATAAAACAAATAAACAGTCTAAAACAGGAAACTACCCCTGACCGGGTTAGACAAACAGAAGTGAGGTGTTACAGGTTCTGAGTATTGTAGTGCTGGTCTTTACATTAATAGTAAGTGCATCTGGGGAAATGTAACCCGACTGATCTTGAGATTTCATAGCATAACAAAATATTTTTTTTTCTATTTTCATATTTTTACTGAAATGCAAAATTAGAACACAAACGATATAGTTTCAGAACTGTAGCTTGTTTTACAGTTAAAGCATTTTCCAGCTGAATGATTCTTGGTATGTGTATGGTAATGTATAGTAAGATCTCCAGAGGAATATTTGCATGCATTATGGCCCATAAATATAAAGAGCCCATATCATAATAAAATAACATTTTCCACTTAGCTCTGGGGGGCGATGGTGAGCACAGACGGATATGTAGTTTCCATCACATGCACAGGTGAGCACTAGCAGTTCAACTGTGGAATAAAACATCTAAACTACATCAGGTCTTTGGTCATTCTTTCAGGTGCTGCATAAACGTACTGGAAATGTTAGCTGCTCCAAATGGCCATTGAAGATACTTAGTGAGTTTGAGGCATATGTAATATGCCGCTGTAATAAGTGCATTCATAAAAATCGAGTGTCCATAAAGCTGTATAATACTTGACATAAGTCTATGTAAATGCTCCTGAATGTTCATCATGTCAATAAGTCACATTTGCAGCCCTGTGAATGCAGGAATTGTCATGTTGGAATACCGGGATAGGAATGTTCTGTTCCTCAGTGAGATGATCAGCACAAGGTAAAGCCTGGTTGTCCAGCAGCTCAGTGTAGGCTGCTGTAGGTTCAACACCCCCAGAACACCACAGGGGCAGGTTTTATCCAGCTTATATTGTCAATGAAATTACAAATCTTGAGATTTGGTACAAACTGGTACAAAACAAAGAGAATCTGAAATTATTTATGATTTATTTATTCAAATATTAACATGACATTAAAAGTGGCCCAAAAATAATATTTCATTATGCACATTAGTGTCAGTGGCAGAAACTAATGTTGTAGGTTTTTTTTGTGTGTGTGCCAAGAGTTTTGGATATGCCATCTGCCTCCTAAGTGGATAACAATAAGTTTGTTGTAGTGTCCCATGTGGTTGCTATGGTGCTGCTAGGCTATATCCAAATTATATCCAAAGTGGTTACTAGGCTAAATGCCATTATTGTGGTGGTTCCTAATGCTGCTAGGCCATTGTTGTGGTAGTTGCTATTGTGTTGCTAGGCTTTTGCTATTCAAAATAGTTGGTTAGTTGTTGCTGGGCAGTTGCTATGGTTTTTTATATTGCAAGTGAACATTATCCACATAGTTCTGTCACGATGGAACAAAATTGGTGTCTCAAAAACGTGAACGTGAACCGGATGTCAAACCTACCTACCAAGTTTCAATCCGGTCGGTCGATTCCCTCTGGGAACTTACTATGTTATCTGAACAATAAACTGGAACAGATAAAACGTTTACAGCACTGTACTTATCCTGCTCTCAGTGTGTGTCGATACACAAATTAACAGGTAGCGAACAAGACATGAAGAAGCAGAAGCTGGAGTAAGGTTGTCAGTCTTTACTGTTGTCCGTTTTCTTCAAGTCGTTACTTTGTAAAACTGAAATATACAAAAGGAGTGCTTGTCAAAACACTGTTTGCGCTATGTAAAAGTAAATATAGCATTTCTGACATAGTGTGCTCAACAGTCTGTATAACAAGATAATAAAATAGAACTTACAGGCAATGATGTCCAAGACACTAGAAGCTAACAGCTGAGACCACAGCATAACACTGATTACTTAAGGAAAATAAGATGGCTGACCTAACAGAATCACCTGACTCTTTTTATCCAATAATATGAGAGGTTATAAAACATAAATAATATTGCAGTTCACAAAACAACCAAAAGGGGGACTAAATGACCACAACATTAATCAAATCTTAAAAGGACCATAACACTCCCCGTCTGGTATTTCAAAGAAAATACCACCATATAAATTACCATTAAATAAGAACGCTATCGAAAACCTTGTTCAGTCCACGTTCTTATTGCGCAAGAGAAGGATTGTCTCTGAAACGGGCCTCAGGAAGGTCTTCGTTGACCCAGAACTTGAAACTTTAAGTTCAATCTTTCTGACTCTCCCATCCAGGCCGGGGAAAGTCTTAGTGACCAGAGCCATGGGCCACTCATTCCGCTTCACCTGCTTGTCCTTCGACAGAACTAAGTCGCCTTCCTGGATATTAGGACAGTCGTCCTGCCACTTGCTGCGGCTTTGAAGGGGAAGGAAGATATTCGTGCCTCCACCTGTTCCAAAAGACATTGGCTAGATGTTGTACCTGCCTCCATTGCTGGCGGTGGAGGTCTCTGTAGTCAAATGTCCCTGAGGGAGGCAAAGGAGTACATATCTTCTGTGTCAGAAGTGATGCTGGCGTCAAGAGGAATGGAGACTCTGGGTCTGATGTGATAGGACCAAGTGGCCTGGCATTGATGATTGCCACTACTTCCGCCATTAGGGTGGACAAGACTTCATTGGTGAGATGTGTGGGAATGATTTGCAATAGCATGGCGTCGAGGATGCGCCTAGAAACCCCAATCATCCGTTCCCAGACTCCTCCCATGTGGGATGAGTGGGGAGGATTGAAAATCCACGTGCATCCCTCTTCACCCAAGTATTTCCTAACACTGGGCTCTTCAGGGTCAGTGAGAAGCATGCCCAACTCTTTGCAGGCCCCTATGAAGTTGCTTCAGGTCCCCTTAGAGCAAAAAAGCGGCACAAAGCATTGATAAAACTTGAGGTGTCCATCTTTTCAATAAGTTCTATGTGGTAATACAGGTAAAGAGCACAGCCCACCTTTTGTTGTTGGCTTGTCCGCCTCGGGTGCATCTTGTGATGACAGTCCACGGGCCGAACACGTCTAGACCCACATAGGTAAACGTGGTTCCATAGACAAACGATCGGCTGGTAGATCTGCCATTTTCTGTTCAGCGGCTCACCCACGCAGTTTAAGACAAGCTACACATGAATGGAGGATCCTCTTAATGCAGTTCTTTGCTCCCACAATCCAGAATCCTGCCGTGCGAACGGCACCTTCTGTAAAGGCACGCCCCTGATGTCTGACCTTGTCATGGAAGTGTCTCACCCAGTAAAAATGTGACTCTGTCTGGGAATAACAGAGGGTACTTCTCTCTTGCCTCAGACTCCATGCTTGAGTCAGTCTGGAGATGGGAGTTCAGTTTTCCCTCAGTGGAACCTTCCTTTTGGAATGTCCTTTCTCGCAGAAATGCAGCTAAACTCTTCTCTGTGGGTCTCTTGCTGTACACACCTGATAATAAGAGCCTCTGCTTCTAAGAGTTCGTCTGCTGTGTAAGGTTGTGTGCATACATGCCAGCCACAACATGTCTTGTCCTTTTTCACAGTTATCTTGGACTTGACGACATGCTTCAAAAATGCAATGGCTTGCACCAAAGACTTTCAAGAGGAAAAGCGTTCAAAACGATAGGACCCTAAAGTAGATGAAGGTACAGTAAGGGTAGTGGCATGAGAACGTACCTCCGGATCCAAATTGGGTTTAGTGAGGTTGTATGTTTCCTCCTCTGTGATGGATTGTCCTGCAGCTATGGACAGGAAGTGGGGTCCTGTAAGCCAAGTCGTGCTGGTAAGTTGGGCTGCAGGTACCGATCGGGTAGCATGATCTGCTGGGTTCTGAGTGGTACAGATGTAATGCCACTGCTCTGGTTTACTGAACCTTCGTTCAGACTGAAGTCGATGATGGGCATATTCCCTATTATTTGGGAGTCGAGGTCGAGGAATGCGAAATGGGAGTGGTGCCACCCAATTGTTGGCATCATCCATGTACATTTCCTTGTCCATTAATTCCAGGAACATCTTATCTTCAATGTAGAGACTTGTCATCGTCTTTTGTCTTCTCGAAGATTGTCTTTCCAAGGTTACGTTCATTGAAGATTGGTGTGACAGGCAGGGGACTGAAGTTGGAAGAGTTGGACTGGTTTTGAGTTCCAAACTGTTCTTTGATGTACATGTGGTTAGGGAATGGAGTGAGGAAAGTTGTGCGTCCATTCTCAAGCACACTGGTGTGAAAGCTGGTCACATCTACTGGCCTGTGAGCTGAACCCAGGCAGACATCTCCTATAATGACCCATCCAAGGTCCAGTCGCTGAGCATATGGAGCATTATGTGGCCCATTTCGTTGCTCTCTGACTTTGTGTACCTGCAAGATTTTGGGCCTCTGGATCCAGTTGTGGTATTTTGTGGGCGATTGACTTCAGATGAGCGTGGTGCTGTGCAGCGTCTGAAGTAGGGATCTCTGAACGATTATTCGGGATGTGATTGCACTCAATTAGTGTAGGAAGCATCACTCTCACTGTTCCATCCAGTGACTCAGCCAAAAACCCAGAAACTCTTCTCCCACATGTCTCAGAGAGCCCTGCACAGGTACAGAGTGTGTATGGCAATTCTGACCCAGTAATCTGGAAGAGGTCACAGAAATCTGACTTGGCAAGCGACCTATTACTTTGGTCATCTAAAACAACATACATCTTTATAGCTATTTCTGGATTCTCTTTTGGGTAGACCTTCACCAAGCAGATCTTCGAACAAGACCAAAAGCTTCTCCCTTCACCACAGACTTCCGTGCATTTAGAGGTAACTGCCACTTGGGAGATTTCTCCTGTGCCCTCCCCGCCATGCTCTAAGGAAGGGTCTTGCCTGTTCCATGGACGTTGTCCGGGGTGCAGAGCTGTTACATGACCATCACTCCCACATTCACTGCATTTCAAGGCCACTTTACAGGTCTTGGCGAAGTGGGTTGTAGAGGAGCAACATCTAAAGCAAATATTGTTTTCTTTCAGAAAAGACTTGCGCTCCTCAAGTGGTTTACTTCGAAAGCCCCGACATTTTCTCAAAGGATGGGGTTTCTTGTGGATAGGGCATTGTTTGGCAATGTCGTCCAGCATGTCTCTTGACCTGTCTGACTGACATGCTGAATGATGTGACGACACTTCTGTTTTGTGAGCAAAAACATGCCCTTTAATGTTCCCTGGCCTCTTGTCCGAATACAAGACCTGTTGAGGACCTATAGAGATGGTTTGGCTGACCTCTAGGGACTGTCGAAAGAACAAAGCTAGGGTCATTTCGTCTGCGTGCTTCATTACAGACAAAGTCTGTGAAACATGATACTGCTCCGTGTACAGAGAGCCTTGAGCTAGCCATTTTTCTTGTAGCCAGAATGGCAACTTTTCGACAATTGGGTTGACACCCCTGGCAGTGTCTAGATAAGAGAGTTCAGGCAGGTATCCCTGAGTTTTGGCAGCCTCTAGCTCTTTCAGCAGATCTCCCAATTCTCTAAGTTTCACTGGATCCTTCTGACTGACGTTAGGAAAATTGTCCACTCTCTCAAGGAGAGCTCTTTCTATCACCTCAGGGGAGCCGTAACACTCCTCTAAGCGTTCCCAAGCTTTATGTAGTCCTACTGTCGGGTTGGTGGAATACACTGCACGGATCCTCATGACATGATTTGAGGACTGGCTCCCTAACCACTTTATTAAGAGATCGAGCTCCTCACTGGCGGTTAAGTAAAGCCCATCAGTTGCATTTTTAAAAGAGGACTTCCACGCCCAGTAACTTTCAGGGTGGTCATTGAACTTAGTGAGACCAGAGTGCACAAGCTCACGCCGCATCAAGTACCTTGTGATGTCACCCGTGCCTATTCTGTCATCAGTAGGCACCTGAAATGTTTTTCTGTTGATCAAGAAATCAGGTGACAGAGTGGTGCAGTGGCGATTAACACCAACTCCTAGTGCAGGTCTTTCATGCTCCTGTGCCAAAGAATCATTGCTGGCCCTAGCGGGTTGTTGACTGGGTACTGGCATGGACCACTTAGGTTGCTGATCTGCGTGAACTTCATTTTTCCCGCAGTAAGTGGCTGGGAAGTCTGCAATGTGCCCCTGCATGCCGGAATGGTTCTTATTGTGCCTTTTGTTTGACGGTACATTGTGGTTAATAGGAGGCAACAAAGATGGCGTATAAGGTTCAAGGACTGGTGGCTTCTCATCAGAGAGATGCAACTGGGAGTGATACTGGGAGTGCTGTTCCACATAATCCTGTGTTCGCTGAGTAGCAACTTTTGCCACATCAGTAAGATCTCTTTTGCTGCCTTCTCTAGAACGTGTTTGTACAGTTTCTTCAAACACTTGAGCTTCTGCTAGGGCTGCTGCTAATTCCTTTTCGTGTTGGAGTTCTGATAACCTAGCTGCTATGCGAGCCTCTTCAACCTTCAGATTAGCTGCTAAATGTGCTTCCTCCAACTTTAATTTAGATTCTCGTTGAGCAAAGGCAGCACGGGCACGGGCAGCCTCTACCTTGGCACGTGCGGCAGTGGCAGCAACGCTGGTCGAAGAGGATGTAGACCTACGCGATGTAAGAGAATGTTCTGACAGCGTTTCTTGAATATGGTCTTTTGCTGTGTCAACATCATCAGAAGCTGTTGATTTTTCTCTTTCAGTTTCCCTGAGTGACATTATGTAGCTGTAGCCAGCTGCTAAGGGCTTAGGAAGAGAAAAGAAGTAAAGTCTGAAATGTTGACGAGTCCCTTGCTTTTCGTAAAGCTGGAGTTCCTGCCTTTTTACTATCCTGCTCTCAGTGTGTGTCGATACACAAATTAACAGGTAGCGAACAAGACATGAAGAAGCAGAAGCTGGAGTAAGGTTGTCAGTCTTTACTGTTGTAGAGCTGGTCAGTCCCCGTGCTGCTAATTATGGGAGACTGTAAAACTGAAAAACCCTCTCTAATATCTAAACAGGAAATACACATACAGGGTCCAAGTCCAGATGATTCATCTGTGGGCTAGCTGCTAAAGTCAGAGTTGAGCTCTAGGCATGTTGTGCTGTATCCTGAGATGCCTTTGGTAGACAAGCACACACAACAGGGGGTCAAAGGTCACTCGCAAAACTCAACAGAGAAAAACATATCCACCATACAGTCCAATCCTTTTCCAGATCCCGGTGTTGTCCCGAATAATTCCTCAGAACTAAGCACAGGCTGGAATAGACCATATACAGGACCACTGTGGACGTGACTAAAGCCAGCACTGTAGATCCTGACCTCCCTCTTCTGTAAGGGGCATCACTGTTATGGGCCGGAGACCTACAAGTGACTATCCATGATGTCAGGGTTACAGCTAAGAGAAGGGGCAGGCCCAGGAGTGTGAGGTGATCTACACTGAAGAACACACACAGGGTGAAACAAACGAGTGCAATGATGGAGAACATAATGGAGCAAGAACGAAAGAAAGGATGATCACAGGTGACTGGGTATCTCAGAGAGAGAGCCCCTCCAGTCCCACCATGGAGGTGAAGCCCATAAGTTGCTGACCCGGCTCATAAAGAGGACAATGCCCGACATGTCATATCATCTGCACCAGCAGATCACAGGAAAGCAGCATGAGGATGGAGGCTGAGATTCGGCCTCCACTCTTATGATGGTGATAGAAGATGTGGAGGGCCCAAGAGCTGGAAGACCCTCTAAAATCTCCTGCAATGAGAAACACAGACAGTCCTGTCTTACCAGCTAGACACTGTTGTTAAATATCTGGCCGGTGAGGAACGACTTACACTGCAGCTAGAACTACTCTCTAAGGTCATCCACAAATGCATTAGGTGGTTCCAACTAAATGGTACGTCAAAAGTCGTAGTCAACAAAAATGGCACATGGTTAGAAGAGGCTTTGCAAGTAAGTAAGTAAATATGAGCAACAGATGATACCTCTGTAAAAGAGCTGTATAGTACCCCATGTGAACACAGTGGTCAGATCGCCCTCTGCTGAGAATCACAAGGAAAAGAAGAAGACGAGGAGGAAGGAGAGGAAGAAGAGGAAGATGAAGAAGAAAAGGAGGAAGATGGAGAGAATGAATAGTAAGATGAAAGAGAAGAAGAGGAGGAAGATGAAGAAGGAGAAGAAGAAGAGGAGGAAGGAGAGGAAGAAGAGGAAGATGAAGAAGGAGAAGAAGAAGAGGAGGAAGAAGAAGATATAAAAATCAGTTGTTAAAATCGGTAACCTCACACTTTTCAGTATGATTGAGGAAAACCTCTCATACGTCTCTAAATTCTCTAAAGGTCATCTCTCCTGTGACGCCCCGGAACTTCATCCTTTTTCCAGAAACTGCTGGTTTGACTTCATGGAGACGTAGAGAAATCTTTTTTTCTCATTTTAAAGTCTTCTCAGTAAATCCACATAAGATGCTCCGTGTAAGGGTTAATGTTTAAACAGTGCACTCTAATATCTAATACCAGCGGTGCTGGCACTAACAGGATGAGTCATGGAGGACGTCACTGCTCGCTGAATGACCACAACGAGCCGGAGACGGAATCAGACTGTGTTTTTGCTAATCACTAAAGCCACAGGTTGTTTGCAGACGTGTGAACTGATAGCACATCGAGTGCAAACCGCCTGCCAAGTGTTGTTGAAAACAAGGTACAGAAGAAGATACGTAGGCCAGTGCACTAGTTCTTAGCATGTGTGTGTAAATGAGTGTACACTTTTTGTGAGGAAATTTTATAATATACTTCCATTAGAATTGTGCCAGGGCAGGCATCCACCAAATCCGGCTCAACTGCACAGTTCTTCATAGCAAGAGTGTCTGAACACTGATGTGGTCTACATCCAGAAACTTGTCCAGTCCATGTCACATCCAGTCACAGCTGTTATTGGTGCTCGTAGAGGTGCTACACATATTAGGCACATGAAACTAAAGTTTTCTGTTTCTCTGTATACTGTATTACCCTGTTCTTCAATGGTCAGGACCCCCACAGGACCACCACAGATCAGGTACTATGTGGGTGGTGGATCATTCTCAGCACTGCAGTGATACTGATGTGGTGGTGGTGTGTTGAGGTTAATTGAATCTCAGGTATCTGAGGTGGCTGCTATGGTATCCATCATGGTTGCTGTGTGATGATTTGCTATGGTATCCCGGTTGGTTGTGATGGTGTTGTTAGGTGGTTGCTATGATATACCAAGTGGTTGTTATGGTGTTGCTAATTTGTTGATTGCCATGGCATTCCAGGTGGTTGCTATAGTTCTGTTAGGCAGTTGCCATGGTGTCCCAGGTGGTTGGTGACGTGTTGCTAGGTTGGTACTTTGGTATAACTGGTGATTGCTATGGCCTGGCTAAGCATTTGCTATGGCATTCCAGGGGCATTTCTGCGGCATTGCTGTCATATCTTAGATGGTTGCTATGGTGTTCCTAGGTGTTTGCTATCTTTTTCAAGGTGGTTGCTAAGATGTTGCTAGGTGGTTGCTGTGATGTCTCAGTTGGTTGCCAAGTGGGAAAATAAAGAGATGAAAGGTGGAGATGAAGAAGAGGAGGACGAAAAGGAAGAAGGAGAAGAAGAGGAGGAAGAGGAAGAAGATGACGAGGAGGAAGAAGAGGAAGATGAATAAAAGGAGGACGATGGAGAGAATGAATAGTAGAATGAAGAAGAAGAGGAAGAAGAAGATATAAAGATCAGTTAAAATCGGTAACCCCACACTTTTCAGTATGATTCAGGAAAACCCCTCATACGTCTCTAAATTCTCTAAAGGTCATCTCTCCTGTGACGCCCCGGAACTTCATCCTTTTTCCAGAAACTGCTGGTTTGACTTCATGGAGACGTAGAGAAGTCATCTCAGCAAATCCACATTAGATGCTCCGTGTAAGGGTTAATGTTTAAACAGTGCTCTCTAATATCTAATACCAGCGGTGCTGGCACTAACAGGATGAGTCATGGAGGACGTCACTGCTCGCTGAATGACCACAACGAGCCGGAGACAGAATCAAACTGTGTTTTTGCTAATCACTAAAGCCACAGGTTGTCTGCAGACGTGTGAACTGATAGCACATCAAGTGCAAACCGCCTGCTAAGTGTTGTTGAAAACAAGGTACAGAAGAAGATATGTGGGCCAGTGCACTAGTTCTTAGCATGTGTGTGTAAATGAGTGTTCACTTTTTGTGAGGAAATTTTATAATATATTTCCATTAGAATTGTGCCAGGGCAGGCATCCACCAAATCCGGCTCAACTGCACAGTTCTTCATAGCAAGAGTGTCTGAACACTGATGTGGTCTACATCCAGAAACTTGTCCAGTCCATGTCACATCCAGTCACAGCTGTTATTGGTGTTAGTGGAGGTGCTACACACTATTAGGCACATTCAGTCACGGCTGTTATTGGTGTTAGTGGAGGTGCTACACACTATTAGGCACATCCAGTCACAGCTGTTATTGGTGTTAGTGGAGGTGCTACACACTATTAGGCACATTCAGTCACGGCTGTTATTGGTGCTGTTGGAGGTTAGAAAGAAGAAAAGGATAGAGAAAAGGAAGAAGAGGGCAAAGAGGAAGAAGGCGAGTAGGAGGAAGAAGAAGGAAAAGAAGATATAAAAATCAGTTGTTAAAATCAGCAACCCCACACTTTTCAGTATGATTCAGGAAAACCTCTCATACGTCTCTAAATTCTCTGAAGGTCATCTCCTATCCACTGTGACACTCATAAGAAGCACATGAGAAAATGAAACTAAAGTTTTACTCTAAAGTCTGAACACCCACCATAACATTAAACCCACCCCCATGTATTTACACTCACCGTCCACTCTATCAGCTCCACTGACCATATAGGAGAACCCAGTACTTCTACAAGTACAGACTGTAGTCCATCTGATTCTCTGTATACTGTATTACCCTGTTCTTCAATGGTCAGGACCCCCACAGGACCACCACAGAGCAGGTACTATGTGGGTGGTGGATCATTCTCAGCACTGCAGTGATACTGATGTGGTGGTGGTGTGTTGAGGTTAATAGAATCTCAGGTATCTGAGGTGGCTGCTATGGTATCCATCATGGTTGCTGTGCGAAGATATGCTATGGTATCCCGGTTGGTTGTGATGGTGTTGTTAGGTGGTTGCTATGATATACCAAGTGGTTGTTATGGTGTTGCTAATTTGTTGATTGCCATGGCATTCCAGGTGGTTGCTATAGTTCTGTTAGGCAGTTGCCATGGTGTCCCAGGTGGTTGGTGATGTGTTGCTAGGTTGGTACTTTGGTATAACTGGTGATTGCTATGGCCTGGCTAAGCATTTGCTATGGCATTCCAGGGGCATTTCAACGGCATTGCTGTCATATCTTAGATGGTTGCTATGGTGTTCCTAGGTGTTTGCTATCTTTTTCAAGGTGGTTGCTAAGGTGTTTCTAGGCGGTTGCTGTGATGTCTCAGTTGGTTGCCAAGTGGGAAAATAAAGAGATGAAAGGTGGAGATGAAGAAGAGGAGGACGAAAAGGAAGAAGGAGAAGAAGAGGAGGAAGAGGAAGAAGAGGAAGATGAAGAAAAGGAGGACGATGGAGAGAATGAATAGTAGAATGAAGAAGAAGAGGAAGAGGAAGAAGATATAAAAATCAGTTGTTAAAATCGGTAACCTCACACTTTTCAGTATGATTGAGGAAAACCTCTCATACGTCTCTAAATTCTCTAAAGGTCATCTCTCCTGTGACGCCCCGGAATTTCATCCTTTTTCCAGAAACTGCTGGTTTGACTTCATGGAGACGTAGAGAAATCTTTTTTTCTCATTTTAAAGTCTTCTCAGTAAATCCACATTAGATGCTCCGTGTAAGGGTTAATGTTTAAACAGTGCACTCTAATATCTAATACCAGCGGTGCTGGCACTAACAGGATGAGTCATGGAGGACGTCACTGCTCGCTGAATGACCACAACGAGCCGGAGACGGAATCAGACTGTGTTTTTGCTAATCACTAAAGCCACAGGTTGTCTGCAGACGTGTGAACTGATAGCACATCGAGTGCAAACCGCCTGCTAAGTGTTGTTGAAAACAAGGTACAGAAGAAGATACGTAGGCCAGTGCACTAGTTCTTAGCATGTGTGTGTAAATGAGTGTACATCAAATGAAGGCATCCACTGAATCCGTTCTTCATAGCAAGAGTGTCTGAACATTGATGTGGTCTACATCCAGAAACTTGTCCAGTCCATGTCACATCCAGTCACAACCGTTATTGGTGCTGTTGGAGGTTAGAAAGAAGAAAAGGATAGAGAAAAGAAAGAAGAGGGCAAAGAGAAAGAAGGCGAGTAGAAGGACAGGAAGAAGAAGGAAAAGAAGATATAAAAATCAGTTGTTAAAATCGGTAACCCTACACTTTTCAGTATGGTTCAGGAAAACCTCTCATACGTCTCTAAATTCTCTGAAGGTCATCTCCTATCCACTGTGACACTCATTAGAAGCACATGAGAAAATGAAACTAAAGTTTTACTCTAAAGTTATTTGTAAACACATATAAACACCCACCATAACATTAAACCCACCCCCATGTATTTACAGTCATCGTCCACATTTTCAGCTCCACTGACCATATAGGACACTCTGTAGTTCTACAGGTACAGACTGTAGTCCATCTGTTTCTCTGTTTGACTTTATTACCCTGTTGTTTAATGGTCAGGACCCCAACAGGACCACCACAGAGCAGGTACAGAGGGTGCTCAGAGGTTTCTGTAGTTCTCTGTCACGTGTAGAGCCTCAGCGATGCCATTGGTTCAGCACTGAAAGCAGGCGGGCAGATGCTCTTTATAAATGTTCTACCAGAGCAGCATCTGTTTCCTCTTACAGCAGAATCACAGTGACACCAGCTCTCAGCTAGTCTCGGGTAAGTCTCAGTTACTTTCTCTGAAGGAGCTAAGCTCACGTCATGCTTAAACAATATACAATAATAAACAATATAAGGAAGTAGTAAACCTGGCAAAGTAAAGCGGTAACTGAGAAAAAAGTAGAGCCCAGTGTTTCTGTAGGTATTGATTTATATATATATATATATATATATATAAGGAATAATATAAGATTCCTCAGAATCACACTGATTGAGTTAATAGTAGTAATAGTCGTGTTTTCTCATATTTATATAGACGTTTTTAAAAACTTTAGGGGTTGGATCTTAGTGAGCTTGTGGTCTCTGTGGTCATTTCAGTAAGTAGTGCAGGCCTGACGGTCTTTACAGTATTAAATATAATATTACTGTAGAATAAATGATCATTATCTGACATTTTTATCACAGGATAAAGAACCACTGATTCAGCAGCTGAGTACAGAATGGCACACGTCCTCTTCTCCAGACCTTCATATCCTTGGTATGATACGGGAGAAGAGCGTCTGGCTGGTAAGATCAGACTGTCCATCTTCCTCATCGCTGGACTGTGTGCGGGTCTTCCAGCTCTGGTTTGGGCTCTGCGTGTTCTGTATGGTCATTATAAGAGTGGAGGCCGAATCTCAG
This sequence comes from Prochilodus magdalenae, assembly GCA_024036415.1. Lineage (NCBI taxonomy): Eukaryota > Metazoa > Chordata > Actinopteri > Characiformes > Prochilodontidae > Prochilodus > Prochilodus magdalenae. The sequence continues at coordinate 14,533 of JAMWET010000010.1, read as the reverse complement.
CCCTGGTCATCATGCTCCTCCTCTCTGACCTGCTGGAGCTGCTTCTGAGTCCATACGTAGTGACCAAACTGTTACAGGATGATGACTGCTGGGACTCGAGCTGGACATGCCGTTTATTAACCTCTGTATGGTCAGCATCAGTGATCTACGGGCTTCACCTCCAACAAGTGGTGGCTCTGGAGGCTGCGCTCTCTTCCAGACATCCACCCTGCTCTGCTCATGTGTTCTTTCCTCCTTGCTTCATTACCGTCTTCATCATTGCGTTCATTTCTGTCTTCCTCTGTGAGGTTTTCAGTGCAACTCCTCTCATAGTCTTCACTCTGTCTCTTCTTATAATGATCACATTGACATCATGTATAGTCACTTGTAGAGCTCCACCCCAAATCAGCTCCACCCCTTACAGAACCAGGAAGCCGAGTTCTACAGTGTTAGCTTTTGTCACATCCACACTGATCCTGTATGGAACGTTTACCAGTGTATGTGCAGTCACGTATTTTGTTCCATACTGGGGTCACAGGTATGTCTGGGATGTGTTTGTGATGGGTGTTTGTCTGATGAGTCTGAATGTAATTATAGACCCCCTGCTGTGTGTGCTGGTCTGCAGAAGGCCCACAGACCTCAACAAGTCTGAGGTGAAGATCTAGCGTCCCCCTAATAACCACAGCAGTCCTGCAGCATCTGTATTTAATGTGTCCAGTGTTTCTCTACACCCCTCTGTCCTTCCTGCTCAGTGCTGAACGTGTCTGACGTCTGAGCGATCTGAACGAATTTGTGAGGCCTGTCTTTCAGACCCAGAGTATAACCTGCTTATGAACGTCTCACTGTGTGAATACTAAGTTTTGGATGTCTCTTAAGGGGACAGTCACTGTTGTCTGTTTTGGTGCAGCTTCATGACAAGAGGTCTGGAAGAGCACTGCTCCTGCAGTCGGAGCCACTTCAGAGAAAAAGGGGAAGGAAATCACAACCTCCTCGTAACTCAGCCCTCAGAAATCACCTAAGCAGCATAATTCCCCCTACCCATTCACCGTGTACCCATAGCCAGCTGTCCACTGACACACCTTCCTCACACCTCACAACAGAGAAGACCGTCTAACCAGCCAGCAGTACAGAACTGGCCCCTGTAGTGGACGGGGTTTAATATGGCGGAGCTGATTCTGCTGCTCAGCTTATGAATAAAAACATATTTACTCTGAATATTTCCACTAACTCTGCTGAGGTGAGAGGCAGTTTGTGATGGGGTCATGCTGAGCTCTGTTATTACAGACAGCCGACCTTAACTCAGGGTTCTGTGTCTGATGGAGGCCGGTCTGGATTTAACCTTAAAATCCTTCTTCCAGTTTTAAACACATGTGACTGTTTCTCAGTAGAACCTCAGTTTGGGTTCCTTATAGCAGCTATATACAGTTCTAGATCAGCTCAGTCCAATCAGCCCAGATCAGCTCCTGGAGATGGAGGAATTAAGCTTCATAGGGTTCAACAAATGTCTTAGTCTGTTCTGAGTCCGTATTTAGGCGGCTGTAAAATTGATAAGGCTGTTTGGTAGCGTGACTGTACGCCTGCTTTACAATGTGCGGTTTGTTTAACCAAAGCTTTTTTCCTCGATTTGCATATGTGACATAATGAACCGGTTATTGAGTCTTAAGAGTTTAGAATACACCATGTTACTGTTAGACTAGTGATCTGCGCGTGTGATGGTGCCTGTGTGTTTATGGCTGTAAGAACTGTAGGTGTCTTTAGGTCCTCGTGATCTGTGATGTAAGCTCTGATGTCCTGCTGTGGTCTGGGAGGTGGTCCTGCCCCCTCCTGTGTCCGTATGACCACTTTGTAATAATGTCTCTGTATGTTTAAGCAGAAGGCGGGTCATCTCACCCAGAACACAGTATCTGAGGAAATGACCCCGAGCCTGCTCTCCCTTTGTACTGCCTTAATGTCAGTCAAATAGACGCGTACTCAATAAAAGAGTCTGGTATCAAGCTGGGCTCAATCTAACGACTTTTAATCTCGTCTGGAGTATATGACCATGCTGCACATCAGCCCTGAGGACGGCAGGCGGGACAGAGAGTTCAGGCACTGTGCGGTCTGAGATGTAGACAGACATAGAGAGAGGGAAAAGCAGAGGGGGGGATCACTTCCTCTTGAAACAGGTCTCGAGTGCGTCCTTTCCTCTTACATTCTTCAACATCCTGCCAGCTGTGTTTGATTGACAGGTAGCGTTGCCAAGCAGTGAAAATGCGGTTGCAAACAGGACTGCAGTGTATTTTTATTTTGGCAAAGCTGAAGCGCCACCATGAGGAGATACTAGCGCATATCGAGGAAGGTTCCACTTTAACAGCCGCTACACACAACAATACAAATGCAGATACACATTGGGGTTTGAACTGGAAGTGTGTATATGATCACGCACACTCAGTTTGGAAATGGAATTAATGATGCTCACCTGAGTTAGCATAATAAAATTAGCATTAGAATTTTTAAATATTTAATTGTTAGTCTGGAACAGAGTTCTCGAGCCTTTCCTGTTGTTAGCTTGCTGTACCTAGAGGTAATTGTAATTACTAGGCTCAGCTGTGGTTTCAGGTTAGCCCAAGGTGTGAATCACAGGGTGTGGCCTAAGGCACATATATTCAGAAGGTGTCCGCTACAGACAAAATGCGGTGTGAAGAGGCCCATCACAGATGTCTACCTCCAACCTTGGCTAAGTATCTCTCATGTAATTTATACCTGCACTTGAATTTACACTTCTGCTTCTCCACTATGTGCTTTACAATACCTGTTCTTTCATCTCACAGACCTAGAAGATCTCACGGTCACCACAGGAAGCGCAATACCAGCAACCTCATCTACGCCCCGCGGTCGTCTCTTACTCAGACCAGGGTGGTAGGTGGGCTCTGGAATTGTCAATCTGCTGTCCAGAAGGCAGACTTCATCTCAGCTTTAGCATCCCACCACTCTCTGCACTTCTTGGCTTTGACTGAGACTTGGATCACCCATGAGAACTCGTCAACTCCAGCTGCTCTATCCTCTGCCTTTAACTTCTCCCATTCACCGAGACAGACTGGCAGAGGTGGGGGCACAGGTTTGCTGTTGTCTAGAAAGTGGAACTTTACTCCACTTTCATTTCCTCACCTTGCAGTTTCATCCTTTGAATATCATGCTGTCACAGTGTCCTCCCCCACTAACCTTCATATCATTGTCATTTATCGACCTCCTTGTCCTCTAGGTAACTTCATCCACGAGCTAGACACTCTTCTGAGTCTCTTCCCTGTTGATGGGTCCCCGCTTCTCCTACTCGGCCACTTCAACCTCCCATCAGACAAGTTGCAGTCATCATGCCTGCAACCACTACTATCATCCTTTGACCTCACCCTCAACCCATCCCCTCCAACGCACCGAGGTGGCAACACTCTGGACCTGGTCTTCAGTAGACCTACCCCTGCGCTGGATGTCACAGTAACCCCTCTTCACTGCTCAGATCATCACTTTCTATCTTTCACTCTATCCTGTCCAGCTCTTCCTGTCCATATCACCCCTTCACATTCCTCCTTCACTCGGCGTAACCTGCGCTCCGTCTCTCCCTCTTCTCTTGCTTCAACCATCCTCACTACCCTCCCTCACCCTGACTCCTTCTCCTCTCTCTCCCTGAACACTGCTACAGATACTTTACTTTCTTTTCTCTCGTCTGCATTTAACCATCTGTGTCTTCTCTCCCCCAGGTCAACAAGATCTTCTCCACCTGCCCCCTGGTTGTCAGTAGCAACTGTAGCAACTGGAGAGAGCTGAGGAGAGCTGAAAGGAAGTGGAGGAGACCCCAGCTTGACTCTGACCTACACACCTACCAAGCCATCCTCTCCAGGTTCTCAGGGGAAGTGACTACTGCGAAGTCATCTTTCTACAAGAGGAAACTGGAGGAATCGGCGTCTGACCCTCGCAAACTATTCAGTATCCTCTCCTCTCTCCTCAACCCTCCCTCTCCCCCTCCTCCCTCTTCCCTCACCCCAGAGGACTTTGTCACCTTCTTTGAAGAGAAAGTGAATAAAATCCGCCAGTCGTTTTCCTCTGTCCCCGCTCCTCCTTCCATTAATCCTCATCCTCTTGTCACAAACTCCTTAACCTGTTTTTCTTCTCTTTCTACGGACGACATCCTACAGCTACTGGAATCCAGCAACCCCACGACCTGCCCACTGGATCCCATTCCATCCACCCTTCATCTCCTGCCTTATAAACTGTTCCCTGTCATCAGGTCATGTTCCACAGGCCTGCAAGACTGCTAGAGTGGTTCCCATCCTGAAGAAACCCTCGCTGGACTCCTCAGACATCAGCAGTTACAGACCGGTATCACTTCTTTCTTTTCTCTCTAAAATTCTTGAACGTGCTGTCTATAATCAACTCTCCTTCTTTCTCTCCCAGAACCAGCTTCAGGACATCAACCAGTCCGGCTTCAAACCAGCCCATTCCACAGAAACTGCTCTCATCGTAGTAACTGAGAGGCTTCATGCAGCGAGATCAGCCAAACTGTCCTCAGTTCTGATTCTGCTCGACCTGTCTGCAGCCTTCGACACGGTGAACCACAAGATCCTCCTGTCGGTCCTCACCGATCTTGGAATCACCGGCACTGCATGGAAGTGGTTTGAGTCCTACCTGGAGGATCGCCACTATCAGGTAACATGGAATGGGTCCACGTCTACTCCATGTAGGCTCTCCACCGATGTCCCTCAAGGCTCAGTGTTGGGTCCTCTTCTCTCTTTACACTCTTTCTCTTGGAGAAGTAATTACTTCTCACAGCTTTTCTTATCACTGCTATGCTGATGATACGCAACTCATGCTTTCCTTCCCATCATCTGATACACAGGTCTGCAAGCGCATCTCAGCATGCCTGACCGACATCAGCTCATGGATGACAGCTCACCACCTTAAGCTCAATCCCAGCAAGACTGAGCTGCTGTTCATCCCCAGCACTACAGGTCCTCACCGTGATCTTGCCATCTCATTCGGGAACTCGTTGATCACCCCGACTGAGGATGCAAGAAGTCTTGGAGTGATTCTGGATGGCCAGTTATCGTTCTCGGCTCATATAGCGAACCTGACTCGGTCATGCAGATTCCTCCTCTACAACATTCGGAGTATACGACCCTTCCTCTCTCAGGAAGTCACCCAGCTGCTTGTCCAGTCTCTGGTCATTTCAAGGCTAGACTACTGCAACTCGCTCCTGGCTGGTCTTCCTCTGTGGGCCATCAGGCCCTTGCAACTTGTCCAGAACGCTGCAGCCTGTCTCATCTTCAATCTTCCAAAGTTCACCCACGTCACTCCACTGCTGCGCTCCCTTCATTGGCTTCCTGTCGTTACCCGCATCAGGTTTAAAACTCTGAGGCCTACAAAGCCAAGAATGGACCAGCGCCTCCCTACCTTATGGCGATGGTGAAGAGTCAAGCTGTACCACGAGCCCTTCACGCTTCAAGTACAGCTCGACTCGAACCGCCATCCCTGAGGACACATGGAAGACAAGCGTCCAGACTCTTCTCTGTCCTGGCTCCCAGATGGTGGAATGAACTCCCACTGGGCATCAGAACAGCGGTGTCTCTCACAGTCTTCAAACGCAGACTGAAGACCCATCTCTTCGTAATGCATTTGAGTGAGTGAGCTCTAGTAGAGGTGTAAGTTGTGTGTATTGTGTTGCACTTATAACGACCTTTTCTCCTCTATAGGAATGAGCGCTGGGCTGGGGTTGCCAGGTAATGCTTTACTTGCTCTATGTCTGTGTATTAATCTCTAGGTACCAGCACTGGCCCCCTGTTCGGGCAGTGTCTGAGCTCGTGGTGAGTTTTAGGCTCTAAACTTCCTGTACTAGCTGGAATATTATCCAACGGAGCACTAAGCACGGTTGTAAGTCGCTCTGGATAAGAGCGTCTGCTAAATGCCTTAAATGTAAATGTAAACACTTCCTCTTCAAAAAGTAGAGAAGTGAATCATAAGATTGTTAAATAAATTAGTTCCACTCAATTAAAAATAGTTCCATCAGTTTTTAAAAGAATCAGACTTTATGTAATTTAAGCTCTGCTAAGCCTGAAACTAAAATCTTTATATAGATACTCGTAGATACAGCTATATAAAGAAATACACCTGGATGGATGATTTAAAATACCTGTAAAACAATATTTTTTTTATGTTCAGACGCCTCTGGTCAAATTAGTTTTTTTTTTTTTTCTGAAAATAAAAACCAATATGTTAAATTCAGAAATTAAACAGCATAAAATAATAATAATAATAATAATAGAAACTCAACAGAACTTCATTTTTATTCCTTTATATTGTTTTTATTTTTCTTTATGTATTGCGTTCTTTGTTTATTTTGCTTCATTGCTGTTTACTTATGTTTTATGCCATCCTAATGGGTGTGAGTAAACAACATAATCCCCAGCATGACTCCATGTGTATGTACAGTTGGAGTTTAGTGGGTGGGAGGAGAGGGTTTCCCTGAATATGACTCTAGGAAGGTGGATGCTCTATCATTACTGTTCTTACATCACATTAACCGCTCGTGTCTTTACACATGTTAAACATGTTATGACCCATCATAATACTCTTGTACAGCGCTAAAATAATAACAATACTAATAATAATAATAATAATAATTTAATATTTTATAACCTCTAGAAAACCTCTGGTTGTTGATCTTAGTGTGGTCACAGCTCTCTGTGGTCATTCCATCATTTCAGTAAGTAGTGCAGGCCTGACGGTCTTTACAGTATTAAATATAATATTACTGTAGAATAAATGATCATTATCTGACATTTTTATCACAGGATAAAGAACCACTGATTCAGCAGCTGAGTACAGAATGGCACACGTCCTCTTCTCCAGACCTTCATATCCTTGGTATGATACGGGAGAAGAGCGTCTGGCTGGTGAGATCCGACTGTCCATCTTCCTCATCGCTGGACTGTGTGGGGGTCTTCCAGCTCTGGTCTGGGCTCTGCGTGTTCTGTATGGTCATTATAAGAGTGGAGGCCGAATCTCAGCCCTGGTCATCATGCTCCTCCTCTCTGACCTGCTGGAGCTGCTTCTGAGTCCATACGTAGTGACCAAACTGTTACAGGATGATGACTGCTGGGACTCGAGCGTGATGTGCCATGGGTTAACCTCTATATGGTCAGGATCAATGATCTACGGGCTTCACCTCCAGCAAGTGGTGGCTCTGGAGGCTGCGCTCTCTTTCAGACAACCACCCTGCTCTGCTCATGCGTTCTATCCTGACTGTTCCATGATCATCTCCGGCACTGCGTGCATTTTTTTCTTCCTCTGTGAATATTTCAGGGTAATTCTTCTCCTACTCCTCACTCTGCCTCTTCTTTTAATTATAACACTGACATCATGTATAGTCACTTGTAGAGCTCCACCCCAAACCAGCGACACCCCTTACAGAACCAGGAAGCCGAGTTTGGGGGCCTTAGCATTAGTCGCATCCACACTGATCCTGTATGGAACGTTTACCAGCGTAGGTGCAGTCATGTATACAGGTCTGCCCTGGGGTGACAGGTATGTCTGGGATGTGTTTGTGATGGGTGTTTGTCTGATGAGTTTGAATGTAATTATAGACCCCCTGCTGTGTGTGCTGGTCTGCAGAAGGCCCACAGACCTCAACAAGTCTGAGGTGAAGATCTAGCGTCCCCCTAATAACCACAGCAGTCCTGCAGCATCTGTATTTAATGTGTCCAGTGTTTCTCTACACCCCTCTGTCCTTCCTGCTCAGTGCTGAACGTGTCTGATGTCCTGTTTCTCAGACCCAGAGTATATAACCTGCGTATGAATCCTCTCCTGTTGTGGACGTCTTGTAATATTAAAGGTGAGCAGTCACGTTCGGCTATTCAGGGTTAGAAGACGCTGCTTAATGAAAGAGCTCTGAACAGAAAGATCTCTCAGCAGCACGACTCTCCAGTTTATACTCACTCACACCCTGCACACGTACCAGCGTATCTACAGCGGCCCACTCTTTCCAGCAGCTGAAGCAGTCTGCCCTGAGTTATTACAGACAGCCGAACCTAACTCAGGCCTCTGTGTCTGATGGAGGCTGGTCTGGATTTGATGCTGTTTAAAAGTCCAACTTTAAAATCCTTCCTAAAGTGATTTAAACACATGTGACTGTTTCTCAGTAGAACCTCAGTTTGGGTTCTTTACAGCAGCTTTGATAGCTCATACAAGGAAACACCAGAATCTCATGACTGGCTCTGAAGGTTTATTTAGACAGAGAGAGAACTGATCCAGGCTGTTTGTAGGTGTGACTGTTCCCCTTTAAACCTTTCCAGTGTCCAGGTAGTTCAGGTTCTGTCTGTATGTGTAACTGATTAGGACTTTAGCAGTGAGTTCTAGCTCCATGGTGTTCCTCTGTTTGGTGTAGATGTGTTTATGAGTACACACCATGTACTAGTTATGTCCCTGTGTGGTGATGGTGTCTGTAATGACTGTGTGATGGTGCTGTGTGTTTATGGCTGTAATAACTGGATGTGTCTGTGATGTGAATAAAGTCCTGCTGTGGTCTGAGTTTAAGTACAGGATTGTCATGTGATGAATTTCAGCACATTAGAGACGTTTTTACAGGGTTAGTTCTACCACTGCTGAGAAGACCAGTCCAGGAGCTTCCCACTTAAACTGCTTCCTTCCATCTTAGTTCATGTTGCTGTAGCATCCACCCCCACCACACCCCCCACAACTGGGGAACACTGTAGGGCCAACCACCATCTATTAACACTGATGTGTCTGACACTTCAGTTATCAGTTCTGGACGTGTTCTGTTTGGTTCCATGTATCCAATATTTCTCAGGAGTCCAGAAACCATTCTTCCAAATTCATGCGCACACATAAGCCTATAACAACGTTCACATGTGTAGTAAGAAATCCAGACATTCCATAAACATGAAGCTCGGACTATTCTTTAAATTATGGCCCGTAATATTAAACGTCCCATGGAGAACTGTTAACACTGTTAAAGTCCCATATGGTACCATTCACTCACCAGTACCTACAGACTATACACGGAAACTAACAGTGGGGGGCGATACTGAGCACAGGTGTATATATGCAGATACCATTATGGCCTGATTCCATTCAGTTATAAAAGCCAAACATTAATATACCCAACACTTTCAATATTTCATCAGCTCTATACCCCACTGTCTTTAAACTGTCTCAGAGTTTAATACCATGCTACGCTAGTAATGGACCAATCAGACACAGACATGTTCACAGATCAGCCAATGAGGAGTGGTGTTAGAAGGAGAGTGACTCTAAATGGAGGAGAGAAGAACGGCTCCAGAGTCAGGTAGGCTGATCAGACTTTATTCTGAAATGAAATGAAGCTGTTATTTTAGTAAACGGTGGGAAAATGGAAAGATACAAGACCAAAACAGAAACAGTGAATCTTCAGCAAGACCAGATCTGCTCAGAGCTCTGCTTACAAACCTCAGGAGGGCTTAACTGTTCATCTATTAAATATTAATGTGCAGGATATTCACTAAAACACTCTCTAGCTGCTAGCATACATGCTAATAGTGTTAGCATTGCCTTTCTAGATAGCTAACAGCACCTTTGTGAAGTGTTTACTGTGATAACTGTATAAATATCAATGTTCTAGCGTTCTAGACTCCATTCTGGTGCTCTTAGTGCTCTGTAATAGTGATTATAGAGACTTTCCTCTCACCTGGAACGATAGTTTCTGACTGGTGTTCCAGATGAAGAGGAGGAACGGGGCAGAACTGCGCCATCTGCTGGTGAGGAGGAGGGAAATGTAATAGTGGTAACTAAAAATAATAGGCCCAGGAAACATGCACACACTGGCCCTTTGTGTACTAGCTGTGGGCGGGGCCTAGCCTGTTCAGGTTCTGTAGTCTGCATTATGCCTGTGTCTGGAACTCTGGGTCTGATTTCTCTGTAGCAGAAGTGAATGAGTTTTTGGAGAATGTCCTCATCAGAAAGTGCTACCAGCATTTCTATTAGACACTCCTACTTCCTGCTCCACCTTTAGATGTACAGTCAGAGACGACAGCTCATCTGCTGCTGTGCTGGATAGTTGGGTTGATGGGGTGTTCTCAGTCCAGCAGCACAGCTGTCTACTCACGTCAGTGTCACTGCAGTGCCATCACCCACCTTACACCTGCTCTCTGGGGGTCCCCTGATCATTGTACAGCAGGGTAAAAGTATACAGAGAAAGAGAGAAACAGATGGACTACAGTCTGTACCTGTAGAACTACAGAGTGTCCTGTATGGTCAGTGGAGCTGATAGAGTGGACACTGAGTGTAGATACATGGTGGTTTATTATTATGGCTGAATGGTGTAAGTTTATATATACTGTATATGTATACAGCCTTTGACCCGTTTAGGTTGTGATGTGCAGTAGTTTCCAGTCCACTAGATGGCAGTAGTGAATAACAAGTTGCTAGTCTGTATCAGTCAGTATCATTAGAGAACAGGCCTGCTGTTTGAAGTGGCGGAGAAGTGTGTTCAGTAATGAAGGAGTCAGATATACACTCTCTCTTTTATTGATGATCAGAAACATTACAGGTCACACCTGCTCATATCATCTAACATGGATATGGATTGTAGGATGTTATGATTTTAACAAAATCCCCTTTCACTGGGTAATATAATGTTTTTGCTATGTGTAATATCCAAACATACAGCAGCAGCAGCAGCAGGTGGGTTTCCACAACAGGACAAATCTCCAGTACTGTGTGTACTGGGTGTGTAGTGTTACTGGGTTATTTACACCTCTATATAATTTATGAATAATTATCATGTCACTGTTAAAATCAAACACCAAACATGCATAACTAACATCTATTAAAAACACTTTAGGTTCAAAGTACAATATTAATTTTAAACAAGCTCAACAAACACAGTAGATAAAGAATGTACTGAACATCCAGACTAATATTAAAACCAGCTTAATCCCTCATTTAAACAGGAACTAGCTTCACCAGGATTAGCAGGTGTAGCTACTGCTCTATAGCAGGTGGAGCCTGTGTGTACGTTGTATAGAAATGGCAGAGCTGATATCTTTAGAGCTACATGAATGACTTCAAAGGGAAAAATCTTTCCGTGATACTTTTCCATCGTTTTCTGCCTGAACAGACATTCCTTAGATTCCTGAACCCCATAAATTACTTCCGAATGATTTTAAAATGGAAATATTATTGATTTACTGAACTAAAAGCAGGAAACACTTTTTCTAATGATTAAATATCAACCAAACATTCAGACGGAGCGAGACAGTGTTTACACATGGCTAAATAAATCCACTGCTGCTGGAGGATCTTATTCACTTGTCCATGATGGTTAAACCAGGTTTTGTCTTTTTGTTGGTCCAGATTTTCCAGAAACATCCTATGTTCAGCAGATCAAAGTGGTATTATTACTGTTTTCCTTTAATAATAATGATAATAATAAAGGAATGTGGTTTGGTTATTAATTCATTAATTTAGATGGTAATTCTGAATATATTTTATTTATATTTTATATTTTTAAGTGAGGATCATTTGACGTCCTCCTACAGCCTGCCGCATAATGCTCACTGCTACCGCCTTTATAACAATGATGACAATGAGATTTTCTGTTTTGCTGACACAAAAAACATCTGGGTCGGAGACGAGGGACTGGGTATTGCTGTGGTGCAAACATCTGCTGAAACTGGGCTGTCCTCCTTACTGCACCTGAGCCATGAGGTGACCAGTATCCATACATAGGCCTACCACCCTGGTTAAAAGAAGCTTCTGACTGGTTCAAAGGGGTGTACTGTGGTTCTACATGCAATGGAGATTGAGCTGCTCTGCTATCTGGGTCTCCACCTACATGTCTGTACAGTAATGGTGCACCTACTGGTTTCTGAATAGACTCTCTAATCTGTGACACCTCTGCTTTCAAGTCTTTTAATGACAGAAGATCTGATTTGATTTCTTTCAACTCTGACAGGACATCAGGAGGGACAGAAGTAGGTGATGTTTGAACGAAGCCTTTTGTAACACCATCAGACCCACCAGGCCGGACAACATGGACATTGACCGATTTCTGCTGTGTAAACTGTTTCTTCTTCTTTTTTCTGGTCGTTCTTTCTCATTAGCACAAGCAACATTGAGTTTCTCCAAAAGCAGCTCATCTGAGGTAGTTGTCTGCATGAGGTAAGGCTGCAGGTCACTTTTGATGTTATCATTTTGTAATCCTGTAAGCACTGCATGCATAAAGAGGCTCTGCACAAGTGTAGGATCATATTTCAAGCTGGACTCTGCTTCTTGTGATCAAGAAGTTCTGTGGAGTCTCTTTGCTGCTTTGAACTTCCGTTGTTAGTTGTTTATAGAGTTCTGTTGTGCTTCTCTCCTGATAATGTGATCTAAGAATTCTCCTTAGTGTGGGCAAAGTGAGATCAGTTTTGCCTTCAAGGTAGCTCCGAAGCTGGAGGCCTGGAACGATAGCCCGGTTGACTGCATCCACGATTTCTGGCTCACAATAACCCCTGGTTAAACCACTCTCAATTTGTCGTGCTAGGCTGGAGAACGTCAGTCTGTCTTTCTGTCCAGGTTCACCAATTTGCCCAGAAATCTTGAAATCTTTACGCCAGTGAGAGTTAGTGACTTGAATGGATGATTTCTCTATTGGAGTGGTGACGCCACTGGTTCTGTGCTGCACTGTTCACATCTGCCTCTGCATTTCGGTTTCTTTTAGTTGCAACATAAGTTTCAACTGCTCTAGATCCCTCCTTAGTTTCTCTTGCTCTTCATCTGAATTAGGCTTAGATATTTCTAAATCCTCATACTCAGCAGCTTGAACTTTGTCTATCATGTCTTTTAAACCCAGGAGCTCTGTCATGCCCTCATCTTCTAAAGCTGTGACCTCCTCACCCTCCAGATTTTTGATGATATGTGAAATTAGAATATTCCGTGTTTTTGCTTTCGGCTCAGGTTATGGAATCTGAAGGGCATCCCAAATTTCGACTAATTGCTTTGTGCTCAGTTTATATAAAGCTCCCTTCACCTCAATCTGCAAATTCTCAAGCTCGGACTCCATTGCAATAATAGTGAGTTGCACTGAGTGGAAGACAGTAACAATACTGTGTGTTTTTCCTGTTACCGTTGAATCAGCTGCTCCCTGGTGGATACCTTGCTCACCTCAGGATGCAAACTCTTCTGGAAACCGGGCCTCACCTCCACGTTAACAGCTTAACAACACTCTTTATCGCCTGGGTTGTTTTAAAGGCTATGAGTGACGGGAAAATCCTCCCACTTTCTGGTGAAGAAACCTCCTATCGACACATCCCAGCGGTGCCTCCAAATGTAAATGCACTAAAATGCAAGAAAGATGGACAGAGATTTAACAGTGGACACTCTTCTCTCAATCAAGCATTTAATGAATGAAGAGGAAGAGAGTCTGTTGCTCCACCCACTGCCCTCTACTCCCCCTACTGGCGAACTCCGGTATTGCTGTTCAGAATTAATTGTGAAAGATTGTTGACCTCTTACACACACACACACACACACACACATATATATATATACATGTATAAATAAACATTAATTACAGGTGAAAGTGCGAATATAATTCTATTTTAGGTGTCTCCACTGATGTACTAATGCAATATACATATATACACGCCACTGAATAGTTCTTCAGGTAAAGATCAGAGGTCAGTGTGAGGTATGGGACAAGCATAGCAGGATTGCATATTCAGAAAGTGAGTCTCAATTCAACAAATAAATTGGCAACAAGTTGGTAAAGTCTTTGAGGATGCCCGGAAGGGAGAGCCAGGAGAAAAGACTAAGGAGTTGAGTTGCTTATTTCAAGAGGATTGTAGCTGAATCCCAGCTTTTGTCTGAAAACAGTAGACCCCTACGATATGTTCAACTCTCCTAACAAAAAATAAGCTAAAGGCATTTGACCTTTAATCTACAGATGTATACCCTGGTGATTACCCTTCCCCGTAAAATACAGGTTCTGTTGATGGGAAGCGGCCAGCGGGTACAAATGGCTAAGCTTTTGGTAAAAACCAACAATAATATTCAGACTTGTTGAGCTTATAGACACTTATACACAAACACTGATATCAAACAGGTCTCAATATAGAAATACAAAATAGCAGTAAACGCAAAATAGTGCATTATAAAACCAGTCAGGAAATATGATAGAAAAGCCATCAGCTAAATCTGGAGTATAGCTCATACTGCATATCTTCCAGACTGCATGCATGTTAGCATAATTTTGCTAAGTGCTACTGGGATAGTTAGTTTACACATGGCTGATACAGAGGTCTTAGGAAAGAAAATAATACATGCATTATATTAGAAATCATAACAGATTTACATACAAGTGTACATGAAAGAAAAGCTCAGATAAAATAATCTCACTGAATCTGATAACCGTGTAGTTACAAAGTTATTATCACTTCAGATAACAGCAATACAACTGCTATTGACGTATTTAGAGTTAGAACCTAATAGCTAAGTAGAGATTTCACTCATGTGTAATGCAACAGGTATGACCTTGGTTACAACTAGC
>JAMWET010000009.1:80000-121457 GCA_024036415.1 Prochilodus magdalenae | reverse complement strand
TTTTTCTGTTACTGTTACTTTGAGTTGACTGTTTTCTTTTTTTCTGTTACTGTTACTGAGAACTGATTTTTTTCTGTTACTGTTACTGTGAGCTGATTGTTTTCTGTTACTGTTACTGAGATCTGATTGTTTTCTGTTACTCTTTCTGAGATCTGATTGTTTTCTATTTTTCTGTTACTAAGATCTGATGGTTTTCTGTTACTGTTACTATGAGCTGATTGTTTTCTGTTACTGTTTCTGAGATCTAATTGATATCTTTTACTGTTACTGTGAGCTGATTGTTTTCTGTTACTGTTACTGAGATCTGATTGTTTTCTGTTACTGTTACTGTGAGCTGATTGTTTTCTGTTACTGTTACTGTTACTGAGAGCTGATTGTTTTCTGTTACTCTTTCTGAGATCTGATTGTTTTCTATTTCTCTGTTACTAAGATCTGATGGTTTTCTGTTACTGTTACTATGAGCTGATTGTTTTCTGTTACTGTTACTATGAGCTGATTGTTTTCTGTTACTGTTTCTGAGAACTGATTCTTTTCTGTTATTTTGTTACTGTTACTGAGAGCTGATTGTTTTCTGTTACTGTAACTGTGAGCTGATTGGTGTCTGTTAGTGCCTGTGAGAGTTAATTGTTTTTTTTTACCGAGGTTAGTGATGGAGAAGAAAGTGAGGGAGAGAGAAGCTGAATGAGACTTACAGGGATGAGGGAGCAGATCTGATGCAGGTTAGTGATGGAGAAGAAAGTGTAAGAGTGTTGAGACTTACAGGGCTGAGGGAGCAGATCTGATGGAGGTTAGTGATGGAGACAAAAGTGTGGGAGTGAGAAGCTGAAGGATGGAGAACAAAGTGTGGGAGAGAGAAGCTGAATGAGTCTTACAGGGTTGAGGGAACAAATATGATGGAGGTTAGTGATGGAGAAGAACGTGTAAGAGTGTTGAGACTTATAGGGATGAGGGAGCAGTTCTGATAGAGGTTAGTGATGGAGAGGAAACTGTGGGAGTAAGACGCTAAAGGAGACTTACAGGGACAAGGCAGCAAATCTGATGGAGGTTAGTGATGGAGAAGAAAGTGTCGGAGACAGAAGCTAAAGAAGACTTACAGGGATGAGGGAACAGAGATGATGGAGGTTAGTGATGGAGAAGAAAGTATAAGAGTTTTGAGACATAAAGGGCTGAGGGATTTGTTACTGTGAGCTGATTGTTTTCTGTTTTTCTGTTACTGTTACTGAGATCTGATTGTTTTCTGTTACTGTTACTGAGATCTGATTGTTTTTTGTTACTGTTACTAATAGCTTATTGCTTTCTGTTTATGTTTCTGAGATCTCATTGTTTTCTGTTACTGTTACTGTGAGCTGATTGTTTTCTATTACTGTTACTGAGATCTGATTGTTTTCTGTTTTCATGTCATTGTTACTGAGATCTGATTGTTTTCTGTTACTGGTACTGTGAGCTGATTGTTTTCAGTTACTGTTATGGAGGTCTGATTGTTTTCTATTACTGTTACTGAGAGCTGATTGTTTTCTGTTGCTATTACTGTGATCTGATTGTTTTCTGTTACTGTTACTGAGATCTGATTGTTTTCTGTTAATGTTACTGAGATCTCATTGTTTTCTTTTATTCTGTTACTGTTTCTGAGATCGGATTGTTTTTTGTTACTGTTACTAATAGCTTATTGCTTTCTGTTTATGTTTCTGAGATCTCATTGTTTTCTGTTACTGTTACTGTGAGCTGATTGTTTTCTATTACTGTTACTGAGATCTGATTGTTTTCTGTTTTCATGTCATTGTTATTGAGATCTGATTGTTTTCTGTTGCTATTACTGTGATCCGATTGTTTTCTTTTACTGTTACTGAGATCTGGTTGTTTTCAGTTACTGTTATGGAGATCTTATTGTTTTCTGTTACTGTTACTGAGAGGTGATTGTTTTCTGTTATTGTTACTGAGATCTGATTGTTTTCTGTTACTGTTATCGAGATCTGATTTTTTTCTTTTATTCTGTTACTGTTACTGAGATCTGAGTGTTTTCTGTTACTGTTACTGAGATCTGATTGCTTTCTGTTATTCTGTCACTGTTACTGAGATCTGATTGTTTTCTGTTACTGTTACTATGAGCTGATTGTTTTCTGTTACTTTTTCTGAGATCTCATTGTTTTCTTTTACTGGTAATGTGAGCTGATTGTTTTCTGTTACTCTTTCTGAGATCTGATTGTTTTCTGTTACTGTTACTGTGAGCTAATTGTTTTCTGTTACTGTTACTGTGAGCTGATTGTTTTCTATTACTCTAACTGAGATCTGATTGTTTTCTGTTGCTATTAGTGTGATCTGATTGTTTTCTGTTATTGTTACTGAGATCTGATTGTTTTCTGTTACTGTTAGGGAGATCTGATTGTTTTCTGATACTGTCACTGTGAGCTGATTGTTTTCTTTTACTGTTACTGAGATCTGATTGTTTTCTGTTTTTCTGTTACTGTTACTGTGAGCTGATTGTTTTCTGTTACTGTTACTGAGATCTGATTTTTTTCTGTCACTGTTACTGAGATCTGATTGTTTTCTGTTACTTTTACTGAGATCTGATTGTTTTCTGTTATTCTGTTACTTTTACTGAGATCTGATTGTTTTCTGTTACTGTTACTGAGATCTGATTGTTTTCTGTTACTGTTACTGAGATCTAATGGTTTTCTGTTACTGTTACTGAGAGCTGATTGTTTTCTATTACTGTTACTGAGATCTGATTGTTTTCTCTTTTTCTGTTATTGTTACTGAGATCAGATTATTTTCTGTTACTGTCACTGTGAGCTGATTGTTTCTGTTACTGTCAGCTGATTGTTTTCTGTTAATGTTACCAAGATCTGATTGTTTTCAGTTTTTCTGCTATTGTTACTGAGGCCTGCTTGTTTTCTGTTTTTCTGTTACTCCTACTGTGAGCTGACTGTTTTCTTTTTTTCTGTTACTGTTACTGAGAACTGATTTTTTTCTGTTACTGTTACTGAGATCTGTTTGTTTTCTGTTACTGTTACTTTGAGCTGATTGTTTTTTATTACTATTACTGAGATCTGATTGTTTTCTTTTACTGTTATGGAGATCTAATGTTTTCTGTTACTGTTACTGAGATCTGATTGTTTTCTCTTACTGTTACTGTGAGCTGATTGTTGCTGTTACTGTGAGCTGATTGTTTCTCTGTGACTATTACTAAGATCTAATTGTTTTCTGTTTTTCTCTTACTGTTACTGAGAGCTGATTGTTTTCTGTTATTCTGTTACTCTTACTGTAAGCTGATCTTTTCTGTTACTGTTACTGAGATCTGATTGTTTTCTGTTACTCTGAGCTGATTTTTTTCCGTTACTGTTACTGAGATCTGATTGTTTTCTGTTACTGTGAGCTGATTGTTTTCTGTTTTTCTGTTACTGTTAGTAAGATCTGATTGTTTTCTGTTACTGTTACTGTGA
The DNA here is from genome assembly GCA_024036415.1 of Prochilodus magdalenae. NCBI lineage: Eukaryota > Metazoa > Chordata > Actinopteri > Characiformes > Prochilodontidae > Prochilodus > Prochilodus magdalenae. Next base: position 118,017 of record JAMWET010000009.1, on the reverse strand, counting down.
GCTGACTGGTATCTGTTAGTGATGAAGAAGAAAGGGTGGGAGAGAGAAGCTGAATGAGACTTACAGGGATGAGGGAGCAGATCTGATGGAGGTTAGTGATGGAGAAGAAAGTATGGGAGTCAGAAGCTGAAGGACTCTTACAGGGACGAGGCAGCAGATCTGATGGAGGTTAGTGATGGAGAAGAAAGTGTGCGAGTGAGAAGCTGAATGAGTCCTACAGGGACGAGGGAACAGATCTGATGGAGGTTAGTGATGGAGAAGAAAGTGTGGGAGAGAGAAGCTGAATAAGACTTAAAGGGATGAGGGAGCAGATCTGATGGAGGTTAGTGATGGAGAAGAAAGTGTGGGAGTGAGAAGCTGAAGGAGACTTACAGGGATGAGGCAGCAGATCTGATGGATGTTAGTGATGGAGAAGAAAGTGTGGGAGAGAGAAGCTGAAGAAGACTTACAGGGATGAGGGAGCAGATCTGATGGAGGTTAGTGATGGAGAAGAAAGTGTGGGAGTGAGAAGCTGAATGACATTTACAGGGCTGAGGGAGCAGATCTGATGGAGGTTAGTGATGGAGAAGAAAGTGAGGGAGTGAGAAGCTGAATGACATTTACAGGGCTGAGGGAGCAGATCTGATGGAGGTTAGTGATGGAGAAGAATGTGTGGGAGTGAGAAGCTGAAAGACAATTACAGGGATGAGGGAGCAGATCTGATGGAGGTAAGTGATGGAGAAGAAAGTGTGGGAGTGAGAAGCTGAATGAGACTTACAGGGCTGAGCGAGCAGATCTGATGGAGGTTTATGATGGAGAAGAAAGTGTGGGAGAGAGAAGCTGAAGAAGACTTACAGGGATGAGGGAGCAGATCTGATGGAGGTTAGTGATGGAGAAGAAAGTGTGGAAGTGAGAAGCTGAATGAGACTTACAGGGATGAGGGAGCAGATCTGATGGAGGTCAGTGATGGAGAAGAAAGTGTGGGAGAGAGAAGCTGAAGAAGACTTACAGGGATGAGGGAGCAGATCTGATGGAGGTTAGTGATGTAGAAGAAAGTGTGAGTTAGGGTGAACTGATTGTTTTCTGTTTTTCTGTTACTGTTACTGAGATCTGGTTGTTTTCTGTTACTGTTACTGAGATCTGATTGCTTTCTGTTACTGTTACTGAGATCTGATTGCTTTCTGTTTTTCTTTCACTGTTACTGGTATCTGATTGTTTTCTGTTACTGTTTCTGAGATCCGATTGTGTTCTGTTACTGTTACTGTGAGCTGATTGTTTTCTGTTTCTGACATCTGATTGTTTTCTGTTACTGTTACTGAGATCTAAATGTTTTCTGTTACTGTTACTGTTAGCTGATTGTTTTATGTTACTGTTACTGAGATCTGATTGTTTTCTCTTACTGTTTCTGAGATCTGATTGTTTTCTGTTACTGTTACTGAGATCTGATTGTTTTCTGTTCTCCTGTAATTGTTACTGAGATCTGATTGTTTTCTGTTACTGTTACTGAGATCTGATTGCTTTCTGTTACTGTTACTGATATCTGATTGTTTTCTGTTACTGTTACTGAGATCTGATTGCCTTCTGTTACTGTTTCTGAGATCTGATTGTTTTCTGTTACTGTGAGCTGATTGTTTTCTGTTACTGTTTCTGAGATCTAAATGTTTTCTGTTTCTGTTACTGACGTCTGATTGTTTTCTGTTACTGTTACTGTGAGCTGATTGTTTTCTGTTACTGTTACTGGGATCTGATTGCTTTCTGTTACTGTTTCTGAGATCTGATTGTTTTCTGTTTCTGTGAGCTGATTGTTTTCTGTTACTGTTACTGAGATCTGATTTTTTGTTACTGTTACTGAGATCTGATTGTTTTCTGTTACTGTGAGCTGATTGTTTTCTGTTACTGTTACTGAGACCTGATTGTTTTCTGTTACTGTTACTGAGACCTGATTGTATTCTGTTACTGTTACTGTGAGCTGATTGTTTGCTGTTTCTGACATCTGATTGTTTTCTGTTACTGTTACTGAGGTCTGATTGTTTTCTGTTACTGTTACTGTTAGCTGATTGTTTTATGTTACTGTTACTGAGATCTGATTGTTTTCTCTTACTGTTTCTGAGATCTGATTGTTTTCTGTTACTGTTACTGAGATCTGATTGTTGTCTGTTCTCCTGTAATTGTTACTGAGATCTGATTGTTTTCTGTTACTGTTACTGAGATCTGATTGCTTTTTTTTACTGTTACTGATATCTGATTGTTTTCTGTTACTGTTACTGAGATCTGATTGCCTTCTGTTACTGTTTCTGAGATCTGATTGTTTTCTGTTACTGTGAGCTGATTGTTTTCTGTTACTGTTTCTGAGATCTAAATGTTTTCTGTTACTGAGGTCTGATTGTTTTCTGTTACTGTTACTGTGAGCTGATTGTTTTCTGTTACTGTTACTGAGATCTGATTGCTTTCTGTTACTGTTTCTGCGATCTGATTGTTTTCTTTTTCTGTGAGCTGATTGTTTTCTGTTACTGTTACTGAGATCTGATTTTTTGTTACTGTTACTATGAGCTGATTGTTTTCTGTTACTGTAACAGTGAGCTTATTGTTTTATGTTACTGTTACTGAGATCTGATTGTTTGCTCTTACTGTTTCTGAGATATGATTGTTTTCTGTTACTCTTACTGTGAGCTGATTATTTTCTGTTACTTTTACTGTTACTGTTAGCTGATTGTTTTCTGTTACTGTTACTGAGATCTGTTTGTTTTCTGTTCTTGTTACTGAGATCTGTTTGTTTTCTGTTCTTGTTACTGAGATCTGATTGTTTTCTGTTACTGTTACTGAGATCTGATTGTTTTCTGTTACTGTGAGCTGATTGTTTTCTGTTACTGTTACTGAGACCTGATTGTTTTCTGTTACTGTTACTGAGACCTGATTGTTTCTGTTACTGTTACTAAGACCTGATTGTTTCTGTTACTGTGAGCTGATTGTTTTCTGTTACTGAGATCTGATTGTTTTCTGTTACTGTTACTGAGATCTGATTATTTTCTGTTATTGTTTCTGAGATCTGATTGTTTTCTGTTACTGTTACTGAGATCTGATTGTTTTCTGTTATTGTTACTGTGAGCTGATTTTTTTATGTTACTGTTACTGAGATCTGATTGTTTTCTGTTACTGTTACTGTGAGCTGATTGTTTTCTGTTACTGTAACTGTGAGCTGATTGGTTTCTGTTAGTGCCTGTTACTTACAGACTTACAGGGATGAGGGAACAGATCTGATGGAGGTTAGTGATGGAGAAGAAACTGTGGTAGTGCGAAGCTGAAGAAGACCTACAGGGATGAGGAAGCAGATCTAATGGAGGTTAGTGATGGAGACGAAAGTGTGGGAGTGAAAAGCTGAATGACATTTACAGGGATGAGGAAGCAGATCTGATGGGGGTTAATGATGGAGAAGACAGTGTGGGAGTGAGAAGCTGAATGAGACTTACAAGAATGAGGGAGCAGATCGGATGGAGGTTAGTGATGGAAAAGAAATTGTGGGAGAGAGAAGCTGAAGAAGACTTAAAGGGATGAGGAAGCAGATCTGATGGAGGTTAGTGATGGAGAAGAAAGTGTGGGAGTGAAAAGCTGAATCACATTTACAGGGCTGATGGAACAAATCTGATGGAGGTTAGTGATGGAGAAGAAAGTGTGGGAGTTAGAAGCTGAAGGAGACTTACAGGGACGAGGGAGCAGATCTGATAGAGGTTAGTGATGGAGATAAAAGTGTGGGAGTGAGAAGCTGAATGAGTCTTACAGGGACAAGGGAACACATCTGACGGAGGTTAGTGATGGAGAAGAAAGTGTGGGAGAGAGAAGCTGAAGAAGACTTAAAGGGATGAGTAAGCAGATCTGATGGAGGTTAGTGATGGAGAACCAAGTGTGAGAGAGAGAAGCTGAATGGGTTTTACAGGGACGAGGGAAGAGATCTGATGGAGGTTCGTGATGGAGAAGAAAGTGTGGGAAAGAGAAACTGACTGAGACTTACAGGGACGAGGTATCAGATCTGATGGAGGTTAGTTATGAAGAAGAAAGTGTGGGAGTGAGAAGCTGAATGGGTTTTACAGGGACGAGGGAAGAGATCTGATGGAGGTTCGTGATGGAGAAGAAAGTGTGGGAGAGAGAAGCTGAATGAGACTTACATGGATTTGGCAGCAGATCTGATGGAGGTTTGTGATGGAGAAGAAACTGTGGGAGAGAGAAGCTGAATGAGACTTAAAGGGATGAGGGAGCAGATCTGATGGAGGTTAGTGATGGAGAAAAAATTGTGGGACAGAGAAGATGAAAAAGACATGCAGGGATGAAGGAACAGATCTGATGGAGGTTAGTGATTGAGAAGAAAGTGTGGGAGTGAGAAGCTGAATGAGTCTTACAGGGAGAAGGCAGCAGATCTGATGGAGGTTAGTGATGGAGAAGAAAGTGTGGGAGAGAGAAGCTGAATGACACTTACAGGGATGAGGGAACAAATCTGATGGAGGTTAGTGATGGAGAAGAAAGTGTGGGAGTGAGAAGCTGAATGAGTCTTACAGGGAGAAGGCAGCAGATCTGATGGAGGTTAGTGATGGAGAAGAAAGTGTGGGAGAGAGAAGCTGAAGAAGACTTACAGGGATGAGGGAGCAGATCTGATGGAGGTTAGTGATGGAAAAGAAACTGTGGGAGTGCGAAGCTGAAGAAGACCTACACGGATGAGGCAGCAGATCTGATGGAGGTTAGTGATGGAGAAGAAAGTGTGGGAGAGAGAAGCTGAATGACATTTACAGGGCTGAGGGAGCAGATCTGATGGAGGTTAGTGATGGAGAAGAAAGTGTGGGAGTGAGAAGCTGAAGGACTCTTACAGGGACGAGGCAGCAGATCTGATGGAGGTTAGTGATGGAGAAGAAAGTGTGGGAGTGAGAAGCTGAATGAGATTTACAGGGATGAGGGAGCAGATCTGATGGAGGTAAGTGATGGAGAAGAATGTGTGGGAGTAAGAAGCTGAAAGACAATTACAGGGATGAGGGAGCAGATCCGATGGAGGTTAGTGATGGAGAAGAAAGTGTGGGAGTGAGAAGCTGACGGAGACTTACAGGGATGAGGCAGCAGATCTGCTGGAGGTTAGTGATGGAGAAGAAAGTGTGGAAGTGAGAAGCTGAATGAGACTTACAGGGATGAGGGAGCAGATCTGATGGAGGTCAGTGATGGAGAAGAAAGTGTGGGAGAGAGAAGCTGAAGAAGACTTACAGGGATGAGGGAGCAGATCTGATGGAGGTTAGTGATGTAGAAGAAAGTGTGAGATAGGGAGAACTGATTGTTTTCTGTTTTTCTGTTACTGTTAGTGAGATCTAAATGTTTTCTGTTACTGTTACTGAGATCTGATTGTTTTCTGTTACTGTTATGGAGATGTGGTTGTTTTCTGTTACTGTTACTGATATCTGATTGTTTTCTGTTACTTTTACTGAGATCTGATTGCTTTCTGTTACTGTTTCTGAGATCTGATTGTTTTCTGTTACTGTTTCTGAGATCTAATTGTTTTTTGTTAAAGTTACTATGAGCTGATTGTTTTCTGTTACTGTTACTGTGAGCTGATTGTTTTCTGTTACTGTTACTGAGATCTGATTGCTTTCTGTTACTGTTTCTGAGATCTGATTGTTTTCTTTTAGTAAGCAGATCTGATGGAGGTTAGTGATGGAGAACCAAGTGTGAGAGAGAGAAGCTGAATGAGTCTTACAAGGATTAGTGAACAGATTTGATGGAGGTTAGTGATGGAGAAGAAAGTGTGGGAAAAAGAGAAACTGACTGAGACTTACAGGGACGAGGTATCAGATCTGATGGAGGTTAGTGATGGAGAAGAAAGTGTGGGAGTGAGAAGCTGAATGAGTTTTACAGGGACAAGGGAAGAGATCTGATGGAGGTTCGTGATGGAGAAAAAAGTGTGGGAGAGAGTAGCTGAATGAGACTTACATGGATTTGGCAGCAGATCTGATGGAGGTTAGTGATGGAGAAGAAACTGTGGGAGAGAGAAGCTGAATGAGACTTAAAGGGATGAGGGAGCAGATCTGATGTAGGTTAGTGATGGAGAAAAAACTGTGGGAGAGAGAAAATGAAGAAGACATGCAGGGATGAGGGAGCAGATCTGATGGAGGTTATTGATTGAGAAGAAAGTGTGGGAGTGAGAAGCTGAATGAGACTTACAGGGATGAGTAAGCAGATCTGATGGAGGTTAGAGATGGAGAAGAAAGTATGGGAGTGAGAAGCTGAATGAGTCTTACAGGGAGAAGGCAGCAGATCTGATGGAGGTTAGAGATGGAGAAGAAAGTATGGGAGTGAGAAGCTGAATGAGACTTACAGGGACGAGGCAGCAGATCTGATGCAGGTTAGTGATGGAGAAGAAAGTGTGGGAGAGAGAAGCTGAATGACATTTACAGGGCTGAGGGAGCAGATCTGATGGAGGTTAGTGATGGAGAAGAAAGTATGGGTGTGAGAAGCTGAAGGACTCTTACAGGGACGAGGCAGCAGATCTGATGCAGGTTAGTGATGGAGAAGAAAGTGTGGTAGTGAGAAGCTGAATGAGTCCTACAGGGACAAGAGAACAGATCTGATGGAGGTTAGTGATGGAGAAGAAAGTGTGGGAGAGAGAAGCTGAATGAGACTTACAGGGATGAGGGAGCAGATCTGATGGAGGTAAGTGATGGAGAAGGATGTGTGGGAGTGAGAAGCTGAAGGAGACTTACAGGCATGAGGCAGCAGATCTGATGGAGGTTAGTGATGGAGAAGAAAGTGTGGGAGTGAGAAGCTGAATAAGTCTTACAGGAACTAGTGAACAGATCTGATGGAGGTTAGTGATGGAGAAGAAAGTGTGGGAGAGAGAAGCTGAAGAAGACTTACAGGGATGAGGGAGCAGATCTGATGGAGGTTAGTGATGGTGAAGAAAGAGTGGGAGAGAGAAGCTGAAGAAGACTTACAGGGATGAGGGAGCAGATCTGATGGAGGTTAGTGATGGTGAAGAAAGAGTGGGAGAGAGAAGCTGAAGAAGACTTACAGGGATAAGGGAGCAGATCTGATGGAGGTCAGTGATGGAGAAGAAAGTGTGGGAGAGAGAAGCTGAAGAAGGCTTACAGGGATGAGGGAGCAGATCTGATGGAGGTTAGTGATGGAGAAGAAAGTGTGAGTTAGGGTGAACTGATTGTTTTCTGTTTTTCTGTTACTGTTACTGAGGTCTGATTGTTTTCTGTTACTGTTACTGAGATCTGGTTGTTTTCTCTTACTGTTATGGAGATCTTATTGTTTTCTGTTACTGTTACTGAGATCTGATTGTTTTCTGTTACTGTTTCTGAGATCCGATTGTTTTCTGTTACTGTTACTGTGAGCTGATTGTTTTCTGTTTCTGAAATCTGATTGTTTTCTCTTACTGTTTCTGAGATCTGATTGTTTTCTGTTACTGTTACTGAGATCTGATTGTTTTCTGTTACTGTGAGCTGATTGTTCTCTGTTACTGTTACTGAGATCTGATTGTTTTCTGTTACTGTTACTGAGATCTAATTGCTTTCTGTTACTGTTTCTGAGATCTGATTGTTTTCTGTTACTGTGAGCTGATTGTTTTCTGTTACTGTTACTGAGATCTAAATGTTTTCTCTTACTGTTACTGAGGTCTGATTGTTTTCTGTTACTGTTACTGTGAGCTGATTGTTTTCTGTTACTGTTACTGATATCTGATTGTTTTCTGTTACTGTTACTGAGATCTGATTGCTTTCTGTTACTGTTTCTGAGATCTGATTGTTTTCTGTTACTGTGAGCTGATTGTTTTCTGTTACTGTTACTGAGATCTGATTGTTTTCTGTTACTGTTATGGAGATCTGATTGTTTTCTGTTACTGTTACTGAGATCTGATTGCTTTCTGTTTTTCTTTCACTGTTACTGAGATCTGATTGTTTTCTGTTACTGTTATTGAGATCTGATTGTTTTCTGTTACTGTTATTGAGATCTGATTGTTTTCTGTTTTTCTCTTACTGTTTCTGAGATCTGATTCTTTTCTGTTTTTTTGTTACTGAGAGCTAAATGTTTTCTGTTTTTCTGTTACTGTTACTGAGATTCAATTGTTTTCTGTTACTGTTTCTGAGATCCGATTGTTTTCTGTTACTGTTTCTGAGATCCGATTGTTTTCTGTTACTGTTACTGTGAGCTGATTGTTCTCTGTTACTGTTACTGAGATCTGATTGTTTTTTGTTACTGTTACTATGAGCAGATTGTTTTCTGTTACTGTTTCTGAGATCCAAATGTTTTCTGTTACTGTTACTGAGGTCTGATTGTTTTCTGTTACTGATATCTGATTTTTTGTTACCGTTACTATGAGCCGATTGTTTTCTGTTACTGTTTCTGAGATCTGATTGTTTTCTGTTACTGTTACTGAGATCTGATTGTTTTTTGTTACTGTTACTATGAGCTGATTGTTTTCTGTTACTGTTTCTGAGATCTGATTGTTTTCTGTTACTGTTACTGTGAGCTGATTGTTTTATGTTACTGTTACTGAGATCTGATTGTTTTGTGTTACTGTTACGGAGGTCTGATTGTTTTCTGTTACTGTTACTGAGATCTAATTGTTTTCTGTTACTATTATGGAGATCTGATTGTTTTCTGTTACTCTTACTGAGATCTGATTGTTTTCTGTTTTTCTGTTACTGTTACTGAGATCTGATTCTTCTCTGTTACTGACATCTGATTGGTTTCTGTTACTGTTACTGTGAGCTGATTGGTATCTGTTAGTGCCTGTGAGAGTTGATTGGGTTTTTTACCGAGGTTAGTGATGGAGACGAAACTGTGGGAGAGAGAAGCTGAATGAGACTTACAGGGATGAGGGAGCAGATCTGATGGAGGTTAGTGATGGAGAAGAAAGTGTAAGAGTGTTGAGACTTACAGGGCTGAGGGAGCAGATCTGATGGAGGTTAGTGATGGAGAAGAAAGTGTAAGAGTGTTGAGACTTACAGGGCTGAGGGAGCAGATCTGATGGAGGTTAGTGATGGAGAAGAAAGTGTGGGAGTGAGAAGCTGAATGAGACTTACAGGGATGAGGGAGCAGATCTGATGGAGGTTAGTGATGGAGAAGAAAGTGTGGGAGTGAGAAGCTGAAGGAGACTTACAGGGATGAGGGAGCAGATCTGATGGAGGTTAGTGATGGAGAAGAAAGTGTGGGAGAGAGAAGCTGAATGAGACTTACAGGGATGAGGGAGCAGATCTGATGGAGGTTAGTGATGGAGAAGAAAGTGTGGGAGTGAGAAGCTGAAGAAGACTTACAGGGATGAGGGAGCAGATCTGATGGAGGTTAGTGATGGAGAAGAAAGTGTGAGTTACGGTGAACTGATTGTTTTCTGTTACTGTTACTGTGATCTGATTGTTTTCTGTTACTGTGAGCTGATTGTTTTCTGTTACTGTTACTGTGATCTGATTGTTTTCTGTTACTGTGAGCTGATTGTTTTCTGTTACTGTTACTGAGATCTGATTGTTTTCTGTTACTGTGAGCTGATTGGTATCTGTTTGTGCGTGTGAGAGTTGATTTTTTTTTTTTTACCGAGGTTAGTGATCAAGAAGAAAGTGTGGGAGTGAGAAGCTGAATGAGTCTTACAAGGATGAGGGAACAGATATGATGGAGGTTAGTGATGGAGGAGAAAGTGTAAGAGTGTTGAGACTTACAGGGCTGAGGGAGCAGATCTGATGGAGGTTAGTGATGGAGAAGAAAGTGTGGGAGTGAGAAGCTGAAGGAGACTTACAGGGACAAGGCAGCAGATCTGATGGAGGTTAGTGATGGAGAAGAAAGTTTGGGAGTGAGAAGCTGAATGAGTCTTACAGGGCTGAGGGAACAGATCTGATGGAGGTTAGTGATGGAGAAGAAAGTGTGGGAGAGAGAAGCTGAAGGAGACTGACAGGTAAAAGAAGGTTAGATATCTTGGTTTCTTTTTACAGCTACTGCTATATGTGCTCCATTCTCCTCTCCAGGCAAGGGTTAAGGGTTTAAACGGTTCATTTAGCCTGCCTTACAATAGCGGGAGGCCAGTGTTTTATGGACCTCTGACTCGGTTTGTTCAGACCTAAAGAAATTGTCTTTGTTTGATGTCATGAAGAGACATGGCAGGTGTAGAATAAGTGTGAGGTCCCGCGCCAGCCGGTGCCATCACTGATGATCAGGGCTCACAAGGGGGAGAGTGCAGGCTGGCAAGTTGGTCATAGGGCTTCCAGAGCCTCCCACCATCAAGTCTCAAAATTTGGAAAGGTGGCATAGGCCTACTCTAAAAAATGGCTAAGTCCCCATATACTGGAAGGTGGCATATCCAGGGCCCACAAGGGGCAAATAGTGCAGGCTGGCAAAGGTGCATTTTGGTGGTTCAGATGACTTCTAGTGACACCTTGTATAAAAGTCCCAAAATTCAGGTAGCTGGCACTTCCAGGGCTCACAACGGGCAAGGGCAGGTTGGCAAAAGTGCACTAAGGTCACTCAGAGGGTCTCTATACGGCCCCCCTGTTTTAAACCTGGCAGAATTTTTTTCTGTCTTAAAATTTGGGATTGTGACCTACTCGGAAAAAAGTGCCCATATTCTGGAAGGTGGCATATCCAGGGCTCACAAGGGGCAAGTAGTGCTGGCTGGCAAAGGTGCATTTTGGTGGTTCAGATGACCTGCAGGGAACCCCTGTCTAAAAGTCCCCAGATTCGGGTAGTTGGCACTTCCAGGGCTCACAAGGTGCAAGTGCAGGCTGGCAAAGGTGCACTATAGTCGGTCAGAGGACCTCCAGAAATCCCCCTTGCTTAAAACCAGCTGAAATATTTTTAAGTATAAAAAGTCAGATAGCTGACAGGGGCATGTAAAAATGGCTAGGTCCCTATATTTTGGCAGGTGCCACTTCCAGGACTCACAAGTGGCAAGTGCAGGCTGGAAAATGTGCACTTTGAGTGATCATGGAATGGTTAGGGGGCTTCCAGAGCCTGTCTAAAAACTGCTAAACAATTCAAAGTCCCCATAATTAGGATGGTGACACTTTCAGGGCACATCAGGGACAATTGCAAGCTGGCAAAGGTGCACTGTGGCTGGTCAGAGAGCTTCCATTCTAGGGAGCTTCCATTTCTTAAGTCAGCTGGAAAAATGGCTTTTTCTCCAAATTCGGGAAGGTGGCACTTCTCGGGCAAATAAGGGGAAAATGAAGGATGGCAAAGGTGCAATGTGGTCGGTCAGAGGGATTTCCAGTTGACAAAGAGAAATCGGCAGAAAAAGTGACTATATTTGGAAAGGTGGCACTTCCAGGGCTCACAAAGGACAAGGGTAGGCTGGCACAGGTGCACAATGGTCGTCAGAGGACATCCAGCAGGTCCCCTGGTCTATAAACAGAGAAAAAATTTTCAAAGTCCGAAAATTCAAGCTGGTGGCAGGGGTCTGCTCGAAAAAATGGCAAACTACTCATATTCATTAAGGTGGCCCTTTTAGGGTTCATAAGCAGCAAGTGCAGGCTGGCAAAGGTGCACTGTGGCTGGTCAGAGAGCTTCCAGGGAGCTTCCATTTCTAAAGTCTGGAAAAATGGCTAATTCTCCAAATTCGGGAACTTCCAGGGGGGCATTTCTAAAGTCTGGAAAAATGGCTAATTCTCCAAATTCAGGAAGGTGGCACCTCTAGGGCAAATAAGGGGAAAGTGTTGGATGGCAAAGGTGCATTGTGGTCGGTCAGAGGTATTTTCAGTTGCCCACCAGAAATGGGTAAAAAATGTCACCATATTTGGGAAGGTGGCACTTCCAGGCCCCACAAAGGGCAAGAGCAGGCCAGCAAAAGTGCACTATGGTTGCTCAGAGGAAGTCCAGCAGGTCCCCTTGTCTGAAAACCGAGTAGAAAATGTGTAAAAGTTCATCAAAATGATACTTCCAGGGCTTACAAGGGGCAAACGCAGGCTGGCAAAAGCCCTGGACATGCCACTTTCCAGAATATGGGGACTCGGTCATTTTTAAGAGTAGGCCCATGCCACCTTTCCAAATTTTCAGACTTGATGGTGGGAGGGTCTGGAAGTCCTGCAACCGATTTCCCGGCCTGCGCTTTCCCCTCGTAAGCCCTGGAAGTATCATTTTCACAAATATGGGGACTTAGTCATTTTTCTGCCCTGTTGTAGGAAGGGGGACTTTCTGGAAGTCCTCTGAGTGACCATAGTGCACCTTTGCCAACCTACCCTTGCCCCTTGTGAGACATCGAGATGCCACCTTCCTTTATTGGGGGACTTTTAAACAGGGGGTCCCTGGAGGTCATCTGAACCACCATAATGCACCTTTGCCAGCCTGCACTTGCCACGTGTGAGCCCTGGACATGTCACCTTCCAAAATATGGGGTCTTGAAGGTGGGAGGCTCTGAAAGACTTGCCGGCCTGAAGTCTGGGACTTCAAAATATTTCCCTCTGTTTATAGACTAGGGGACCTGCTGGAGGTCCTCTGACGACCATTGTGCACCTTTGCCAGCCTGCCCTTGCCCATTGTGAGCCCTGGAAGTGCCACCTTCCCAAATATCGGGACTTTTTTGCCCATTTCTGGTTGGCAACTGAAAATCCCTCTGACCGACCACATTGCACCTTTGCCATCCTACACTTTTTGAAGTGCTACCTTCTCGAATTTAGAGAATAAGCAATTTTTCCAGACTTTAGAAATGGAAGCTCCCTGGAAGCTCTCTGAGCAGCCACAGTGCACCTTTGCCAGCCTGCAATTGTCCCTTTTGCACCCTGAAAGTGCCACCTTCCCGAACATGGGGAGTTTGTCTTTTTTCGAGCAGGCCCCTGCCACCTGCTTGAATTTTGCGACTGACATATTTCAGCTCATCTTTACAGGGGGACCACCTGAAAGCCCTGTGTCTGCTTATAGTGCACCTTTGCCAGCCTCCATTTGCCCCTTGTTAACCCTTGAAGTGCCACCTACCCGAATTTTGGGACTTTCAGTTTTTAGATGGGGGCCCTTCTGGAGTTCCTCTGAGCGACCATATTGCACCTTTGTCAGCCTCCAGTGGCTACTTGAGAGTCCTGAAAGTACCACCTTCCTGAATATAGAGATATGTCAACTATCTGACTGCTCGTATTTAGACAGGGTAGTGCACCTTTGACATTCTTTACTTGCTCCTTGTGATCCGTGGAAGTAACACCTTCCCTAATATGGGGACTTTTAGCCATTTTTTCGAGCAGGCACCTGCCACATGTCGGAATTTTGGGACTTAGGCAGTCGGGCATAAAGAGGGATTTATTTACTTTGCCTGTCTGCGCTTGCCCTTTGTGAGCCCTGAAAGTATCATTTTCCCAAATATGAGGACTTAGTCATTTTTCTGCAGAGTTTGAGACAGGGGGACCTGCGGGAGGTCCTGTGACCGATTATAGTTAGTTATAGTACTTTTGTCAGATATCCCACTTGCCAGAATATGGGGACTATGGTGGCCATATTTCCGAGTAGGTCACATACCTGAATTTTAAGACATAGAAAGAATTCTACCTGGTTTTAAACAAGGGGACCATCTGGAGGTCCACTGAACAACCATAGTGCACTTTTGCTGGCCTGCACTTGTTCCCTGTGTGCCCTAAAAGTCCCACCTTCCTGAATATAGGGACAGAATCTGCAGAAGGATTACTGAAGTTTGAGGGTAGCGCCACAGGGAGTGCCTTCTCCCCACACAAATAATGTGAGTGCCTGGACCAGAGATGTGTGTGCCTGTAGGTGGAGAACAAGTCAGGCTTTTGTATCCCTCTTTATCCCCGACTGTCCCCATATTAGGGAAGATGTTACTTGACCAGATCACAAGGAGCAAGTAAAGGCTGTCAAAGCTGCACTACCCTGTCTAAATCCGAGCTGAAAAATCTCCCAAACAAAATTCGGATAGTTGACATGTCTCTATATTTAGGAAGGTGGTACTTTCTGGGCTCTCAAGTGGCCACTGCAGGCTGACAAAGATGCACTATGGTTGATCAGAGGAACTCCAGAAGGGCCCCCGTCTAAAAAAACGGGAAGAAAGTCCCAAAATTCAGGTATTACAAGGGTTAACAAGGGGCAAATGGAGGCTGGCAAAGGTGCACTATAAGCAGACACAGGGCTTCCAGGAGGTCCTCCTGTAAAGATGAGCTGAAATATATCTAAGCCCCAAAATTCAAGCAGGTTGCAGGGGCCTGCTTGAAAAAAGACAAACTCCCCATATTTGGGAAGGTGGCACTTCCAGGGCTCACACAGGGTGGCAAAGGTGCACAGAAAAACTGAAAACTCCAGCTGGTCCCCCGGTCTATAAACAGAGAGAAATATTTCAAAGTCCCAAAATTCAGGCCGGTAAGTTGGCCATAGGGCTTCCAGAGCCTTCTACCATCAAGTCCCCATATTCTGGAAGGTGGCATGTCCAGGGCTCACACGGGGCAAGTGCAGGCTGGCAAAGGTGCATTATGGTGGTTCAGGTGACCTCCAGGGACCCCCTGTCTAAAAGTCCTCCAATAAGGGACGGTGGCACTTCCAGGGCTCACACGGGGCAAGTGCAGGGTGGCAAAGGTGCATTGTGGTGGTTCAGATAACCTCCAGGGACCCCCTGTCTAAAAGCCCCCCAATAAGGGAAGGCGGCACGTCCATGGCTCACACAGGGCAAGGGCAGGCAATCAATTATAGGGCTTCCAGATTCTGCCAAGTCTGAAAATTTAGACAGGTGGCATGGGCTTACTCTTAAAAATGACTCAGTCCACATATTCTAGAAGGTAGCATATCCAGGGGCAAGTAGTGCAGGCTGGCAAAGATGCACTATGGTTCAGATGACCTCCAGAGACCCCCTGTGTAAAAGGCCCCACATTCTGAAGGTGTCACCTCCAGATGGTTCCCCTGTTTAAAACCAGGTAGAATTCTTTCTATGTTTTTCAATTCAGGCATGTGGCCTGCTTGGACAAAGTCTGCATATTTAAGAAGGTGGCACCTCCAGGGCTTCCAAAGGGCAAGTGCACTTTGAGTGGTCAGTCCCCATATTTGGAATACTGGTACCTCCAGGGTGCATAAGTGGAAAGCTGGCAAATGTGCAGTTTGAGTGGCTAGGGGGTTCCCAGAGCCTCCCCCTGTCTAAAAATGGCTGAACAGCTATGTCCGCATATTTAGGTAAGTGACACGTCTTGGGCGGATAAGAGGCAGGTGCAGGGTGGCAAAGGTGCACTTTCAGCGGTTTAAGGGGTTTGCATTTACCCTTTATGGGCCCTGGAATTGCCACCTTCTCAAATTTGGGGATTTTTACATAGTGGGTCCAGGAGGTCATCTGAACCACCATAGTGTACCTTTGCCAGCCGGCATCTGCCTCTTCAAGCCCTGGACATCCCACCTTCCAGAATATGGGGACCTAGCCCTTTTTCAGAGTAGGCCCCTGCCACCCTCCCAAATTTTCAGACGTGATGGAGGGAGGCTCTGGAAACACTATGACCAACTTGCTGGCATGAGCTTGCCCCTTATGTGCCCTTGTGATCCCTGGAGGTGCCACCTTCCAGAATATGGGGACATGGCTGTTTTTCAGAGTAGGCCCTGCCATATACCTGAATTTTAAGACATAGAAAGAATTCTACCCAGTTTAAAACTTTGTTTTACAAAGGGGGACCCGCTGAAGGTCCTCTGACCGACCATAGTGCACTTTTGTCAGATGTCCCACTTGCCCGAATATGAAGTCCTCTGACCACTCAAAGTCCAGCTTTTCCCATCCTGCACTGCTCTGAGCTTCCATAGTGCACCTTTGCCAGCCTGCCCTTGCCCCATATGTGCCCAAGAAGTGTCACTTACCAGAATATGAGGACTTACAGTTTTTAGAAAGGGGGAGACTCTGGAAACCCCCTAATCATGCAAATTGTAGCTTTGCCAGCCTGCTTCTTGGCCCTTATGTGCCCCAGAAGTGCCACCTTCCCGAATATGACAGAATCTGCAGAAGGATCAGTAATGTTTGAGGGTGGTGCCACAGAGAGCGCCTCCTCCCCACACAAATAACATGAGTGCCTGGACTAGAGATATGTGTGACAGTAGGTGGAGGACAAGTAAGGCTTTTATATCCCTATTTATGCCCCACTGTCCCCATATTAGGGAAGGTGTTACTTGCACAGATCACAAGGAGCAAGTAAAGGCTGACATAGGTGCACTACCCTGTCCAAATCTGAGCAGAAAAATGTCCCAAAATTCGGGCTCATAAAGGGCAAAAGCAAACTGCTTAAACCGCTGAAAGTGCACCTGTGCCATCCTGCACCTGCCTAGTATCCGCCCAGGAACTGTTACTTACCCAACAATGGGGACTTAGAAATTGTTCAGCCGTTTTCGACGGGGATGATCTGGAAGCCAGGGGGTCCCTGGAGGTTCTTTGAGCAACCATAGTGCACCATTGCCAGCCAGCCCTTGTGAGCCCTGGACATGCCACCATCCAGAACATGGGGACTTGGCCGTTTTTCAGAGTAGCCCCATGCCACCTTTCTAAATTTTCAGACTTCCACTGAATGACCGTAGTGAACCTTCCCCTGCCCTTTGTGAACCCTGGAAGTGCCACCTTCCAAAACATGGGGACGTATCCATTTTCACGAGCAGGCCCCTGTCAGCTATCTGACTTTTTATACTTAAAAATATTTTAGCTGGTTGTAAGCAAGGGGGCCCTTCTGGAGGTCCTATGACTGACTATAGTGCACTATTCCCAGCCTGCCCTTGCCTCTTGTGAGCCCTGGAAGTGCCACCTTCCAGTATATAGGGACATATATAAGGGTAGTGCACCTTTGACAGCCTTTCTTTGTCCCTTGTGATCCATGGAAGTAACAACTTCCCTAATATGGGGACTCTTTTCGAACAGGCACCTGTCGCATGTCGGAATTTTTGGACTTAGAAATAATTCAGTCAGGGATAAAGAGGGATAAAAAAGCCATACCTGTCCTCCACCCACAAGCACACACATCTCTGGTCCAGGCACTCATGTTATTTGTGTGGGGAGGAGGCCCTCACTGCAGCACCACCCTCAAACATTACTGATCGTTCTGCAGATTCTGTACCCATATTAGGGAAGGTGGCACTTCCAATGCGCAAAAGGAGCTTCCAGAGCTTCCTCAGACTAAAACATCTCAACAACTTCTAAGTCCCCATATTTGGGCAAGTGTTAGTCAGTGCCCTGTGTAAAACAGGGCAGAAAAATGACTAAGTCCTCATATTTGGGCTTCTAAAAAGCAAACACAGGTTGGCAAAGGTGCACTATGAGCAGTCAGAGGGCTTCCAGAAGGTCCCCCTATTTTAAACCAGGCAGAAGGGTTTTATATGTCTTAAATGTGGCAGGGGCCTACTCAGAAAAACTCCCCATATTCTGGAAGGTGGCATTCCCAGGGATCACAAGAGGCAAGGGCAGGCTGGCAATGGTGCACTATAGTCGGTTAGAGGAGCACCAGAAAAATGTGGGTAGATGGCAGGGGCCTACTCTGGGTATCCCCCATCTACAAGTAAAGTCCCCATATTCGGGTAAGTGGTATATCTAGGGCACATAACGGGCAAGTACAATACTTTGAGTAGTCAGACCCCATATTTGAAATGGTGGTACTTCCAGGGGGCATTAGGCGCAATGTGCACTAGCCTAGAAAATGGCTATGTCTCTATATTCCGGAAGTTGCCCCTTCCAGGGATCACACGTAAAGTGTGCAAAGGTGCACTATGGTCAGACGAGGAACTCCAGAAGGTCCTCCTATCTAAAAATGGGAAGAAAATGGCACTTAGTGATTTTTTGAGCCATTATCAGACAGAGTGTCCCTGGAGGTCCTCTGAGCAACCATAGTGTACCATGGCCAGCCGGCCCTTGCTTCTTGTGAGCCCTGGACATGCCACCTTTTAGAATATGGGGACTTGGCTGTTTTTCAGAGTAGGCCCATGCCACCTTCTCAAATTTTCAGACTTGAAGGAGGGAGGCTCTGGAAGCCCTTGTGGGTGGAGGACAAGTAAGGCTTTTTAACCCTCCTTATCCCCAAAAGTCTAAGTTCCAAAACTCTGATAAAAAGGACAAACTCCCCATATTTGGGAAGGTAGCACTTCCAGGGCTCACAAGGGGCAAGGCCAGGCTGGCAAAGGTGCAGTATGGTCACTCAGAGGACCTCCAGAAGGTCTGTCCCCCTGTTTTAAGCTGGATAGAATTATGTCTTAAAATTCAGGCATGTGGCAGGGCCTACTTGGAAAAATGGCTAAGTCCCCATATTGAAGAAGGTGGCACTTCCAGGCCTCACAAATGGCCAGTGCAGGCTGGCAAAGGTTCACTGAGGCCGATCAGAGAGCATCCAGGAAGTCCCAAAGTTCGGGCAGGTGACAGGCCAGACTTATCCAAAAAAGGTATATTCAGGTAGGTGGTCTTTCCAGGACAAGGGGCAGGTGACTGGGACTCCTAAAAAAAATGGCGTTCTTTTTTTCTGGTCTCTCAGAGGCTAGCCAGAAACGGGCAGAAAAATGAAGGTGGCACTTCTGAGGCTCAAAAAGGACAATTTCAAACTGCCAAAGGTTCACTATGGCCAGTCAGAGAGCTTCCAGGGAATCCCCCTGTCCAAAATCAGCTGGACTAATGGCTTATTCTCAAAATTCAGGAAGGGCCCGGCCCCCCAGTATCTCAGTGAACTACTTCACTCATACGAACCCACACAGTTTTGGGAACAATCAAACAGAACCGGCCTGGCATGTCAGTACAAGGTTTAGAGAACCACAGCACGGAGGTACTCTGTTTCTGGTGTAGCCCCGAAATACTGAATCTCAGCCTGGTCTGTCCATAATCAGACACACGCATTAAATTGAGAACGAGCTTGAAACTTGTTTGCCACATCCCATGGACCAAATACCCACACGTCTCTCCTCCCTCTCACACAGGACTTCTCTCTCTGACTCAGTTTACCTAGGTTCAGGCGAAACCACAGCAGGGGGTCGAGCTGTTTCTTGTGTACCCCCGAAACTCTGGAATCTCCTCCCTTCATCTGTCCGGGAATCAGACACACTCTCTACATTCAGAACTAGACTCAGAACTTGTTTGCACATAAATGGACCAAATACCCAAACTTCTCTCCCTCCCTCTCATCTCTCTCTCTCTCTCTCTCTCTCTCTCTCTCTCTCTTTCATCTGTCTTCTCTATGAGCGGATCATTGCTGATGGATAACACTGAGGGGCTACCAGGGCAGAGGAATCCTCTACAGGACTCTCAGGACTACACCCACTCAATTCAACAAGTCACAATGTCTACCTCTCAGTCCTCCTAATCAGTGTCTCTCTCTCTTTTTCTCTCTCCCTCTCTCTCTCTCTCTCTCTCATCTGTCTTCTCTATGAGCGGATCATTGCTGATGGATAACACTGAGGGGCTACCAGGGCAGAGGAATCCTCTACAGGACTCTCAGGACTACACCCACTTAATTCAACAAGTTAAAATGTCTACCTCTCAGTCCTCCTAATCAGTGTCTCTCTCTCTCTCTCTCTCTCTCTCTCTCTCTCTCTTTCTCTCTTTTATCTGTCTTCTCTATGAGCGGATCAACGCTGATGGATAACACTGAGGGGCTACCAGCACAGAGGAATCATCTACAGGACTCTCAGGACTACACCCACTCAATTCAACAAGTCACAATATCTACCTCTCAGTCCTTCTAATCAGTGTTTGTATCTCTTTCTCTTACTTTCTTTCTCTCTTTCCTTCTTTCTCTCTTTCTTTCCTCTTCTCTGTTCAGCACTGGAATGACATTTCTCCAGAGCAATCACATCAGAACCCCCAGAGGCACCTGAGCATCAGCTCCACTGTGGGTCTCCTGCCCTGTTTCATCACCCGGCATGACCACAACCTTACACTGACCAGCGTCTGGCTCTGATCATGAACCCCATCTACGGATCAGCTCCACCGGTGCAGTTACTCCGTCCTGGACTAATCAGACTGGATCTAATCAGACTGGATCTAATCAGACTGGATCTAGTAGATGTTCTAAGCTCCTCCTCCTGTTAGTTCTGTCTTTCTCCGGGTTCGACCTGAGGAGGTTGGGTTCCACCCTTGAGCCTGGTTCCTCTCGAGGTTTCTTCCTCACTCAAGGGAGTTTTCCTCGCCACTGTTGCCTCTGGCTTGCTCAAGGGAGGCTTGGTCCCGGTTCTGATGCAGCTACGCATGTTATCGTGTTTTTGTAGCCGCTAGGGGCGGTGCTAACGGAGCTAGAACCGATCCTGTCTCAGAATAAAGTGTGATATTTTATTGCAAACAGTGAAAAATAAACGTATGTATTATAAACATAAACTAAACGGATGGTGTTAATGATTATAAAGACTCTACAGTGGTACACTGAACAGCTCCACCTGATGAGAGTCTGAACCAGTCAGTATCCTGATACACCACATCTACTCCTGATGTACACAGTATGATCCTCCTCCATATCTCCACCTCTAATATATATTTAGTGGTGTAAAAACTTTGATCTCTTTTTCTGCACAGTGTAAAAGCTCTAGTCCTCCTTTCAGGTTAGTGAATATTCATGAGGGACCGACCAATAGAATCACTCCAAACCTGCTTAGTAATAAACCTTGTTCTATCAGCTCCACTGCATTCCTCCTGTAAGAAAAATGCTGGAGGTTCCTTTGAAAGGTGGACTGTAATAATTCCTACTCTGGAGGGTTTTAAGGTGGACTGGATAATTCCATGAGGAGCCGTTTTTAAGTTGGAGTGGATATATTCACATTTATTCTTTTAAGGTGTGCTTCAAGATAATTCCATTACTGGAGAAGGGTTTGTAAGGTAGCCCTTCTTTGATTCGTTGTAGCGTTTTTAAGGTTGACTGGATACTTCCATTTTCGGAGGAGTTTTAAAAAAAAAAAATTATTAGGCCCTATAACTTAAAAAATATTCCTCATACTATATATATATTATTTATCGAATATAATATATAGGTGGACGCACATATAGCAATACTCAATTTCAAAAACACCAAATTTAGATAAAGGTACCTGATGATAATTTTAAATTAATGGATAATATATAGCGATATCATCATAAGGTGGACTATATATATATATATAATATATATATGTAGAAATAGCAATTTTTTTAAAGGGCTTTTTTCGGTGTTAATTTTTATTATTCATTGATATTGTTGTTAATAAGATGTTAAACTGGTTACATCACACACACCTAATACACACAGCTTTTGTGTATTTCACCTTGTTATATATATATTCAATTTATAAAATACACCATTAATTTTAGACATAAAGAGAACCTTCTATTGATAAGTAGCCCGTTAAATATTGACTAAATCATAGGTATTTATATATGAATATTAATAGGTTATTTTTACTTATTTATTAATAAATTTTATTAATTGATATTAATGTTAATAGATGTTAACACACACCCTAACACACACACACGTACACCTATTAGCATTAATATTAACATTTATTAAATTATAAAATACGTATTGTTTTCTGGTCTTCCTGGTTTGTAGCCTCCTTCAGCTCGGCAGTACGTCGCATGTGGGTGGAGTACTTACTGCATTTGCACAAAAATGAGGAGTGCCACATCTGGGAATGTGTGACTACATTAATATGAGTGAACACTCAGTCACAGCCGACAGCCCACGTTACAGCCGAGGTGATATGTGTGATGTGACATGTGTCAGACGTTGCAGGAGCTGTACAAGCCTGACTGGTTTATAGCCATGCTGGTAAACGCAGGCCTACTAGGACACATGTGACTTGATTTGCATGTCTCACTAATCTATAGGTCTGGTATGTGGAGACTGAACTTTGAGCCCTGCTTATCTTTACTGCTGTAAAGGGAGGGGGCACCGTCGCCTATACTGTCCAGTGTGCAATTCCTCAAGGGTCAAGGGTTAAATTCCTTGATTTTTTTTTTTACTGCCTAAAAACTAAATTCCCATTACATAGAGCTAATGGAAGAACAGGCCTTCATGCTGAGCAGCATGCACTTAGATCGCTATGGCGACTGTCCTTAACACCACGTCATCGTCACCAAAGACTGCAGTGGTGTCGTACCAGACTGTCATGGAGTGACTCACAATGGCAGCGGGTCATCTTCAGTGACGAGTCTCGCTTTAGTCTTGGTGGAGACGACCAACGAACCCGTGTGTGGAGGCACTGTGGTCAGCAAAAAGATGAAAGGTTTGTTGTCACACGACTTCCCCTCCACCCCTACCGCACCATCTGTAGGAACTGAGTAAGGATATTCAAGCTGCAGGAGATGGATTATCACAGGACACCATTAGGAACCTCTACAGCTCCATACCGAGACGTCTGGCGTGTTGGGTTAGCAAACACGGCGGCACGACGCCACACTGAGAGACAGACTTCTGTATGTGTAGCTCAATAAATATTGATCATATCAGTCTAAACTTATCATCAGTTATTGATCCTGGTCACCTTTATCCTCCTTCCCAACACCACCGCACTCCCACACATGACTCATGGGAACCCTGGGTATATATACTTTACCTGCTCCCTAAAATCTAGTGCACTCAAGAACACTGGAGGTGGGTTAGAGTACCTCAGTGCTCAAGTAGAAGACCGTTACATCTGAGAAATAAGGACCCTAGAGACCTGAGGGCCTCCATTCTAGAGAAACTTACCCAGTAGTCAGTGTTACTCACAGTGGAGGTGAATGGAACCAGACGTCCACACCTGTATAAGCTTCCTCATGGAAAGTTCATACAGGAAATGGTTATGAATGCTCAGCCTGATGTCTGACACACTGTCTGACACATTGTCTGGCTTGAAGTGTGTTTTAAACCATCTATTTATTTTTTTTTATTTAATGGCGGAGGGATACATGAGGCAAAAACTATAGTCCCTGAAGAAAACGTAGTGTTTGAAATATGTCCTTCAGGTTCGATTGTGGTTTGGGATACTGAATAAAATGGCTATATGTGTGTTGTATATGTGGGTTCCCAACACCAACACCACCACCACGGTGAAGAACCCTCCAGTCCCTCCAGTCAACCACTCCACCAAACCCAGAGTGAATGACTCTGTTTACGTCTGTCTCCGTCTGAATTAATCCGATCAGTGTTAAACACCTGGTGAGATTCCCATTTGATGGACTGAGCAATGTCCAGACCTGCAGTGGAACTTCTTAGTGCATCCAGCATCAGTACAGGGAAGCTCGTCTGGACTTTTCTGGATCCATTCAGTCTAAAAAACCCAAGCATGACCCTCCGAGGTCAGCGGGGGGGATGGGCGGTGGTCCACCAGCTCTTACTTGAGTGCAGGTAACTGAGTGACTACACCCCCCTGGTTATCAGAAGGGTTGGGAAAGACACACCATGCTGCAATCCAGACTGGTGGGTGTGGCAGCCAGAGGTTCATAAACCAGGGCTCTCAGCCTCTGTCTTCCTGATTCAGTCAGACTGCAGGGAAAGAGGCTCTGATGGCGGAGGAATGGAAGCAGAAGTGTGACCAGCTCTGGCAGCTGGGGGCGAAGGGGGTCCCTGCGCCTGACGGGGTGGACTGGAAGGCTGTGTACGAGAAGAAGCCCTTGGAGAGGAACTTGCTGAGGAACCCAGCGCCTCACGGTCAGTTCAGTGACAGGGCGAGGCTTCCTGCTCGCCAGCTGCGGCGTGCTCGAATCACCCCGTTCCGCCTTAAATGGTGCAGCAGTGTTAAGGTGGAACGGGGAGCTTCAGACATGAAGCTGGCGAGCACGAAACGGAGGCAGTCGCGTTTAATTCGCACCAGCTGTCTGGAAACAGTCCAGAGTTTACGCTACAGCTCGGACGTGTTGTTGTTGTTATTGTTTACCATGCTAGCTAAGCTAAGCTAACTCTGCACTGGAGTTTGAGTCAGTTTAATTCAGCAAGCTAAACGGACGACTCGACTCTGTTAGACCTAAAGTTCAGACCCTCAGTTCAGTTTTTAGCTAGGCTGAACTAGCTACCTGCTAAGCTAGCACTTTTGGAGCCAATGCTAGCTGTTTATGTTAGCTAGCTGCTGTACTGACAGCTTGGCTAACTTACAGTGGACCTGAAATAAAACCTGATCTTTTTTATAACTTGTTAATTTATCTTCCTGGTTATATTAAACACTGTTCATCATATAAACTGATTTAAGACAAGTAAATATATGTTGTTTCCCAGTGCAAGGTACTTTTTTTTTTACTTTTCTGGAATGAAAAAAAAACTGTTTTGGTCAGAAATATATAATTATTAATATATAATCTGTTTTTTTTTTTTGTGAAGTCACTGCACCTGTGGGCGGGGCAACCAATATTATCAACCAATCAAATTGGGTTTTTATGCTTTTATTTCGAGTAGTAATGGCATGAATAATTTAAGTTTGGTTAATGCTAAATTAATGGGATCACAACAAAAAATATTACTTATTAGACTTTGCAGTAGCATGATTCATTTCAGACCTTTTTTACTGAAACAAAAATTATATTCTTATTTGCTTCTTTGCATTAAGTCATTGAAATGGCATGAACATTTTATAATCAATTTGTGTTGTTTTTTTATTTGATTTTTTTTCCCCCATGGTTTTATTTTTCTCCCAGTAATATTTCAATAATTCCTGGTTAACAAACAACACTTGAAAAAATTAATCCTCTTTATAGCACAAATAGTTTCGGCTTTGTTTTGTTTGTTTTCTTGCTGAACAAACCATTGCTTTGTCTGAGTTACAATGGCAATAGAAGCCTAAGGAACCTAAGATCTGTTTTGACTGCCACTGGACTTCCTGTTTACTTTCTTAAACTGAAGAAGTAAGCCTGGGATGCCAAATGCATCTTGGACCATAAGTAATGTTTGTGGAAAACTGTGCAAATGAGGCTTTTTATTGGGAAAACAACATTCCTTTAATGTTCACCCTGGCCGTATTAGGATCTGCAGCTGACTGTGGTAAATGGGTGGTTGTGCAATGGGGCTATTATGCCTGGGCGTTTCACTGTGTAAGCAGAAGCTAATAAATGTTCATTTTGACTGTGTTGGTGTGTCTGTTTGGTGCATCCAGGTCTGAGTCACAGCACTCCTCCACCAGAACGGGAAGTTACAGGAATCCCTCCAGATCCTAACCTGCCACCCCAGTTTGAGCCGAGAGGTAAGCTGACTCATGATTCTGGTTCTGCATGCATTGTGTGTTTGGATAGATGACGTTCTCCCTGTTGTGTCGCAGGTGATTTCTCAGGATGGAGCACCAATACTGAGGTTTTGCCCATTGACTCCAGTGGTATTCCTCCAGGGGTGGTGGTCTGCTATATGCCGCAGTTCAGGTAATGCAGGTCAGGTGTGTGGATTTAAGGAGGGGCGTGCGGAGAAAATGTTGGTTCTTTGACATGTGGGTGGAGCAATACGGACTACTTAACCCATTATACCCATATGACATGGTATACATACTTGAAGGCATTTCACACAGTGTAATACAGAGTCTGATGTTTTACCAGCACCACATTCCTAAGCCATGGGAAACTGACTTTCCTTCACAGAGCTTAATAAAGGAGCTTGCTGTAGTGTGTAGAGGTTGTTGAACTTTGGAATATGATTATTAAGAAACGAATTTCTGGCACAGCTGGTACCTGAAACAAAACAAACAGCAGGTAGACCACAAGAGGAACATAAAGCATACAGTCATGTGGAAGAGTTTGAGCACTCATCCATCAATCAATCAATCAGTATTTATTTGTATAGAGCATTTTACAACTAACGTTGTCTCAAAGCAGCTTCACAGAAAAGCATAGATGCCGGTGCTTCACTCAAGCTTTGGTTCTGTTTTTCTTTTCTGATATTTTATCTGTTTATTTTATCTTTCAGTTTTATTTACCAGATTAGGTTTCATTTGAACAAGTGTACTCTGCAGCGCAGCCAGCACTTGTTCATTTCCGAAGGTGCTGTGTTAGTCAGCCTTGCAGAACCTGTTTGTTCTGCTGATCTGCTAATGCACACATTAACACACGGTCCAAATACTGGCTTTGTGTATGCAGTACCTCGTTCCAGTTTTCCCACACCTCCACAGACCAGTCGTAGAGGTTGGTTGAACATTCAGTGATGTTGAGGTTCCAGGGTGGTCAGTCTCCATTGTTCTGAGAACACCAGCAGCTTCTGTAATGTGTTCGGACTCTCCTTTACTTAACGAGGAGCTTGTTGAACAGCTACACATCCATTCAGACCTCCATAGTGTTGAGGTGTCTTCTCACAGTGGAATCATCGTTCTCGGGTTTGAAGCAAGAGTGGTGCTTGGTGTTCTTCTGAGGGGTCAGGCTAATCTGTGACTCTCCAGTGGGTCCCCGCTGTGGTCTGGATCAGCGAGGTCTTGATGTGGTGGTGTGTTAATGCATTGTCGTGGTAGTGTTGGTGGGTTTATGTTCTGATGAGGTTTGGATGCTCCTCCTCAGGTGGTTTTCTATGGAGCAGCGAATTGACCTGAAGGCTGAAGGATTGTGGGACGAGCTCCTGGACCAGTTTCAGCCAGACATTGTCGTTGAGGACTGGTAAGTTATTAACACTGATATTCAGAATCTACAGTTCTGGATTTAAACTATTAGAGTCACTAAAACTACTCAATTATCTGGTGCTAATCACGAGTTATGCTAGCAGTTCACAATAACTAAACGTTAAACCTTCATTTTTTAAAAGGACTAATGTGCTTGTTTACAGCCTTGTTGATCTGATTTAGATTTATTGGTAAAAATTTAATTCCCTTTTTTCCCATTAAAGTGAATGGGGTAGAAAAGTACACGCCCATCTACTGCACCTCCCCTCAACCGATAGACACCAATTTGATACACACTATTTAAGGGCGGGCCCCCAAGCACAAATTCAGTGTTGGTCTGACCCACACTCGTCTGTTAATCATTCTTACCCCCAATCGCTCTTTCCTCCCATAGAGTCCCATTCATTTTCACCCCATTCAAACCCAGTTTACTTAAACTCTAATTCATGACCCTACTGACCCGCATTGTTTATTCATCCCTCGTTCCTCCAACAGAATACCAATCATTTCTAGGAACACTTTAGCAGCCAGCTAAACAAGCCCAAGCTGCACAATCGCTCTGCATCGCTTAGGAAATGCACTTTTCTAGTTTTCTGTTTTTTACAACTCGCTGGTAAAATGATGCACTAGATGTTAGGTTGTATTTAGATGTATGGTGTGTGTAAATTGACCAAATTGCTACTGGTTAGAAGGAAGTGGAGTAATCCTCCAAAGGGTTAGTGGGTCTGGTAGTTGAGACACTCTGGTATTTCCATTACATCATTTCAGCTTTAGCTGTGGCAATCACTTCAGTTGAATTTCAACCTGCAAACAATTTGAGTGACCAAATAAGGCCAATCATAGTGAAACCGCCCCTCCTTTCATTGTGACTCCTCTTCATGATCTGAGTTACGCTGCAGTTTAAAACTTGGTTTAGAGGCATTGTTGAAGGATGAAGTCAATGTTTTCAGTCATATAGAGGCATTTTTGAGGCTGGTCAAAAACAGATATAACATACTAGTAGAGTTTCAGACGTTTATCTTCAACGAAATCTGCAACAAATCTTGAAAGTTTGAACTAATTCAGAACTTCAGAATTTTGAAAAATTTTTGAGGAACATTTTGGTATTAGAAATTAAATTAATATTCGGAACGAATCGCTTGCAAAGTTAACTTCCAGTGTAAAATATCAATAAAACAAATATCCAGAATTAAGTTCTAATAATAAAATGATCCAGACTGAAGCACTAACTGAAGTAAGATTGCAAATTAATTAATCAATTTAATATACAAAATGAAGTACTAATTAAGTACCTATTGAACTAATACTGAGAACAAATTTTCAATTTATTTAATATCCAGAACAAAGTGAAATAAACATGCAAAAGTTCTAACAAAAATAAAAAATTCCATGTTCTAACAAAGTCTGATAAATTATTATACAAAACTGAATTCTTACTAAATTAATGT
Source organism: Prochilodus magdalenae (assembly GCA_024036415.1). Taxonomy (NCBI): domain Eukaryota; kingdom Metazoa; phylum Chordata; class Actinopteri; order Characiformes; family Prochilodontidae; genus Prochilodus; species Prochilodus magdalenae. The sequence goes on along the minus strand of JAMWET010000009.1, from coordinate 90,157 downwards.
CCAGATTGAAGTACTAATTTAACTTAGATTTCTAATAAATGTAATATACACAATTTAGTTGTAATAAAATGATTTTCCAATATAAAATATCAATTGAAATAATATTAAGAATTTTTTTTAATAAACTCAATATCCAGTATGAAGTTCTAATTATATTTTAATAATTCAAAATGAAGTACTAATTAAACTAATACTGAGAACAAATTTAGAATGTATTTAATATCCAGAACAAAGTGTAATAAACATCCAAAATAAAGTTCTAACAAAATTAAAATCCCATGTTCTAACAAAGTTTGACAAATTATTATACAAAATTTAATTCTTACTAAATTAATATCCAGAGTGAACTACTCATTTAATTAAGATTGCAAATGAATTTCTAATAAATGTAATATACACAATTAAATTGTAATAAAATTATTATGCTGTATAAAATATCAATTGAAATAATATTAAAAACAATTTTTAATAAACTCAATATCCAGAATGAAGTTCTAATTATATTTGAATTATCTAGGGATTTAGGGCTAAATTTGTTAGAACAAATTTTGCATTAATTTAATTTCCAGAACAAAGAATCAGTAAACATCCAAAATAGAGTTCTAATGTCCAGAATAAAGTTTATTATAGAAAAGTTTTTATAAAGTCGTAGTTTAACTGAGATTACAAATGAATTTCTAATAAATTGAATATCTAGAATTAAGTTCTAATAAAATGATTATCCAGAATAAATTATTAATTAAAGTGATACTAAAGAACAAATGTGAATCGGTTTAATATCCAGAATGAAGTTCCAAAAAAATAATTATTGAGTCAATTATTAATTGGTCTAATACTGAGAATCAATGTTGAATTGATTTAATGTCCAGAATAGAGTGTCAGTAAAGCTGAAATCCAGAATAAAATTCAAATACAATGTTTCCATAAGTTCGTAAGTTAATAATAAATTATAACTATTTTAATTACATCCACAAATACAGTAAACTGAACGTGTATTAGCTTTACTAATGTATATGTGTGTGTGTATATGTGTGTATATGTGTGTGTGTGTGTGTGTGTGTGTGTGTGTGTGTGTATATGTGTGTGTGTGTGTGCGTTTGTGTGTGCGTGTTTGTTTGTGTGTGCGTGTTTGCGTGTGTGTGTGTGCGTGTGTGTGTGTGTATGTGTGTGTGTGTGTGTGTGTGTGTATATGTGTGTATATGTGTGTGTGTGTGTGTGTGTGTATGTGTGTGTATGTGTGTGTGCGTGTGTGCGTGTGCGTGTGCGTGTGTGTGTGTGTGTGTATGTGTGTGTGTGTATGTGTGTATATGTGTGTGCGCGTGTGTGCAGGTATGAGGAGAGTCAGCTTCATGCCTCTATTTATGAGCTTGATGTGAAACTGCTGGCCGCTGATGGAAAGACGGTCATTAAGGAACACACCTGCAGCCCCACAGAGCAGCTAGCGAACTACTCACACACCTGGAAACGGGTAACTGTCTCTCTCTCGCTCTCTCTCTCTCTCTCTCCCTCTCTCTCTCTCCCTTTCTCTCCCCTTTCCCTCTCTCACCCTGAGTGGTCTATATTAATGGGGGTTATGGTTATTCTGATATAGGGGTGTCCTGCATGTTCGTGTTGTGTTGCGTGTGGTAGATGTCGTACCTCCCTACTTAATGTGTGTTCATGTGCAGGTTTCTCATGTGTTCTCCGGCTACGGACCCGGCGTGAGGCACGTTTCCTTCCGCCACAAGCTGAAGAACAAGTTCATGGTGGAATTCTTCGGCACCTTGGTTACGGACAGCTCTGTTGTTGTCAAAGCGTCGAGATCTACCCCATAATAAGCCGTCGGAACTGGAGATGTGCCTTAGACTCTACAGGGTAGAGTGGTGTTTGAACTTTCCTCTTTTATATGCTGTGTTGACCAGCAGGCCTTAACGTTTTAGCTTCAGTGCACTTTGACCAGACGTATTAAACACTCCAGTATCAATGAATTATTGTTTCTCCGTCTTCTATTCGCTCCTACGATGATCTGTCTCCACATAATTCAGCGGCTGAGATGTATGCCAAGTCATTCAGGGCTGGTTTGGAGTGGTTTAGATGTTTCATACATGGGTGGTGGTGATGGGAACCAAGGGTCTCCACGTCTACAACACACACACACAAAGATATATATATATATATATATACAGGGGTCGGACAATGAAACTGAAACACCTGTCATTTTAGTGTGGGAGGTCTCATGGCTAAATTGGACCAGCCTGGTGGCCAATCTTCATTAACTGCACATTGCACCAGTAAGAGCAGAGTGTGAAGGTTCAGTTAGCAGGTAAGAGCACAGTTCTGCTCAAAATACTGCAATGCACACAACATTATGGGTGACATACCAGAGTTCAAAAGAGGACAGATTGTTGGTGCACGTCTTGCTGGCGCATCTGTGACCAAGACAGCAAGTCTTTGTGATGTATCAAGAGCCACGGTATCCAGGGTAATGTCAGCATACCACCAAGAAGGACGAACCTCCACCAGCATCACGTAGTGACCTGGCCACTATCCTGCAAGAAGAATGGCTTAAACTCCCTCTGACCACTGTGCAGGACGCAGTATATGTCATTCCCAAGACGAACTGACGCTGTATTGGCCGCAAAAGGAGGCCCTACACCATACTAATAAATGATTGTGGTCTAAAACCAGGTGTTTCAGTTTCATTGTCCAACCCCTGTACATATATATACACACAAACATTAGAACTTTTTAGAGTTTAAAGCCAAAACTTTCTCATACCTGTTATAATTCAGTGATTTAGTATTCATGTGAATTTCATTCAATAACTTTCTATGAGGGAGCATTTCGAGGTGGCTGTCTGGTTCCATTCACCACCAGTGTGGACAGTTGTGACTCTACAATCCTATAGATCGTCAATTTGGAAACGCATGTAAACACATTGCTCTCCTTAGACCACTTCCTAGACTGGTTTATAAAAAAGAAGGTAGGTTGAGCAGAGCCAGAGCCTGATCTGTTCACCCTTGAACAAAGGCATGAAATCATTGTGCCTTGTTATTCATTTGCAAACTGTGGCTTTGAGTCAGTATGCAAGTGGATGGTAGAATACGGCATTAGGATACATGTGTTGGGTGTTTTTGACCAGAAGAGGGCGCCCAAAATGAACCATTGCCCCAAAGCCTGGCTACTAACAAAATTCAACCACGCAGCAAATGTGCGGCTCCTTTAAAAAACTGAATGTAGAGAGAAGTGTGCAGTGAGCCACTAAACACTGAGACGTTACACCTCACAGTGATGCAGGATTCATCTTGGAATGGCATTCTTAGAATATGTATGCAGGGTGTTGGGCAGAAGGTACTGTAAGGCACTTTGAAGCAACATTGTAAAGAAGCTGAAGTAGTGACGTATGAAAAGCCAGCATACTAATACTCAACTTTTTGGCACTTCCATCGTCACACAGAGTGTAGAGTGTCACAGTTATCAGTTCCTAGTATGGGTTTGGCCTGTACAGTAGAAATTCAGACAAAGACAATGCAATAAAGTGGAACTGCACTACAAACTTTACATTAAAGTAAAATACAGTGCAACATTTACACTGTAAAGTAGAATGGAGGACAAGGCGTCCACTGTAAAGTAGGGTACAGTACACGTCTTACACTGTTTGATAGAATATAGTAGAAGGTTTGCAATGTAAAATACTGCAGATTTTACACTGTATAGCAGAACACGGTAAAAAGCCAACACTGTAAAATAGAATGCCATACAAAGTTTACATAGTAAAGAAGAATGCAGTGTACATTTTGCACTGTTAAGTAAAATACAATGGAATGTTGGATACTGTAGATAGTGTGTAATGTAAAATACTGTAAATATTACACTGTATATTAGAAAAATGTTTTCACTATACTACAGAACACAGTGCAAAGTTTACGTAGTAAAGCTGAACAGTGCAAAGTTGAATGCAGTGAAATTGTAAAGTAGCATGCAGAACCAAGTTGACACTCGTACAAAACACAGTTTACACTATTAGGTACAGTATAGTACAAAGTTTGCACTGTAAAGTAGAATGCAGTACGAATACAAGTGTACAGTGCAAAGTTTACATAGTAAGGCATAACAGTACAATTTACAGTACAGTTTACAGTCTTGTGTGCAATATAGTATGGATTTAGTAAGAATGCAGTACACAGCTTAGACTGTTAAGCAGAACATTGTAAAAAGCTTAAAATGTAAAATACTGTAAATATTACACTGTATATTAAAAAAATGTTTTCACTATACTACAGAACACAGTGCAAAGTTTACGTAGTAAAGCTGAACAGTGCAAAGTTGAATGCAGTAAATTGTAAAGTAGTATGCAGAACAAAGTTGACACTCGTATAAAACACAGTTTACACTATTAGGTACAGTATAGTACAAAGTTTACATTGTAAAGTAGAATGCAGTACGAATACAAGTGTACAGTGCAAAGTTTACATAGTAAGGCAGAACAGTACAGTTTACAGTACAGTTTACAGTCTTGTGTGCAATATAGTATGGATATAGTAAGAATGCAGTACACAGCTTAGACTGTTAAGCAGAACATTGTAAAAAGTTTAAAATGTAAAATACTGTAAATATTACACTGTATATTAGAACAATGTTTACACTACACTACAGAACACAGTACAAAGTTTACGTAGTAAAGCAGAACAGTGCAAAGTTGAATGCAGTAAAATTGTAAAGTAGCATGCAGAACCAAGTTGACACTCGTACAAAACACAGTTTACACTATTAGGTACAGTATAGTACAAAGTTTACATTATAAAGTAGAATTCAGTACGAATACAAGTGTACAGTGCAAAGTTTACATAGTAAGGCATAACAGTACAATTTACAGTACAGTTTACAGTCTTGTGTGCAATATAGTATGGATTTAGTAAGAATGCAGTACACAGCTTAGACTGTTAAGCAGAACATTGTAAAAAGCTTAAAATGTAAAATACTGTAAATATTACACTGTATATTAGAACAATGTTTACACTACACTACAGAACACAGTGCAAAGTTTACGTAGTAAAGCTGAACAATGCAAAGTTGAATGCAGTAAATTGTAAAGTAGTATGCAGAACAAAGTTGACACTCGTATAAAACACAGTTTACACTATTAGGTACAGTATAGTACAAAGTTTACATTGTAAAGTAGAATGCAGTACGAATACAAGTGTACAGTGCAAAGTTTACGTAGTAAGGCAGAACAGTACAATTTACAGTACAGTTTACAGTCTTGTGTGCAATATAGTATGAATATAGTAAGAATGCAGTACACAGCTTAGACTGTAAAGAAGAACATTGTAAAAAGCTTAAAATGTAAATACAGTAAATATTACACTGTATATTAGAACAATGTTTACACTACACTACAGAACACAGTACAAAGTTTACGTAGTAAAGCAGAACAGTGCAAAGTTGAATGCAGTAAGATTGTAAAGTAGCATGCAGAACCAAGTTGACACTCGTACAAAACACAGTTTACACTATTAGGTACAGTATAGTACAAAGTTTACATTATAAAGAAGAATGCACAGTACACTGTCAAGTAGAACACTGTAGATAGTGTGTAATGTAAAATACTACAAATATTACACTGTATAGTAGAAAACAGTTTACAAAGTTTACATTGAATACAGCATACATGTACTGTTAAGTAGAATTTAGAAGAACTTTGGACTTTGTAAAATAGTGCAAATATTACACTGCATAGCAGAACACAATTCAAAGTTACACTGTAAACATAACTATTATAAATAAATAAATAAGTTACATTGTAAACAACTAATTCATAACAAAGTTTAATCTGTACAACCGAGTGCAGTACAAATCTGGCAGTTTACACTATAATCTATGATATAGTGCAAAGTTTTCACTGTAATTTAGGATACAGAGCAAAATTTACAACGTAAAATAAAAAAACGCAACATTTACATTGTAAAACAATGCGGTGCAATGTTTACAATGTAAAAAAGAATGCCCTACACAGTGTACATAGTAAGGTGGATTGCAACACGAGTGTAAAATAAGTGTACAATGTAAAACAGAACACAGTGCAAAGTTTACATAGTAAAGTCCAAACTGTAAATGACAATGCTGTAGAAACTTTACACTGTAAAGTTAAACCTAAAGTTAAACGTGGCACAAAACCACCTAAAGTAGAATGTACACTTTTGAGAATGTGGTGTAAAATTGTAAGAAATGCTGCGAAGAACTTTCTGCTAGGTCTCCATTAAACTTTACAGTTTACTTTACAGTATATGCTTTTTGATGTCCACTGTTGTGCTAGGTTTACACTGTAAAGTAGCTTTTACCTTGTCCCATTAAGATTAGCAGGCTCTCTCTCAGTGTGCACCTGTTCACCCGGCATGCACGCTTAACTCACTTCCTCCGTTCAGCCTGCCTTATCACAGAGTGCGCTGCGGGTCGCTGGGGGTCGCTGTTGCGCAGCGCGTGCAGCGCTGGATGTGATGCTGTGCTGACGGGAGGGAAGACAGAAGGAAAGAAAGAGACAGAGGGAGAAGAAGAGAGAGGGAGTTGATATTCAGATCCGAGCAGGTGGAGGAGTAGGACTGTGCTGGAGCTGCAGCTTTGGGGACCCACCAAAAAGAAAGCCTCCTCCAGCTCCTGCTGCTTCCGGTGATGCTCGCGCCGGACCTGCTGTAGTACACGAGGTGAGTGTGAGATTAAAGTTGAAGGTGGGGTTGGGGTGGGGGTTTCATCAGGGCTTCTTTTGGCTCGTGCTTAGGGGCAAAGCGTGCGCGTGCACCTGTCAGAATGTAAAGAACAGCGCTGCGTTAGATGGCAGCTGTAACGCGCCCGCACGCGCGCTTGTTGCCGCACGCGCGTTTTGACAGTGGGCACGCGCGCACTTATGGCTCAGGGCGGATTGTCTTTAGACTACTGTGCTGGAGGCTTTGCGCGCTTCACGCTCGCGCTGTTGGCCCCCGGGCTGGCTCGGCGCGCGGGGAGACGTTAATGGCGCGTGGCTCGGTGTCTCTTTATTATTTAGCAGCTGCTGAAAGTCTTGCTGTCCCCCCCTCCACGTGCTGCATCGGTTTCTAATAGCACCGCTATATGAAGGGGCCGTGCACGAGCAGGGCGCGCGCGCTCGCAGAATTCCCATGGAACCCATGAGAATCTATCATATCTGAAACGGGTCCGGGGTCCTCTGAGTATGAGCACCAATCTGAAGAGCTATCATATTGCAGCTGGTTCTCCACTGGGTCAAGGGTCAAGGGTTCTGTTTAGAACCATGAACACTCCAATCACAATTTGAATGCTTAAGTGGTTCTTTGCATGGTTCTACATAGAACAGTTTTCAAAAATATCAACAAGGGTTCTCCTACCTTTGCAATGTCAAGCTTATCCCAAAAGGAGAACCATTACTGGTGTCACATAGAACCATTTTCAGAAAAGGTTCCAAAAAGGGTTCTGCTGTTGGTATGATGTCAAATCAATAGAAGAACACTTTTCTGTTACTGTTCTACGGTTAGGGTTAGGGAGAACTTTTTTGGTGCTGCAAGGAACCAAGTTCCAAAAAGGGTTCTGCTATTGTCACAAGTTCAAACTCGTACCAATCAAATGATCTTCTTGGTGCTACATGGAGCCACCTTCAAAACGGTTCCAAACATGGTTCTGCTACTTTTATGACAGTAGAAGAACCATATCTGGTGCCACATAGAACCATTTTTAGCAGAGATCCTGCTACTGTTTCAATGCCTAGTCTATATGAGTAAAAGAACCCTTTTTGGCACAAGGAACCGTTTTCAGAAGAGTTCCAAACATGGTTCTGCAACATTTGGAATGTTAGGCTTATGACAGTAGAAGAACCATATCTGGTGCCACATAGAACCATTGTTAGCAGAGATCCTGCTACTGTTTCAATGCCTAGTCTATATGAGTAGAAGAACCCTTTTTGGCACAAGGAATCATTTTCAGAAGAGATCCAAACATGGTTCTGCTACATTTGGAATGTTAAGCTTATGGCAGTAGAAGAACCATATTTGGTGCCACATAGAACTGTTTTTAGCAGAGATCCTGCTACTGTTTCAATGCATAGTCTATCTGAGTAGAAGAACCCTTTTTGGCACAAGGAACCATTTTCAGAAGAGTTCCAAACATGGTTCTGCTACATTTGGAATGTTAAGCTTATGACAGCAGAAGAACCATATTTGGTGCCACATAGAACCATTTTCAAATACGTTCGAGAAGGGGTCGTGCTACTGTCTCAATGCCAAGTCTATATGAGTAGAAGAACCCTTTTTGGCACAAGGAACCATTTTCAGAAACGTTCCAAACATGGTTCTGCTACATTTGGAATGTTAAGCTTATGACAGTAGAAGAACCATATTTGGTGCCACATAGAACCGTTTTTAGCAGAGATCCTGCTACTGTTTCAATGCCTAGTCTATATGAGTAGAAGAAACCTTTTTGGCACAAGGAACCATTTTCAGAAAACGTTCCAAACATGGTTCTGCTACATTTGGAATGTTAAGCTTATGACAGTAGAAGAACCATATCTGGTGCCACATAGAACCATTTTCAAATACGTTCCAGAAGGGGTCGTGCTACTGTCTCAATGCCTAGTCTATATGAGTAGAAGAACCCTTTTTGGCACAAGGAACCATTTTCACAAAAGTTCCAAACATGGTTCTGCTACATTCGGAATGTTAAGCTTATGACAGTAGAAGAACCATATTTGGTGCCACATAGAACCATTTTCAAATACGTTCTAGAAGGGGTCGTGCTACTGTCTCAATGCCTAGTCTATATAAGTAGAAGAACCTTTTCTGGTGCAAGGAAAAGTTCCAAAAAGGGTTCTGCTACAAGGTCAAACTTTTTTTTGGTGCTACATGGAGGCACTTTCAAAAAGGTTCCCAACATGCTACTTTTGGAATGTCAATAATATGATAACAGAAGTACCGTTTCTTGGTACCACATAGAACCAAAAGGTTCTAAAAAAAGGGTCAAGTCTTTACGAATAGGTGGAACCCATGTTCCAGCCTACCCATATACAACTTAACAACTCTATCAATGTGTAGAACCATTTTACCATGCAAGGAACCACGCTGGGTTGTCTCAGACTGTTAATGGATCTATCTAGAACCTGAACCTGTTTAAGAGTGTGGTCAGATCTTTATAGCCAATGGGGACTGTTAGATGATGGTCATGAGTACAGGACTCCATCAAGACCAGAGGACTCATAGCTAGCCAGGGTCAGGTTAGCATCAGCCGGTTCCACCAGCCAGTGATGGAGCATCATTTCATTTCACCCGTGGAACATCACAGTGACAGTCGTGCGGTCAAAGTCTGTCCTCCGTCAGTGGAGCTGATTAAACAGTAATCCAGCTGGTGCGGGCGGAGGAGGTGTTGTCTTTCGAAATGGAAAAAAAAAAAAAGAATATTTAGTTACATGGCTTGGCATCCTTTAATGACAAACTGTACCAGTGACCATCTCACTCGTGTGCCCGCCTGAGGGCAACTTCTGTACATCTGGAGATGGAGTTCAACAAGGGTTCACCTTCTGGACCAGGTGGAGCTCATTAACAATACATCCGCCCAAAAGAACAGCTGCACACATAGTTCCACCCAGAAGGACTCGCACCTGGAGCTGTACCCAACTGACCCAACAGCCACCGTCCCAACAGACCGTCAAGACGACGACCGTCCTTAACACCACGTCACCGTCACCAAAGACTGCAGTGGTGTGGTACCAGACTGTCATGGAGCGGGTCAATGGCAGCGGGTCATCTTCACGAGTTCCACTCTAGTCTTGATGGAGACGCCCAACGATTTCGTGTGTGGAGGCACCGTGGTCAGCACCAAGATGAACGGTTTGCTGTCACACGGGTCCAGAAGGTCTGGTGTCCCTCCACCTCCACCCCTACCGCACCATCTGCAGGAACTGTGTGAGGATGTTCAAGCTGCATGGGATGGATCATCACAGGACACCATTAGGAACCTCTACAGCTCCATACCGAGACGTCTGGCATGTTGGGTTAGCAAACACGGCGGCCCGACTCCACACCGAGAGACAGTGTAGAACAATTTTCAATCTGACCCATAGGCAGTCAAAACCTAGAACCAGAACCAATCAAAACCCCATTCCAGTGTGGGGTTGGGGGCCCCCGTTCCCAAACAGCAGTGGC